>CM060832.1:57110000-57470000 GCA_030762175.1 Metallyticus violacea | reverse complement strand
CTTGGAACGCTGTCTTGGGAATATGATCCGTTTCCGTATAGCAAGAGTAAGATATGTGTGTGCTGCAGTGCAGGGCATGCGTGTCATTTCGAGGGGAATTACAAACTACACAAAGTTTTCTCAAGTTATCTCTTGAGATGGTTTTATTCCCCTTCCTTTTTGCAACGCCCCGAACTTCACGAGATCTTAAAACAGGACTCCTTGTCGATATGCAGAATTGGTTGCTTTCTGTGTAAATAGCAGCATATATTCAATAATCACTCGTTGTCCCTGGTTTTGCTATAAAATGCAACAGTTAAACTTCCATGAGCAGAACTTCTACAACTCCATTTTTTTTATCTCGAAACAATTTTAATTTTCAGTTGGGATCATATATAATTTATATGTAATAGACATTTTCTATAGCTCCATAGCTCTATTACTTGAAGTTTTCGATATTTAAGAATGTTTCTTATCTCATGAGTATGCAAATATTTTTTCACTCGACGTTAAAATGAAAATGAATGTGTGTACATGCAAATGAATGGATTGGATAAAGAATCCTTAATTTGAAAAGCATTGTAATTAGGTTTACCTCTCTTTGGAAATGTCGTTTTCCGGAATTCACTTATAAATGCTGATCCTAACTGTGTCAATCATTACAACACTTGACCTCGAGCTTTTGAGTATGATATATATATATATATATATATATATATATATATATATAATAGAAACAAATAAACTTCCCCACGCCCACAAACCTACCAGTCCAACATAACCAACATAACCTACAACAAAATGACCGACGACAAGAGACCACTCCCACTACCAAACCAACCAAGACGATTACGACAGATGTGGTGCGTTAACTACGGAAGGCAAAAGGCAAAAATAAGAAAACGAGGCTGAAGAGGAAATAAATCTTATAACAGCCTTGGGGGGATAAAACACCCCTAAATAAACTTTATTATTATTATTATTATTATTATTATTATTATTATTGTTATTATTATTATTATTATTACTATTATGAGATGAAAAGGCGAAATAAATTCGCAAATCCACATAAGATGTAAGATTTTGCCATTTATACATTTTACTAATGTTATGAATAAGTGCTTATAGAAAGATTTTGAATTATAGGAAATAAAATAGTGTCACAACTTATCTGCTATTTTAGTGTATTAAACTTTGATACAGGGTGTCCCATTTAACTTGCTTACTGAAAATAACTTTTTCTCATGGGTCAATTGAAAAATTGAATAATTTTTTCAAACAAACGCTTTTTAATATGACGTGTATTTTGGGTGAGCAAGATAAATAAGATACCTGTATGTACTTTTAGTGAATTCAGAAGGAATGTAAGCTATTGTGGTTGTATCCATGAAAATGTTCTTCAAATCTCCATCGATCCTACCTACTAGGCACCGCAATAACAATGAAAAAAGAACCATATAAATATATAAATGAAAAATAAAATAACACAATGAACAATGTAACTAAAATAACAATAACTAGATAAGCAGAAAAAGGATAAAACTCTTGGAAAGTCAAAGATTTAGTATCGCAATATTTCGAATAGCTTATATTTTTTTTTAGGCAATAAGGCAAATGAAAGTAATGAAAATAGACATTGAATATCTAAGGCAACGTAATGCATGGAAACAGATTAAACAAGCAACAAGAGTGAGAAAGAGAGAAAGAGAGCGAGCGAGAGAGAATGTAAAAATATATTAATACGTAAGATTTAAACTCCGTGGTATACGCGCTTTATACAAAAATATAGCTGCCATCTCTCTATCTCTGAGTAAATTTTCAGGGCTATGAGTCGATAACGCCTCAATAAGTGTTAAATTAAATGCATCATCGAAATCCTTATAGTGAGACAGGGCATGTTGTGTAACCTGCAAGGGAGACTTGGTTTTAACAGAACGTCTATGATTGTTCATGCGTAGCGAAACAACAGCAGAAGTTAAACCAATATAAAATGCTTTGTAAAGCCTAATTAATATATTTTCGTATTAATATATTTTATATTCTCTCTCTCAATCTTGTTTAGTCGGTCCTGGTGGTGTAGTGGTAACCACATTTGCCTCATAAACCCAAGATCGCGGGTTCAAACCCGGCCAGGATTGATGGATTTTTTCGGGCGTAAAAATCCTAAGTATGGCTTCCTTCGGAAAGGAAAGTAAAGCCGTGGGTCCCGTGTCGTACATTTACGGCACGATAAAGAACCTCAAGCCTGAAAGAAGAGGCCTCTGAGCAAAATTTGTCGGCCGTTTCACGCCCTGAGTTGAATGGGACGCTGATGACCTGAGGTGTTAAAGAGCGTCCGTAAATAAAACAAACCAACAATCACTTTTGTTGCTTGTTTGATCTGTTTCGATGCATTACATTACCTTCGCTATTCAATATTTATCTTTACTCTGTTTACTTGTCTTCTTGCCTTTGAAGAACACGAGGTGCTCTAAGTATTGTGATACTAAATCTGTGACTTTCTAAGTGTGTTAATCCTTTTTCTGCTTATCTAGTTATTATATACAGAGTGAGATATTTTTAGTGTCGCGGCCATTTTCCTCCGAAACGAAGGAGCTTCAGACAAAATTTGAAGTGTTTTTAGAGAGACATAAGACATCAACATTAGCTCGTCCTTGAAATGCCATTCTCAATGTCAAATTTATTTTTTCAAATACAATGGTGTATTTTCTCTTCTGGGAGTGAAAAGAGCATTCAATTTTCAGTATAAAAGTTACAGTACATCTATCAGCTAGGGGCGATAGATGATTATGATATTGGACAAATAAGACAGTAAATGTTTTTCACTTACTTTCACTTCTGTCTCTTTTATTTTGTTATTGCTAGGAAGGAAACTAATTTGTTTACACACTGAACCCATTTGTTGACATTGATACATAAGCGAGTGCTAACCATTGCCAATTCAAACCTCAAAGGACATCATTCTCAACCAGTTCCACTTGTTTTGCAATCATGGATGTTCGATACACGATTAGCGAGAGGATCGATATGGTTTACATTTATGACAAAGCTCTTAAGAACGCTAAAGCAGCTTGCAACTTATACGGAAATCGATATCCTGAAAGGAGGCAGCAGTCATCTGTTAGAAATGTTCAACCACTTGCCAGCTTATTCTCCGAAACGGGAAGTGTCGCATCAAGAAAACACCATCGAGTGAGAAGTGCTACTGGGGAAAATTCGGAAGTCGCTGTATTAGCTGCAGTTGCTGCTGATTCTCACCGAAATTCCAGTCAACTGAACGTGATTTGGGAATCTCTCAAAGGAGACAGATTAAGCATCACAAATACCATGCATATCACATTTGCTACATCAAGCCCTTCATGGGGAAGATTTTCAGAAGTGTGTTGAAATTTGCCAACGGGTCTACTACAAATTCAAAACGATAACTTTTCCATCATACGTAAATTGGTGCCAGTACAGTGACAGTGAGTGAAAAACATTTGCTTTCTTATTTATCCAATATCACATCACCTCTCACTCCTAGTTGATAGATGTACTAGAACTTTCATACTGAAAATTGAATGCTCTTTCCATTCTCAGAAAATAAAATGCACCATTCCATTTGAAAAAATGGGTTTGACCTTGAAATGACATTGAGAATAGCGTTTCAAGGACCAGCTAAAGTCGCTATCGTGTCCCTCTTAGAGCACTTCAAATTTCGTCTTAAGCATGTTTTGATTTTCCCCTTCACACACACACACACACACACACACACACACACACACACACACAGAGTGAGGCTTTTATAGTATAGCGGCCACGCGCGCGTGCGCTATTCGTTAAACAGCAAAATTTGACTATTGTGTCTGGGGGTTAACCTAAAGTGAAAGTAAAAAATAAATAAATAAATAAATAAATAAAATTAGCTCTTGAGGGAGATTGCTGAGACTGTGGGTTTTTCCAGAGTTTGTTCATAATATGTTGTACAAAATTTACAAATGAAAAAAAATATCGACAAGGTGAGTGCCGCGTTTGCTAGCGATTGACCAGAAAAGAGAACCAGTTGTCACTTTTGGGGCTGTTGAAACGGAATCCAAGTGAATTTTGAAGACGGTATGTGACAATCGACGACATAGCACGCTGGAAACAAAGGATAAGTTGCAAATGGAGAAAGCGTTCTGAAGAAACAAAAGAATGCTCTCATCAGAAAAGATGATGGCTACTTGTCAGAGCGTAATTTTAATTGAGTTATAGAAAAAGTGCAAAGTGAATATTACCTTTGCTACTTGAGCAATTAAACGACTCGGTCAAGGAGAACTGTCCTCATTTGAAAGAGAAAATAGTTCTGTTTCATCACGTTGAAGTGCCAGCGCAAGAGTCTGAGATTGCGATCTCAAAATGATTAGACTTAAGGTATAAACGCCTTCCTCATCCCTTCTATTCTTTGAATTTCTCTTTCTCTTCCTGTTTCCGGAAATGGCTAGCAGAAAATAAATTCGCAGGAAATGAATAGGTGCCGAAAAAAATGTTTGTTTTTGAAAGGAGAATATATTTAAAAATTAAATTATTTTCCCCCCTTCTTATTTTTGCAAGGACTCAACAGTCCTCATTAGTTAGCGGTTAAAATAGTGAAGACAGCACATCCGTTTTCAGAAAGCTCCTTCTTTAAGAATGTTTGATTGATATAGTAAACATATGGTCATCGCTCTGGCAGAAATCACTAAGCCCAACGTGTGATGTAACGATGGTAGTGATTTATGTTTAAATGAAATATGTGCATTCTGAAATTATTGAGAATACAAGGTATCCGTTATATAGAAACATCCAGATGTCTGCCTTCATGAGATCTGTTACAGTAGTGTTAATATATCAAATCATCCCACTTTGAACTGAGTGGTTTCAACCAGAACGAGTCGATATTGTCTGCTCATGAAAGTTACAGCTCTAGCGAAACGGAGAGGTCCGTTAGCCAAAATTCCGAACAGCATTAAAGAAAGTTGTGGGCACTTCGTAGCATATTCCTTGACTCTCGATGAGAGAGTAGAGGTGTAGGATACTGCGACACTTTCTACACCTCTGCCTGAACTCTTAGTGACAGCCCAGCTGTGTACTGTATTTTAGAACAAAGCACGTAGCATTCGAGTACATTGGCTACTTTCGTGACACTGCTGTTCTATAAGAATTCTGTTGCAGGACTAGGGACGTAAGGTGTTACAACGCTTCTTTGTGGATCGCTTAAGAAGTGTTAATAATTGCGCTCTGTTGAATGCTATCGTTTTAGTATAGTTTGAGCATTCTTAACACTGCTTCCGAAACACCGTCTATCACTTAAGCTGCAATACAGTGTAAATCATTGGTTACTCAAATATGTACATGACGTAGTACACGTCATTTGCAAAAATGAACTGAAGCTATTTACACACACACACACACACACACATGTAAATAGCTTTTATATACACACATGGTTATGTATATATAACCATGAAGCATATATATACATATATATACATATATACTTCATTCAAGTGTTCATCTATAGAAGCAGTGACGAAGCAGGAAAGGTATCAGTACTGTTTCAAACTTTGTTCTATTTTTTTTTATAATTTTGTCATTTATTGTATAATTTGATATCCTTATGTATATTTGTTTTATATCTGGTGTTATGATTGTGTATTGCGTCATTTGTTTTCAAAATGTTTGATATTTTTAATAGTCTTAATGTCTTATATATACATAAACATAGGAAAATATTAAGCTTTTTAAACAATGGTTTGCAGGAAATTCTTGTACGTATTCATGGAGAGCTAGCCCCTGCACTTATGCCATATCTCAGTATGGAGTGTACACATGCAAAATCTGCTGTTCTAAAAGTTGCTCTATTTATATTTTGTACAAAATATCTAAAATTGAAACAAATGACATTTAATTTTTTAATCGAGTACTGTACATGTGCGTCCCATTTAACATTGTTTTTATTGTAAATAATGCCTAGAACTTTTATATTGTTATATAAATATTTTATATTTTTATTTTAAAAGTAATTATTGGTTCTTCAGAATTATTTTGTTTGAGATAAAAGTGTACCTAATTTTGGTATTTTCTGTATTAACTATTAGTTTATTCGCATTAAAACACTTTGATGCGTGTGTGATTTTATCTTGGAGAATTTTTGAGTTGTTTTCCTTGAACTCTCTGCTAAAATTGTTGTATCATCAGCATATTGAAAAAATTCAATTTTAGTTCCTTTATAAAGAAGAGAGAAATGGTCCTAGTATTGACTCTTGTGGCACTCCAGCAATGATACTCCCTTTGCTTTGTTTATTTCACCATGCTTCCTATGCTTTATTTCTACTGTTTGTGCTCTGTGGTCTAGGAATGATTTGATCCAGTTTAGGGCATGCCCTCTTATTCCTGGGTTTTCTGGTTTTATGAAGAGTAATTCATGATTCAATATATCAAAGGCTTTAGGCCGGTCAAAAATTGTATCTGATATATTCTTTTTGTTGCATAACGAAAAAGTTATCCTTTAGGGAACCGAACTCGCGACCTTAGCACGACGCTCTAACCAACTGAACTATCAGGTCGACGAATTTATAAAATAATATTACCCTTATGTAAACATATAAACCACCATTCTTTAAAGAGTTTCTGGAGAAAGAATCAGGAGAGGAGAAAGTCACTCTTATTTTCTGCACACCTAATGTTACAGGAATAACCACTAGAAGTCGTGTGCATTGTTGAACCAGAAGAGGTCCCGTGAAGGTGGTGAATTGATAATGTTTACACTTAAAGTACTTGTACTTGAAGTGAATACAGTATCTCGTAACAAAACGTCATGACGGTTACACTGTGTGTTTACACGAAATGTAATATCACAAGCAGATGAGAGTGCAGTCCGTCTGTAGATTTATAAGTTGTTTCTGACAGCAGGACGTCAACTCCAGTTCCAAAGAAAATTGCCGACAAACCCTAAAGCACGCACTCGGCCTTTAGAAATGTTTAATCGCATGTCCTACCGCGAAGCCTTCTAAGAGCAACCGCCTCTAATATCCTCACGGCTCTAAAGATTACAAACCAAAGAACCGCTGTCCAGAAAATTAATAACCCTTACATGACCATCGATTTTCTCGAACACAAACCCACCTGCTACATACCCTTCAAACTTCCGTTTCGATTCTTGTGTACAAGATTTGTTTTAACTAATTTCTGATTTCCCCAGGATTATACTTCCTTTAAAAGTATTTACAAAATCTTTCTGCGGTATGCAAAATGACTGTAAAAGAAGAATATTAAATGCGTTATAAACTTATAATTATGAGTTGACCCTGAATCATAACATATATTTCTGATTTTGCAATAACTAAATTCACTATTTCACTCATGTGACGTCATCTTAAATTTACCAATGAAACGACACAAAATTTTTAATTTTGACCAATCACAGCCAGATTACAGAGTGAAATAACCGAAAAAAAAAATATCAAATCCGTTTTAATACATGACGTGCATTTGCCTTGTGGCCAGTGTGGTCAACACTATACTTCCATTACATAATTCCTGAACATCCCGGACAACGTTTGCTAAAGGCGGTGGGGAGCTATTGATAGCAACAAAAGCATCGATAATAGACAATCATGGCGCAAAACGGAGGGTTCTTCAAAGTGTTTTGGTGATGCGTCAACTTTGCAAATTGATCTTATCATTAGGGATTCTAAACCACAGAATCGAAAGAAAAATAGAGAATTTTCTTCTTCTTCTTTCTCAGTTGGTGCTAGAAAATCGAATGGTAGCGATTGTAATAGTCGACTTTTGACCATTTCAGTCTCACGGTTTCTAAATAGAATAGATATTCATAAGTGTAGCATTTTACACAAGTGTTGATATTCTATGCGCGAATTTCAAATATATATATATATATATATATATATATATATATATATATATATATATCACATTTTAATTCTAATTCTATTCATGAAATAACCCTAAACTTTATTTTGTTCTTCTCTATTGGCATTACTGACAATCGACATTCTGCTGTCGCAAGAGGCTTGAAAACATTAAGTACAAATGTACAATTATTACAAATTAGTAAGCCAAGTTTATTCAAGAGAAATTATATTTAAATTCTTATTTTATTTGTGAAATAGTGCTAATAGATATCCCTCGAGGGTCTTAGCTTTCTAGATAACTCAATAATAGCTGAAATTAATTTTATATGTTCGTAATATTTAAAACACGGCATTCCATTCTGAAACAAAACACTCATTTGTTAAAATTGGGAAAGCCTAAATAAAGCAATTTGGTTTTGTCTTCTGTAACAATAAAGAACACACTTTACGTGATACAGAGGTAACGTTTGCATCTACTAATCCGCAGGTTCTTCGGTTCAAATCCCAGTCAGGCCAAGCTATCTGAGTAAGGTTTATACCACCATAAGGTTTTAATTTTTAACTGCATATAACTGATTTTTGTTTTCCTCAAAATAATCTCCCCCTATGTGTGTAATCTTTGAAAGCAGTCCTGGCATGCGTTTTTCTACATTTCGCGATATTCTGTGTGCGATTTTTATAAAATCTTCTCAACTGACTCGAATCTTTGTCCTTTCATCGTTTATTCCAGCTTCGAAAATAAATAATGCGCAGGAGAGTAAAGGGGGTGGGGAAAAAAGTAGTCTTGTTTTTCACACACACACACACACACACACACATAAGTGCGTTATCATGTTACAGAATTCATGTCTGCACAGTCCAGGCATCTTCCTTCTTATGTTTTCTCAGAAGGATATGAGAACACCAGCGATCCTCAGTGTGACCCCCTGGCAGAAATTCGTGATGAATTACACTGTGAATGTCGGATAAAACTGTTAACAGCACTTTGACGTTTAACCCCATCTTATGATTTTTTTTGGATCTTGTGAAGATTTTCGAACCCATTGCGATGATTCTACTTTCTATCAATATCGTAATTAGGCCCATGTTTCATCACCGGTTGTTGGTAAAGTTGCACCCTCATTAACTCCATCCTCACAGATGTCTTTCTGTTCTTCTGTCAACACCCGCTTGAAAGTTCACTTTCAAATAGCATACAAGGCGAACAAACGTAGTTACACAGTCACTTAAGATAAAATAAGATCATTTTTGCAACATTTTTTTAAGATTTTTAGTTTTATAGGGATGGAAATGGGTCGCACTTTCAATTATGTATATCTATTTGTATGAAATTATTTCTGAAACAGACTAATAATAATTTCTTGCTCTTTTAATTTCAATGAACTTCACATTTAGCGTGCTCACACATACATTTAATATAAAACAGTGTGCAGTAATTGAAGAAATGCACTCCATATTAGCCACGAGTGTATTATTCGGTTGTGGACACAGGGAATTGATTACGAAGTGTCACTGCTGAAATTATATTGTAGAAATGCGTGGAATATTAGTAATATGGTACAGAGGTACACGTTGCAACCCCTGACTCCTTAATCCAAAGATTAAAGATTACGCAGTTAGCCGCCCCTTCTTTTAAAGAAAATGAAAAATTTTCCTATATTATCCTCAAACTCATAACAGACAATAGTTTGTGTTCTTGAAGATCTTCCAGCACAGAAATATTCAAAGTGGAAGGTCTACGTTATCACTGATGCAAAGGAATTTGTGATATAACACGGTAACCATTTCAGCGTACAAATATAAGATCTGTATCATCCACCTCACGATTCAGGCTATGTAGCATTGATCATGCCTCAGTGACACAAGGTGGAGGCAGTGTGGGCAGTACTATGCTCTGAACACGGGAGTTTCCCTCCAATTTTAGGAATAAGAAACTTAGAAGACGCAGTTTCTTACATTTAATATTTGGGTACTATTTCCTGATACTGAAGCAGTCGATACAGAGAGTCTCTCTATAGGAAACCGAACGACCCTGCCCTCGCTCTGGTTTCTTCCGGACCAGGAGGTAGTAACCTGTAAGGGCCCCTTTCCAGGGTTATGGAATAGGTACTGAAGCTTTGGTTGCAATTTGATTAGGGACTGGACTGAGCTTCAACACTTCAGCCTTGCTTATGGCTGGTCGTTTGCGCCTGTGCCCCCAATGGGGCACTTATGGGAGGAAGGGATATAGTAAGGAGACACCTGGCGGTCAAAATTCACGAGCGGAGACTGCGCGGAATCAAATGGGTCTCTACCATGTTTCCAGATAATATACCTGATGCCTTTACAAAGCGCAAGTCACCAACTAACTGTGTCAGTTTGTCGCCAATAAATAAATAAACAAACAAAACAAAGATCGGGATAGTCAACCCAAAGAGATTTGAGTCCGAACCTCCCTAATTTGAGTACCAATGTTACTGCCCGAGGCACTTCTCTCCGTTAATCTATCTAAGGAAAGGCATCCTAAAGAAAGCCAGCAGGTTATACATGATGGTTCAGTAACTATGATGATAATATTGCCTAAAGAAGAAAGTTTAATCCAGAATAAGAGTAAGTTATGGAATATTAAAATGCAGCCCTCAAAAGGTTCTTATACATTATCGCTGTCTGCTTCATTTTTGTAAACGTGCGATGCAAGTGATAGCCTTGGCATGCAGAACAAAATGAAAACATTAGAGAAATTGCCATTTTGTTCTTTCTCTCCTGAAACTCCATTTTGCTGAACTGAAACCATCCTTATAGCAACTACAAAGCATATACTTGTCAAACTTTTAAATGTTCTATTAAGACACTGAAACAATAGAACCTGTATACAGGCGGCTGCGTCTTTTTCTGCTGCAATAAATCTCAAAGCCCACTGTAAACTTTATTACACGATCGGTGTCGGTTGCCAACTGGCCCCTTCGGCTTCAACATTATATACCCTGAAGGCTTGTAATTATCAATCTCATTTAATGCCTGCTTAGTGGGCTAAACAAGAAGATAGTCACATGATAAATGGGCGGGGGCGACAGCTAGGTCACGCTGATATGAAGGGAAAAAAATAGTGTAGAGTTGTTGTCGAACTGAACGTTTGCTTCCGCCGGAAACTTTGGATGTGTGTAATTATTATACTGTTCGGAACAGGCACTTGTTTTTATGCCAAGAGACAGAATGTAAATGCACGCATTCCTCTGTTTGAACTTCGGAATTACGGAAAGTGAATATTCTTAAAATGACAAGTGTAACAAAGACAGGAATACTATGACATAAGCTAACATTTCCCCAAGATAGCAATAAGCGACAGAATAAGATGTTATTAAAATAGAAGCTATGTATTCGCAAAGTCAAACGTTTTGGTTTATTGAAATTAAGTTTTACATGCTTTTTCTGAAACGCTCAGTACAAATAATATTTTCCACAACTGAACTTTTTCGGACAATCATTTTCTCTGTTGTCAACTGGAATAATGTACACGATACTCTTTCATGTCCCCAAAGCAGGTAAACACTTTAATGCTAACATACTGTAGTTCTTGTTGGAACGTTAATTTCTTCCTGTGCACAGTACATGTTACATCGCCGTTTAAGTCTGGAAGGTTGTTCACAGTACGACAGCTGATAGTAATCTAATGGTCGCCATTCTTATAAAGCTGTTGATCCCGTGTCATTACGGCATGTAAAAGAACCTCAAACCTGAAAGAATAAGTTTCTGAGTAAAGTTTATTTACACTCTGAATTGAGGGTCGCTAATGACCAAAGATTTTAAAGAGCATCCTTAAATAAGCCTAATAATAATAATAATAATAATAATAATAATAATAATAATAATAATAATAATAATAATAATAATAATAATAATAAATGCAGCCTGAAACCAACAACAAATTACTACAGCAGTGAAATTGAGCGGATAAGGATTTATAGCGCAAATTTCAGGCACTCAATATGCTTCTAAAACCGACATACAACTCATGAAAAGGTGTCAGCAAAACTATTTTCCTAAACAAAAAATGCCCCACTCTGTGTAGCTCAAAGTTTGTGGGCAAAATCCTGTTACTATATATCTGAGGTCAATTGAGGTTTAATGCAATGTAAAATTAGGGTTCCTCACTTTACAAGAACTTCTGAACCCAGGCAGTAAAGTGGTGGGTTCCTAAAGAGATTGTGTAATGAAGTTGCAAAATAGTTCATAAGAAAAGCTTAGAATTGTCAAGATTCTGCTGCCAAAATAAAATGGGAAATGTGGCGTTGAAAGAAAGATGTTAGCTTCTTTTAATTTTCAATATGAAAATCTTGATAGAAAAGAAATTTTATGAAACAATGACCGGCGAATTCTGCATTGGTTTCTTTCAATTGCAAGGGTTCTATGATGCTTTCGAAGTATGACGGTTTATTGCTAAAAAGTTACAAAGAACTATATTAGAAAGCCAGAAAAAAATAGTATAATTTAAAATGTATTAATTGCTTAGATATAAATCTGGATTTATATTAAACAATCTGTTCTATTTCGTTTCTATGTTAAAGATTAAGCTTGAATATTTGTCCACATTTATTCAATAACATTTGAAACTCTATGACAAATTATTAGGAATTTATTTTTTATTATACGTTTATTTAATCCAGTTTTTTTTCCAGTAACTTGCAAACTTTCCTTACTTACGTCTTCCTTAGCTTTAGAATATTTTAGACTATTTCTTATAATAATTTACTACAATATTAAATAAAATAAGTACAATAAACCTTTTCGGTAGTTCATTTCTTTTTCATATAACAATATGAACGTGAGAGAAAAGCTACGTTTAAACTGTTCTATTATTTGCATTAGCTACTTAACATCTCAGCAGGCAAGTTCTGAAAAACGGTTCATATGCCTCACTTTCATAGTTAAATTGCTTCAGATTTTCGCCTGGACTTGCCTTATTCTAAAGGCTGTTTATTTTGTGTTGCAACGTTGTTAGAATCCTGGAAAGCGCCCTTGGTGCAAATAGGTGCAAGGGTAGGTTGATAGGTACATGGAACATCATTTTCTAAGAGACCATGTGGTTTTCTGGTAACAACCTGTTACGCAGGTGAGATAACAAGTTGCCTCCTGCACCTTTTATTCCAATTAGTAATTGTATGTTGCCACTTGTCTCATTCTTCACGCTTTGTATAGTTATTTGCTCTGTTAGGTGCCGTGCGTTTTTGGAGGACTCTTGTCAGTGAGATCAATCATTCCAACATAATGAAGGAACATTAGAAAAGAGTTTGATCTAGTTTCTTTGCTTAGCAAGCAACATCTCAACTTATAGAGTATTTTTAATTGTTTTAATTGTTTATTTAGTATCATCTGGTCTCTCCCAGATCATATACTTGGTGCTTAAAGGATACACCAGTGGATTTTGGTGAAAACAGTGCTGTTAGCTAACGTGCCTTAGGTTATCTTAGATCTTGAAGATGCACGTTCCCTTATCACAATACAGAATATAAATACACAGTAGTAAATTGAAACACTGATGTTTTTGTTTCGAGCAGACATGCACTTCTTTTCTCCGGTAAGATTATTTGCCGGCAGAGTGCAGCTGCATACTGGAAGACGCCAATCACCATGACGTATATGTGCAGGTAGCAACTTGTAGTTAACTTGAGAGAGGACTTATCAACCAATGGTAGTGCCTTCGTGTGTCACTCGTGCTTTCCTTGAGTGTAATTCGTTATTTATGTCATCAAATAAACATAGTCTATATGATACATATCGGCGAAACGGATTCTTGCACACAAGTGTAAGATGATTCGCAAGAGAATATCGTGGCAATCGTGTTCCAAGTAGTGAAACTGTTCGCCAACTTGTTAAAAGTTACGAGAGACAGGATAACACAATGACGTGTTTCGAACCGCCCTGTTTTTATAGAACAATTAATGGGGGTGGGGGAAGAGTCCTATGCCGGGAATGTATTGCCGCTGAGAGCCATACTTTCTATATCTCTTCTAATACAAGCTAATGCATATTATTTTCGGTTATGTATGCTTTCAGTAAAATGAAAACATCAACTTTACGCGAGGCGATTCTCTCTCTCTCTTGTTTTGTTTCGGCGACTGTATTTTGCTAGTAAACAGCCGCTCTCAGTCGACCCATAACTCAAATAACTGCACTGTACTTATTATCATCATGACTTCCTTTGGAATGGATGCATAAATTAACACAAAGTATTAGCTTTATCTTTCATTCAGACAAGAGAGGAAAAAGTAAGCGAAAGAAAGAACTAAAAGAAAAGAAGAGAAAGGTATTTACTCCTTTTATATCTCAGTGAACGAGATGGGGAATGAAGGAATGGAAGATGGTACGGACAGGAGAAGGAAAAAGCGAAAGGAAAAGAAATGAACAAAGAAGAGGAATTCCACAAGAATGAAGGAAAAAGAGGAGGACCAGAGAAAGAAAGGAAGAAACCTTCTTCTCTTTTTGAATCCTCATGTTGATAAAATAGCAGAGAAGTAATAGCAGATATGTATGAAGACTGACAAACAAATGGTAACATTTATTACGGTGGCTGTATTTATTACTTTACATTCTTCGATAATGAAAAAGAGGAAAGGAAGGGAAGGGGGAAAATATAACGAACAATTAGAAGCAGCATTGATCATTTTTGTTTTCCTTCTCTTCGAAATAGGAAAGAAGGAATGAAGGAGAAGCTCAAGAAGATATAAGAAAGCGAGGAAGAGAGAAGAAACAACTAAGAGAAAGAAAAACGAAGAAAAGAATAAGAGCTGTAAGTTGAACTTCTGCATGGTTCAGTGAGCTGGGTATCAGTTAAATACTCAAGAATAGAAGAACTATTTGACTCCCTAAGTTGGGATGCAACATATGCAATGCTGCCATCTGTTGACTTATGAAGCTGTTATTGTAGAAGTAATAATGCTTAACGCCCGTTTTTACCACTGAGCTGTTAACTCCGATGTTTGGGCTTGCAACAAATGAACAGCGTTTAACTTGTGTTGTTCTTGCCCCCATTGCTTCAATAAACAAGCCTCTTCCCTTCTTCCTCACTTGGTTACGTCAGCATGGTGCACCAAGTAGGTCTTGTTTGCCATTGGTTCAAGCCAGGGACGTAACTGAAGGCCCCTGGCCCTAGTTCCTAGCGGACCCTCTGCGCGCGCACACACAAACACAAAACCGAAAAGACTGTAAATAAAAACCGGAAAAAAAATTTAGGAATGTAAATAGGTTGTCACAGGAGGGGAAAAAAATACATGCAAAGCAGTAAAAGAAAAGGAGTTCGCAACTTTCAGTGAAACGCCGATATTCAGCAAACTGAGTATTGTAAAGTAACAAGAACCTGTCGTTTGTCGCTTCGCCGCGGGCCGCCATCAATGCATATTTAGGTTACGTTCATGAACGATGAATGTATTGGTTTATTTTTCCATTGATTCAGCATTACTGAGGCAGACGCAGTGTCGTTTGGCTTGGATATTATCACATCAAGTCTAATACGGTGGTAGAAGTGAAACAAAGTGTTTGATTCTGGTCTCTTGTCGCCTAGACTAAAAATAACAATTCAATTTTTGTGTTTTAGGTTTAATGTTCAATTCGGTTTATTTTTTCTTTCTCTTTTTCTTTTCAAAATGAAGCCACTTAAAATTAGATATGAACATTTGAGTGGTGCGCCAAAACGGAGAAATAAGAGAGAGATAGAAAGATCAGTTTCAAAATTAGTGAAAATAAATTCTTTCTTTACTAATTAAGAAATAATAAATACAAATTGTAATATCTCGTGTTCTAAAAACGTCTGTTTGGCACACCCCTTGCTAATCGAAAATTACTCTTTATCGTCAAGTATACCAGACTTATGCATTGCTTTCATTTTATTACTCTCTTTGTCTGTAACTGTTGCGTCAACTGAGCAATCCGTTTCAAAATTAAAACTAATAAAACATATTTACGTCACAAGCGGATTCAGTACTTTAAGTATGCAGTGTGAGAATATGAACTGACTTGAGTGAAGTACCGGAAACTTTGTCACCAAGAATACTAGACGTCTTAGCCGCTTCCAATGATCCTTAAGGATTCTGATATTACAATGTGCCTTTGCCAATTTTAGATGTATGCTTTGTACCGTGTATCTAACATCTAGGAAATAGCACTACTATATTTCCTTATTTCCTACACGACCACCACAACCACCACCACCATCAACAACAACAACAACAACAACAACAACAACAACAACAATAATAATAATAATAATAATAATAATAATAATAATAATAACATAAGTCAACTTTTAATGCCTACAACTCCTCCGAACTCCTGTCATACTATCAAATTTTACGTTTTTCTCGCCACTGAACCCATAAGATTGAGCATGAATCTTTTTTTTAGGGAGCCCAAATTAAACTTTGCAAGGAATCCCAATCTTTCTTGGTTCAAGCTCATCGAATGTTCACTAAACTGGTGTTGTAGCTTTGTTGGATGGCATGCTCACTTCTTTTCCCTCGTCACACAGAAAGTGGATTCCGGCGGGATGGACTGTACATCAGTTTTGACTCTTCTTTCCAAACAGAACGGAGCCTTCTTCATCATGTAGTACACCCAGTGACCCAAGTAGAATGTAATCCTGAAACATATTGTGGAACTCTTCTTGAGTTTATTATGCTAATATCTCAAATATTTTATAACTATTTAAAAGTTTGTATTACTGATACATTTACACCATTTCTATGTTTAAAATTGTTTATATTTAACCACAGTTTTTTATTCTAAATTTAAATTACTTTCACTTTATTTCATATATTTATTGTTCATTAAATTAAACTGATTTCTTGCCATTGTTATAAACTGTAAATTCTTCTTCTTCTCCCGTATTGTGAAGTTACTTTTCCATGGCCATATACTGGGAATTTTCCTTCCAACATACTCCCAAGTTAAAACTTATCTTGACAACAACAGGAGGGTACCAAATACAGGTCAATACATTATTTATGTAGTGATATTGACACATCCAAAGCCTTGCGGGAGACACAACGGGTTAGCGTTAAGTAAAGTAGGGCTTGTGAAGCTGCCAAGAACGCCACTGCACCTCGCAATGTTTCAGACGAGGAAAGCCAGAGATATTTCTCCGCTCTTGTGTTAAAACTCCTCTTCCTACTCAGCCACTCGCTTTTAGTCTCTCTTCGTTCCTGCGGAGATCCGGTTTTAATTATATAAAACTCGTACGAGACTCAAGTTTTATATTATTACTACACGGGAGCACGCCGCTTCAGTTCTGAAGACAACTGCTGCGAGGAGATCCTGACCACAGCCTCTCTCCCGACGGGAACATTATAACGGAGATCTATTGCCTTGTTCATATGCTCTATAAGCATCCGTCGCACAACTCAGGCACATCTTTGTCTCTTGGCTTACAAGGGCCTTCCTTTACATTGCAGTTTGATGGCTTTTTAACACGTCAATTGAACCGAAAGCTGAAAAAGTGTTATGTACTCATTTCTTGTAAATATAAATGCAATTAAATGAGACTAGTGTTCAATTTAATCTTCTATGCATCCCGCACAGTGCTTTTAGTCCACTCTTAGGGCATAAATAAACCTTTTTTGCTCAGATATGAGAACCTTGACTTCCTTACCTTTCTATTTTATGAAAGATGATGCACGTAGAGTCGAAAAAGGGTAGCCTGACTTGGGGAATACGTTGTTGGATGCGGTACACACTCAAATCCAAGTTTTCTGTTAAAGGTTTATGTTTTTTATTAAAAGTCTCCTCAGAAGCTCGCTGTGTCTTTAATTATCAGCGTAATATTCTTAAAAATGAATAAAAACGATCATTTTCTTTTCAGGGTTCGTTTCTCTAACAGCATCTTAGTGTGTATATCTCTTGTATTTCTGTAGATACATAAATATCTTACTGATCTTTCTGGAGGTCGTTTTTAAAATATCTTATTGTTTACTCTTTACTGTTTATTTTCATTAAGTACACATAGTCATTTCTAGAGATGAATAATCCCCTAGCTAACAGGATATCAACATAAGCTTGGAGTACATGACGTCAAAGGAAGGGATTAGAGTTTGTGACGCAATGCATAAACACGCTGTTGTGTAAGACGGAATGATGGACAGACTTAAGGATCAGTTACACTGTATGCTTGATTTTAAGTTAACTTCACGTTTAATTGTGTATTTTTTCTACAGAATGTCCCACAAGTCATGCACCATAGGAAAAACTAAGTTCAGAGTAAAATTTGAAGTGGTGACCTTTCTTCTGACCCATTCATTGCTGACACGTCGTGTTATGTGAGGGGGCTATTACTGTGATTTTTATTTGCGGGATCATTTGAAAGTTATCGTGTATGCAGAAAAAATAGCGTCACTTGTTCATCTGCAATTATCTTTTTCGCCATCTTAATAGTCTGTAACATTATTAGGAAATGTGAGTAATGGAGAAATTAATTAAACTTAACTTAAATGGTGTTTTAACGTTAAAATTAAATAAAATATGCTGGATATTAGAGATAATATCAGGAAGTAAAATTCCCGGTCTAGTTGCCTTTAGCATGCATTTAAAATTAGAACTTTCATCTATCAGTTCTTAAAGCTTCAACTGTTTGCTTTTTCGCTGAATATTATTGTAATCCAAAACTTGAAAAATGAATATTAGACGATAAAACGTTACTTTCACCGTGGTCGTCTTCGTTGCAGGAAGTAAGTTGTACCTGTTAAACTCATTAAACATTTCTTTGTTTATTCGTTCATGTTTTTATTTCAGTAAGTAGCTCGTGGGCCCAAATATTCGTTCCTGTCATTCCTATATTCGTGTATTTAATTAATTCATGTATAACTCGTTTTTAAGTTTGTCTATTACCTGAGTCCTGGAGGTGTCTGTTTATTAAACTTCAAAATTTCATCATTAAATTACAATACGGCATAGTTATACTTTAATTTGAGCAACTTACAGATAGAACTCTTTGTGTTATTGCAAGAATCTTTTGTGTCATGTGCTGTGCTCTGCAATAGCATAAAATGTTGCAAGAAGAAAGAAAATTCCTCGGAGAACAGCGGCACGAAAATGAATATTCTGTTGAGCATTGTCACTACCTCAATACTAGACACAAAACTTAATGGCATATGAAGGTCAGTTAATCACTGCACAGAGCAGTGTTGCCGAATTGCGTATGGAAGGAAACTGTACTTCACAACAAGCCTCAATGCCATTCTTTGTGCTTGTTAGCTGAGAAGCGAGAACTTAGTACGAATCAACGGCGAATATCTCACTAACTATACGTTGTACAAACCAGGTACTTGTACAGATACATTGAAAATGTTAAGTCCTTTCTGATTATACTATTACTCAAAGTATTTTAATTATGTAAACAGAAATACTGTTCTGTTAATAATTACAAGTAACAAGTATGTGCCATGTCTGACAATAGAGCGGGCTATGATTGGATGCAGCTTGTAGTATGCCCTGCCTTTCTATGCTATAAGTTTTGTGTCAACTTTAAGAGGTGTTACAGCTCTACATTTCTGAGAGTTGTAGCAAATATAAAAGGGTTACCATAAGAGGGAACTAGTACTGCATCTTCATGTTTGAAATAATCGTAATCAAGCATATTTATTCTATAGTTTCCGTGTTATATTATTTATTAATTTATTTAGAATATGTGAAATTGATCAGGATAATCTCTCAGGTAAATAATTAATCAATGAGATGATATTACTAACGGAAAATCTCATGTTCTCACTTGGTTTATCAGGTCTTTCACCTACTGTTCTTTACCTTCTGATTTGACCTGTGCTGGATCATTAACCGTGCATTTGGTTCCCTGTGCGGTAGAAATCATTTTCAGGAAGCTGTTTATTTGAAGCACATTGCAAATACTCCTATGACGGTCTTGAAGACCTGTCCTTCAGTAAGGCGAAATTATAGGTTACTAATCACGTCATCTGATTACAAATTCAAAACCTCGCTCCAGGAGATATAATCTAGTTTCTCACTGCATGAATTTGTAATGAAGAAAACGGGGTTTGTAAGGGGTTGTGCTGTTTGAAAAACGAACGACGACTTTGTGCCGGCAATTTTGGGCTCTTCAGTCTGCTGTGAATATTAACATTTTGACAAAAAAAAAAATGTATATCATAAAAAAACCGAGCAACAGTAGATTAAAAAAATAATAAAGTCCAATATAGAAGGTAATGAATATTCTATTGTTTCCTCAGTGGTGCCACATCACGCAAGGAGGAACTATATTCCAAGCAAAACACGGGGCCGTACTTAGGTTACCTTGTACGGCAGTTTATTATTTACTGGTTTGTAATAGATTAACAGTAAATTTTTTTCCCTCCCAAACAACATTTAGATTTTGGGACGGAGGTCAGAAAAGAGCAAGATGAAAATTATGAGTTTGCATTACAAGCGTGTCGGAAACGGATGCAGCAGGAGGCCATGGCAGCCGCAGTGCAAGAGGCCTAGACCAGGGAGTGTTCCTCACAGCCTGGGGAGAGAGAGCGAGAGAGAGAGAATAAAGAACGGAAAAGCTTTTGCATCTCTCGTGAAACGTAAACGAGACAATCCATAATTCACAAACTTCCCTCTCTACACGAGAAACCTTACTCACCCTCTTCACTTGCTCTTTACCCACCCCAGTGGCGGCATTGTACTGCGCTACCCAGATACATTCAATAAAATGGTTGCCATAGCAACTGATGATACAAATAAACTGCGGGTTGTGTACATGCATCAAGTGAATATCTAATACATTGTTATCATTGGCGAAGTGTGACTTTTTATATAAGGCAGGCAGAGGCATGGGAAGTCGAAAATCTAATTTATGTTAAATATTCCACGAAATGCCCGTGTATTTTCACGCCCAAAATTATAGCATTATAACTATCAATAATATGTGTGATGATTAAATTCAGTTACATGGAATATCAAACAAAGCTCATGTTCCATGCCATATTTAAATCTGTTCGTCCTCCGGTTCTTTTTCTGTGCATATACACCAGCCACTCTTGGCAAGAATTCTTGATGTTTCACTGACTATTTACTGTCTTTTGCAAGTCGTTAATGACATTGTCTAGAAGCAGAGGGAGAACAGTTATAAAATGCGGGACAAACCTTAATGACTTTGCACCATCTCACTGAGTGTTGAGTGTCTAGTGTTATCGCTTTCGTAATACCTGGTAATTCTCCAGCGTTGACATTGTTACTTTCATACATAAAAGATAAAGCAGAAACTATTAATATACTGAAGGAGATTCCAGAGATGTGACAACGTTGTTTTCCTGCTTTGCTATATCGCATACCTCACGCGTCTGGATAATTGTAATATTATTTCCAGAAAAAATGGTCACCAAAGCTTATTCCATACTATAAATTGCTAGTGTGAAAAGTTACCAACCTATCACATGGTCCTGCGTAAAGCAAAATACGATTGAAAGAGTTTAAGAATGAGTTTTAAAAATAATAAGTAATAGAATATAGCATTTACTTAAAATAATTACATCATTCCATATACCACAATACAACTAAAAACAACAAAATACTATATTTTAAATTCATATCGCCTGCTTCATAGTCCCTTTGTTGAGCTTCAGTTTTTACAAAATTTCGCAAGAGGGTAGACATAATGAGATAGTCTCAGACCAAGGCTGGTCTTTACAGTAACGAAAACTCGATGAAAGACTCCCTTCACCTCTACCGGACAGTGACCTGGAAAATCACTACTGCGCTTGGGCGAGGCGAGTCGAGCCCTCTGTCGTATTCTTGGCGACCTGTTATCTACGCCATAGAGTGCGCACCAATTCAAATAAAGAAACATTTCATTTGATTAATAAAAATTAGCACAAACGAGCCAATACACTAATTTTGCATAGGCTCAGCCCTATAATCTTAATGAACTCTTTGTTCCTGATAGTTATTGCATTAAGTCTACTTGCTATCTGTATGCACTTCAAACACAAGGCTGTTATCTTTTTTGTTATTCGAACGTTATAAACAAAATATAACCCATGCAAAAACGAACTGTTTTTGCCGTAAATCGTCGCACTTGAACAAATTTGAGCGTTTCATTTCTTTTCAATTAGTCTACATAATATTCTATCTTGTACAGTATTTTTCCCATTCGCTTGTGCATACCAAACCATTTATTATATGGTAAGAAAGTTATATCCATTAGTAGCTGGATAATGCTAATATTTCAGCAATTTCATCCTGCATTGTCGTCTAAAATAAATTCTATAGGTACAGAATGTTTCTAAAATACTTCATTCTCTAACAGTCGCATACCAATGGCCATTGTAACAGCAATTAGGGGTGGAGGAGGGAGTGGAGGTTAGTGAATGACCCGTCATAGTACTTTTGCAGTAAGGGTACATAAATTATGTATTTTTTAATATTTACGGCTTAGGACTTTTATACATAAATCATTAGCAACTAAATGTTGCACAGCAAAATGTTAATAAAGAAAGTAGTTAGAGTGGGATATTTTTATTTGAAAAACCTATGAATTCATTTTGCAAATGACACAGCTTTTTCAACAAATATTTATAAAATGTATAAAAGTCTTACAAGAAAGGTATTATATAAATTATTTAATTAGTAGCACACAGTAATTGTACGTGCATTAGGAACTATATACAGTGAAATATAATTCGAAATGGCAGTTCATTCGAAATTTTTCTCGATCCCTTGAATTTTGTGTTAAAGTAAGCTGTTAAATTTTGACGTATAAAAGAGGTCATTGCTCTCAGCTTGTTTTGTCGGAACGCAGTCTTTGGGGCTGGAATGTGAACTTTCCCCAGTCGCTGGCTTTCCATAACTCACATCGCTATTGTTTGACACGTGCGCCTTTAGTTGTCACTTGAGCTTCCTCCTGTTCAGTGTGTTGCAAATCAGTGCCACTATGTCTTAAACCGAGCGTTCAATACAACACTAACTTTTGGGGAAAAATTCTCCGTCATTCTAAAAGTCGAAGCGGGTTTGAAGAAACAATTGGAAATCGCGAAAGAGTATGGCATACCACCGAACACTTCGACAACTTATCTGAGGGATAAGAAGGAAAAGATCAATTTTATACGTGACTTTTGTAATTCGAATTTTTTATGCAGTTCCTTCAAGTTCGAATTATCCAAGTTCCACTGTATGAGAAAGCAATAATTTAAATTCTTATTGTGAAGAAATTCTAATGGAAATAAGATTCTTTTACTGTATGAGCAGGGCACATGTACTTAATACACAAAATGTAGATTTCATATGATTTCAATTCTTGCTTCTTGGACCATGATAACAGCGACCTTTCTTTGGAATATTTTTAATCGCAATGTGAGTTATTTTCCTTGCGGCTCCTTGAATACATTTCCCCTACTCACTGCACCTTGGATTTGATTACAATTACGAGGTCTGTTCAAAAAGTATCGCGAATTTTGTGTTTTTTCAAAAAGTATTTATTTATTCACGAATATCTATTTTGTCCCTTTCAAAGTAATCCCCACCAGATATTATACAGTTGTGCCAACGTTTTTTCCAATCCTCGAAGCACTTTAAAAAATCGTTTTTTGTGATCTTGTTCAGGTCCTCCTTCGACGCCGTCTGTATCTCCTCAATCGTGGCGTAGCGTCGTCCTTTCATGGGCCTCTTCAGTTTTGGGAACAAAAAAAGGTCACAGGGGGCCAGGTCTGGGGAGTACGGTGGCTTCGGCATCATAAGTGTGTTGTTTTTGCCTAAAAATTCGCGCACAAGCAACGATGTATGAGCAGGGGCGTTATCATGGCGCAAAAGCCAATTTTTGTTCTTCCGCAAATCCGGGCGTTTCTGGCGGATTGCTTCGCGCAAATTGCGCATAACTTGCAGGTAATATTCCTTATTGACCGTTTTACCCTGTGGCAAGAACTCATGATGCACGACGCCGCTGCAATCGAAGAAAACTGTAAGCAAAACCTTCACATTCGACCAAACTTGACGCGCTTTTTTCGGTTTTGGCTCTTGTGGCAGCACCCATTGGGATGATTGAGCTTTAGTTTTCACGTCATAACCATAAATCCCATGATTCGTCACCAGCTATGACCCTCTGAAGCAAATTTGGGTCGTCGCGGACAGAGTTCAACAGCTCCTTAGCAACGTTAATGCGATGGTGTTTTTGGTCGAAATTGAACATCTTTGGTACGAATTTTGCGGCGACCCGTCTCATGCCCAAATCATTGGTAAAAATCGAATGACACGAGTCAATCGATATGTTTAGGTCCTCAGCAACTTCTCTAACGGTGATTCGACGATTGGCCAATACTATTTTCTTCACTTCTTCAATGTTTTCGTCTGTTGTTGACGAGCTCGGGCGTCCGTCGTTCTTCGTCGTTCACATCTTCTCGACCCTCTGAGAACATTTTGTACCACCGATAAACGTTGCTTTGGTCCAAGGTAGCTTCACCATATGCCACAGTCAACATTCGGAATGCATCCGCGCACTTAATTTTGTTTTTCACACAAAATTTGATACAGATTCTTTGTTCCGTTTTTTGGAATAGGCAAAAATGGAAGACGAGCCAAAACACGTCCAAGCAAAATAGCTGTAAACAATTAAATGAACATTCAAAATGGTCGAGATTGTCAACATAAGTGAGGGATATGAGTACCAACATAACGCCACAAAACAATCGAAAATCGAATATACGTAGCCCGCGGAAATTCAAAACTCGCGATACGTTTTGAAGAGACCTCGTATACCTAAAGACATGTTAAGCATTTATATACTTTGGATGTAGACCAAAAACAGACTTTTTAGCAGTCTCCTTGTGTTTATGATGCAAAACTGTCGACAATTTTTCCTTCCTGAATGCCTCTTGCCCACTGGTCATAGTTTCAAGAAACAAGACATGAATTATGTGCTGCAATGTCAATCAGTATGAACAGAAAGAACCTGCCATTGACCATCCCGCATTCCTTGACGATGAGAATAAGCATTTGGAGCATTCAGTTTTGCTTTAATGGAATTGTAAAACAGGACTAAGTATATCTGATTTATCGTCACTTCCTTTATGTCATAGCATGAGTATTTACAATTAAATAATGAAATACGACATTTTAATTGCAACATTACTGGTCCGAATGTGATAAATACCAAGACAACAAATCCAGTGTGCTCATATACAAACAAATATAATCAAAAAAGAACAGAATATAATCAGATTACCAAAAGAAAATTTATTATTATATTATTAATACCAAGAATAAGTCATATTATGGCAACTATTTTTTTTCCCTCGCGGACAAGGGACAACATGAAAAATCTAATATATAGGATTGAAAGTGTATAGAATGCACTTTAGAATGAAGCCACCAGATACCACCACGGGTCCGAGGTCGTTAAGGAGCGGACTAGTGAGCGGGAGATCTGGGGTTCGAATACCGCTAGGACCATCCTCCCTGACTGAGGTTTTTCCCAGGTTTTCCTCATAAATGGCAAATGCTGGGGAAGCACCTTAAACTTAGCCTTGGAACGCTTCCTTCCTTAAAAAGAAAATCCTTTGCAAATTTATCATTTCATCTCACGTATCACCAGTGTCCACCCTCTATGCTTCAGAGTAAAAACGGGAGTTAAAAAAAAACTGTGTGTCTCAGCCCCAAATTTAAGTTGGTAAGCAATTATAGTCAGAAATGGAAGCCACAAAGAGTGAAACCGCCACGGATGGCCGAGGTCGTTAAGGCGCGGACTCGTGCGTGGGAGGTCTGGGGTTCGAATCCTCCCTGACTGGGTTTTTTTCCAGGTTTTCCTCAATCCTCATAACTGGCAAATGCCGGGGAGGTACCCAAAACTTAGGCTGGAACGCTTCCTTCTTTAAAAAAATATCCTTTCCCAATATATCATTTCATTTCATGTAGGTACCATCAGTGTCTACCGCCTGTGGTGCCCCAGTAGTAAAAACGGACATTAAACACCACTTAGAAACAGAGTGAAAGTAGCATATAAGATGATAGGAATGGAAGAGAATGCCACGCAGAGGTAAGGGAAGCACTGGGTGCTCGTACCTTGCACTATTGAACGTGGTGAGGTGGATTTCTCCCTAGAATTTCGCTACATTAATGCGACATGTTTGGTACCGAGTTCACTTATGTACTTCACTTAATTGATACGACACCCACTTTGCGCAAAATTTCTTCATATTTAGATCCTCGTGTAAAATGCGGTGCACTCTTTTGACGGAATTCTTCTAATTCAAGTGTTCTGCTCCTATTATCGCTTAAGATCTGTTCCACCATCACTAGTACATCCATGTCCGCCGATACACGATGCCCACTGCGCGGCAGATCGGCGGTCGACATTCTGTCCCGTTTGAAAACCTCTGTCCATACACTTACGGATTGTTGAAAAAATATATATTATACCAACAATTTCCTCTTATTTCACCAAAATGCCTTACCGCCACGGGTGGCCGAGTTGGTTAAGGCCGCGGACTCGTGAAGAACCATCTTCCCTGACTGGGTTTTTTTCCAGGTTTTCCTCAGTCCTCATAACTGGCAAATGCCGGGGAGGTATTCGAAACTTAAGCCCGGAACGCTACCTTCCGTAAAAAAAAAAAAATATCCTTTCCCAATTTATCATTTCATCTCATGTATCATCAGGTTCACCGCCTGTGATGCCTCAGTAGTAAAAATGGGCGTTAAACACCATTAAAAAAATGCATCGAAAATTTATGTCATTCTGTATATGTACATTCGTGGCATTCAATATAAACAAAATTCTTATTATTGATGCAGAAAAACTTAATGAAAATGAATGGAGAAATGTGGTTAAAACAAGTCTGTCAGAAGAAGAACCAAAACCTAAATAAAGAGAAGGAGAAGAGTAAACGAAAGGGAAGGAGCGTTATGATAAAATTACATTGAAGCTCTGTGTGAGATTTAATGTACTTACATATAAAATGGTTGAAAACCTCTTCTTAAAGTGATCAAATTTCTTCCAGCGTGCAGGAGAATTTGGAATTTCTTGTATATCTTTATATTAATATCTTTAGATTTTAGACTGATGTTAACAATATGCCAGTATTTGCATTTTAATTTTTCTTTTGTGTAGAATCTGTCACGGTTCAAATATTTGCAAAAAGGGGGAGTTAGGACTACAGCGAGAGAAGCAGAAACGGAACGCCCTCTATTTTCGTGAAAAGGATAGGCAATGACTATGTATGAGATTGAAGCTAGGAAGTTTGATAGTAAACTGCTATTCGTCTGTGGAAGATAAGATAAGGTAACATTTTCTGTGTTAGCTCTCTGTAGATAGTGAACGTTCATCAAATTTGAGCATGTCATACATAATGTTGGTGGTTAAATGCAAATGTAGCACTAAAACTTCCCATGTTGTTGGTCTGGGTTAGATTCCTGACTGGGATTTTCTCAGGGGTTTCTTCTCAGTTCTTATGGTGAACGCCTGGGAAACTTAGGTTTTTTTTAATTTTGCGAGAATTATTTTTTATCGCTAATTTTAGAGGTTGCAGTACATGATCATAAGAGATCAAACTAAATCGTGGGCTTTAAACTCAGAACATATCAGGCAATGATGATGTTTTCTCTTTCGTTATCATTCTTCCTTTGCTCTCCATTCTAATTGACTCTTTTCATTGCATTAGTCTGCGGTACAGTGACTTTGAAGCACTTCCAAAGGTAAAAGTTTGTGTAAAACTTGTTGTGTAAATAATCTTTCCTCTTGAGACGGTAGACCTATTTGCTTATTTTGGGAAATCCTTAATCGCTCTTTCATGGTTACAAAAATCGCAACTCATAAATTTGGATGTGTCAACGCCGCTGGGGTTATACTACTTTGCCATGGTTTTCCTCCGCAAATTATCGTGTCAATGCAAACTGTTACTGCAAACTCCCCTCCTTCGGTTAACTGTCTAAAAGTCCTAAAAAGGGCAAAGAAGGGGGGAAGTAAAATTAAATAATGATTGTTATGTCTTCGCAGCGAAAGATTAATGACAATTCCCCTGCTCAAGCGATCACGATCAGAGAGAGAGAGACCCCGTCCTTTCAGCTTCTTTCACGCTAAGATGCACCTTTCTACTTTCCACAACTGTATCGGATTATGATTTATTGACGTTCTCCTCAAACTCATCAAATCGTTTCGCGGCTTGGTTTGCTCCATTCCCTTCTCTTATACAATAATGCGTCAAAAACACTGCAAGTTGTGTTGTTCTTAGTAATGCCTTAGTTATCAAAAAACCATAGCCTGTGCGTTAATTATTTTAACGTTATCACCACTGCGTGTATTACCTCCTTATATTCTCTGATACAGTGGAAGGCATTTAATTTAGTTTGACGACTGAAAAAGTGTCTTTAATATTATTTTAATATTTTTTTTTTCTTTTTTGGTTCATCGAGACCTCGAAAATGAGGAAATTTAGACTTGGTTGCCAATATTTTGGTGTAAGTTTTAACTGCCTTATTCAGTTCAATTTGAAAATGCTGTAATGGAGACAGCATTGGTTTTCTATACTTGACTATTTCAGTTCCTCGGATTACACAGATTAATAGAGATTAATTCCTTTAAAAATAATTAGAATGGCTACAGAAGGAAGCGTTGCTGATTGCTTCATCGAGATTTGAGAGAAACGATGCTCTAATTTTGTATTAATACATATTGCATACACACAATGTGTGACACAGTAAGTGTAACCTGGTACCTGGTACATTGTGTGCGAGTATGTTTAACATTACAGACGCTGATAACTTTCTGCATAAATGACGATTATACCTATGGCACTTTATGAAAAATACCACACCGTGGAGCTGAGTACAGCATGATCATAATATACAAAGATGGCGAAGTAGACGCCCCAACAAAAACTGCTCTGAGTTCAAGCGTTGGCTGAAACGAAATCTGTGAAGCGTGTGCAACGAAAACTTCAGCTGAATTTAACCTAGACACCACGGCTATATTTCTTCCTATGTAAATATAACGAACAGTTACGAGAAACTGTTAGTCTTTTGTCTGGTTATAAGAAGAATAGGAAATAGAAAGTGTCTGGGGAAACATGTGGAAGATAATAAGTAAGCAGATAATTTGACGCGCCGGTTTAGAGAGGAGCAGTCCTCAGTTCACTGTCCATAGTATTGTCCATAAAAAATTACGTCTACAGGCCTACAAGATTCAGATACACAAGCGATGGACAAATGTAAAGAACAAGTTCTGGCTAGTACTGAAGAGACTGCTGCTTTCAGTGTTTACGTCGGTGGGAAAGTTAAAAGACGTAATTGTCGTATTGGGGTAATGAAAATTCTCATGGGTTTCGTGAAGTTGAAAGAGATTCATCAAATTTAAATGTGTAGTGTGCAATAATGAGGGGGAAGGTCCGCTTTTCTTTGCTAGGAAACAGCGAGAGGAACTAATTATCTGGATATGTTGGACAATTACTTTCTACCTCAACCCACTTCGCAACCCAGGTGCGAGAATTTTTGGTTGAGCAGTTCCCAAGACGATGGATTGGAAGAGGAGTTGACACTCTCTTCTTCTCCGTGCCTCCCACATGTTACCCCACTGAACTCTTTCCTATGGCGTTTCGTGAAGGACCAAGTGTAGACTGCTTGCATCATTTGCGAGGGAATCTTTTTCAAGCTCTCGTCAATGTCACACCATAAATGTTGCTGAAGGTTGGAGGTGAAATATAAGTTGGACGTCTACGGGGTCACTTGGGGTACTCACATCGAAATTGTTTAAAGTATCATACATACTGCATAAGAGGAAATAGGGTTTTTTATTAAATTTAGCCCATTTTGAAATATATGCTATCTAATACTGTTAAACCCACAAGCCAGACAACTCGTACTCAAGGAGGACTGTAGTTCAGCAAGTGTTTGTTTGGCTTGTCCTATTCGTAACCTATATATTAGGAAATGATCAAAGCTTCTTGGCAGGATATAACTTGGAACATGTCATGCAGTTTACCTGTTCAAGCTGTTTACTATTTTTTGTCGTAAAGCTGCCTTAATAAGCGCACCTACCTATATCTTGGTCGAACTCTGCAACATTATATACATTTTCTTCTATATTAACCATATTGTTATGAAAGGCATATAATTATAATACATTAAAATACATAATACACTTTCAAAACTTGAACAGGGCTTGCAGAAGAGGTATCATGACATTTTTAGGATTAAATTAGATTTGGTAGGGACTCGTGCTCAAGTTTGTGCCTATTTCCCCAGGGGTGGCATCTTACGGAGGAAGATTTAAAATGAGGGAGACACCGGGCGGCCAGGAATCAGTAATGGTGAGGCAGGAATGCAAATGAAGCTCCTAACATGATTTCCAAATAGAGCACCCAAACGCTGGCGGGGTTCTCCTTCCAAGAAATTCGCATTTTTCTGAAGGGTCACTTCACATCAAGCACCGGAGTGCAAGTCACCACCAAACCGTACACAGCACCAGTACATTTACGGCACGATAAAGAACCTCAAGCCTGAAAGAGAGGCCTCTGAGCAAAATTTGTTGGCAATTCCGCCCCCTGAATTGAATGGGAGGCTGATGACCTGAGAGGTTAAAGAGCGTCCATAAATAAATCAATAAAAAAGTATGTGTGTGTGTGTGTGTGCTGCTTGAGTCATTTTTGATTGTTCCTTAAATCGTAAATGATAAACATAGAGCTTACTATCTATATATTTAGTGATGCTCTTTAGATCCATGGCATTGGAATATGGTTTCTTTCTTCAGCGAGAATACGTCCTTTGACTTTTCAGCACAATACCTACATGTCCGGGAAGCCCGTATATGTTTTATATGTTTACTTTACTCGCTGACAATCATACAACCTGTTCGGTTTATAGTCTTATGAAAGTTACATTTCGCGAATACTGATAACTTGGCTAATTCCACAACTGGGAAAACAAGGACCTAACGGAAAAGATGTGCTTAAGGCACGATGGGGCTTCAGCTCATTTTACCCTTTTCGTACGTGGCCTGTTAAATGAGTAATTTCCTGGACACTGGATATATGCGGTCCCTCAACATCTCTGACATTTCTCTCATGGCCTCCACGTAGTTCTGATCTGGCGACCCTAGACCACTCTTGTAGGATATTACCATAAGACGTCGTAACAGTGTCCCGAGTGCAAGAGACACGAGGAAGGAAGTGGGCAATGAATTCAGTACATAGGCCGTGCATGGTTGTTGTAGGGTTTATTTTAAATACAACATTTGGCATTGAACTCAAGTGCTAGATATGATATTTAATATATTAATGGAAGTTAGCGAAATTAATAAGTTAATAGAATATAACTGTTTTTGAATTTCAAGATAAATCATTTGCATATAGTTAAATATTTATTATTTCCAAATATAACTTGCAATAATTCTTTATTTGAGTTGCAAATTACTGAAACATTAGTTTAATTTCACATATAACACATCCGATAAAACCAGTTCAAATAATCACTGCCTTGACAACAAATTACAGCATTCTCTTACACGTCTTCCCCATATAACCAAAACCATAGTGGAAGAATGCATTAAGAACAGCAATAAATGATCAATTAGTTACCCAGATCACTTCTCTCACACGGAAAATGGGTTACATTTCAAATTTACCAAATTTCAAAGAAATATCTTGTGGGTAGCCCTTATTAAAGGATATAGTCGCATAACAATGAAAAACAAGTTCCCATCCAGCGAGGATATATTCCCTAGCAAGAACAGGCCCGGAGTCAAAATTGCTTGTGCGAAAGCCTGCAGCGAGGTGCCCTGAGTCGAAAATGAGCTTTAAAAGATTCGGAAAGGCTTGGTAAGGGAAGGAATGTCTCGAAGACTCGAGAGGAAGTCAAGGTTCCTAGCAGAACAAGAATGCATACACGATTGCATAGTGGAGCGTATACCGCTATCATGTCGGTAACTGGAACATCAGTACGGGGAACCATCAAGTGTTGGAAAGAATGTCACAAAGGACTTGGAGGCGCATAAACCTCTGTGTCTAACATGACGAAACACATAGAATCCCTTGAATCACTAACAAGTGAGCGCATCATATTAAATTATAGTGGTACGGACTTCCAGGAATAAACAACAAAATGCTAGCATCTCATTAAGTTGATGCAAACTCCTGGTTATTTTGTATATTTCAGAAAACTGATGTCATCAAATAATTTTGTAGTATTATATTAAATAAAAATAATTTTGCTGACACTGGGATAAAATAGAACCAATTTTCTGAAATGATATCCATTTCCCTTACTGCAGTTTCTCTATACCAGAAATACTAGGAGAAGTCCAGTAATTAGTTGACACGAAGGTTAGATGTAATTCTCAATTTGATTTTATCTGCCCTGTTATTGGATATAGGACCAAGGCTTTGGTATCACAACGATAGGAATGTTGACATATTAGGGATCCTGACATTTTTGGAAATAACTTATTTGTCAAGCTCATTAACAATGAAATGTTTATGCTTCAAAGAAAACACAACATAATTATTTCTTGTTACGGTTTCCTTTACAATACTTTTAAGTTTCCGTCAGTACTTACAGAGGTTTATCTTATTGAATGCTGCATTATCTTCTTGAAGGAGAGGACCTTTGTCCTCAATATGTCTCTGCAACTTTGTCGAACGGCTGGTGCGGCTTTCTGTTCAGTTTCAACTCTCTATCTTCTGTGATCTGCCTGGTTTGACATAAATTACTCGTAACATTGATCACTCAAAGGATTTCCCAGCAGCTCCCTACAGAACTCATACGTACCTACAATTTAAGATCATGACATCTGTTCTTGGGCGTTTCTGACTAAAACACTTTGATGAATTTAAGCGTTTCAAGTGCCACAAGGCAAGTGTATGTGCTAAAATATGCCTTAACCACAATGGAGCAATCTTCCTTTAAGGGCTTTCTTCAAGTGTCTCATCGTTGTTGCTGAAATACTTCAATCAACCTGATAGAGTGTGTCTTTTGACAACACTAGTTCTGTGGGATTCAATGCTTTCTTGCAGCAATTTCCTACTGCGCTTAATTTATATTAGCCATTTTTTTATTGATTTATTTATGGACGCTCTTTAACATTTCAAGTCATCAGCGTCCCATTCAACCCAGAGCGTGAAACGGCCGACAAATTTTGCTCAGAGGCCTCTTCTTTCAGGCTTGAGGTTCTTTTTCGTGACGCAAATGTACGACACGGGACCCACGGCTTTACTTCCCTTCCGAAGGAAGCCATACTTAGGATTTTTACGCCCGAAAAAATCCATCGGCCCTGGCCGGGTTCGAACCCGCGTTTTGGTATATTAGCCATGCAGTTTAGACATAATATGAAACATTAACAAATTGATAGTTAAGAAGGTATTACTTATAATATTTGTGTTCTTGTGCTCTTTTTATGCCTTTTCTCCATACCACTAACAAGAAAGCCCCCGGGTTCGAATAAACAAAATTGCGTCAAACTACGTAATATTTAATATATTTATTCAATGATGATATTCATTTTCTGTAAACCTCCGCAGTTGCTCATTACAGGGATTCGTTTAGTCACTCTTCACTCGGTTTGGAAAAAAAATCTCATAAAATTCAGTTATAGGTCATTTACTTACTTCCGAATGTAATGGTGTCTCTGAAAACAAGTACCACTTAGAAACATGCGATACCAGCACTTGTGCAACCTCGGACTGGTGTACCAGAAGATGAGCAAAGGGGGACTGAACCGAATTCTCTAGTGTTATTATCTTATGTGTGGGGAAGTGCATAATGCTTTCCGTAGTATACTATGCTGTGAACAAACAAAGTGTGGAGACAATACACGTGACAATGGGGGATAGAATGACTTAGAGGAAAAACTATTAATGTAAGATTCTGGTAGTAAAGGGGGTAAACATATAAAATGATGGGGGAGTATTTAGGTAAAGGCAGAGAAAAATAAGAAATGTTTCAAATGAAGGGACTTTTAGATATGCAGAGATAAATTATTAGATTTGAAAGGAGGTATTATTAAAATAAAAGAGTAAAATAAATGTATTTTGGGTACGGCCTTCAATACAACGACAGCTAGAAGTTAGATTGTAATGGGAATATTAGTTCTAGTTAGAAAACTCGGAGAATAGATAGTTAAATGTTACATAGAATGCGTATAGAGGGTATATCATACGTCGATTGACATATTTCCTTTTCTATGTCAAATAGAAAACTGCAATTTGTACAGGCATGAAGTCAGCACATATGTTGGATATTTAAATGTCTATTTTTAATACACAAATAACACATTTTTAGTACAGAAGAGTCAGTAATGTCCTGGAATGATAATGTGATGAATTCAGACTTAATATATTCCTTCAAATGCTGCAGATCTCGAGTTTTTTTCTGAATAAACTTTTATCGTTTGAGGAACATCCTTTCAAAAAGAAATTTGTCCAGCCTTGGACAAAATTCTGATTGATGTGATTTCTTACTCTCAGTAATGCCTTGCATAGTACTACAATGTCTTTCCTCTGCAAAATGACGTCTTTATATGTAAAATGTAGACTTCAAATTGCATATTCGATGCAGAATGCATTTAGTCCATTCAGTGTGTGGAAACAAAATGCAGTCAGTCCAGAAAATGCTGTTCCCCCGCTCTTTTCGTATAATGTATACAAAAGTTAGAGAATTGAACAATACAAAATGCATTGTCGCTTATTCAATATGAGAACTCAATATTAATAAGTTCCAGGTCACCTCAAGGTAAAAAAGGGATTTTTTTTGCAGAATATTTTTGCAGAAATTTCAATCTGAGATGTGATTCTCCAACAACAGATGCTAGTAGCTGTTGTGCACGAGTGTTTCATCTACTGAACTTCACCCATGATGAAAACAAAAAGGCTGAACTTAAAGCGGGCTTAGTTCATCACAATTTGAGGCTAAAAACCTTCCATAAAAATTATGAAGAAGAAGCCTATGAACAGCCTTTCGTTCTCCTTTTATTTCCAGCAAGTTCAACCTTTCCCTAAACTTTCCAAAGGGGAGGTTTACTATTTATGGCAAATTTCATTTAAAACTATTGGCATAACTGACATAGAAAACAAATTTCCACACTTCTATTGCTAGACAAAAAACCAGGATGGTCGTGGGGCTGCTGAAGAACTTTCTGCTCTAACTGATTTCCTCAGTGAATTTGAACCTTCTACTATAATTGTAAGACTTTTCTGTAATGGGTGTGGTGGACAAAACCGAAACAGTCACGTGTCCACGCCTTTGATGGTGGCTTTTGAAACATTCTCCTTCACAGATAAAAAAAACAATTCAATGATTTTTTCAGTTTGGGGCATTCGTTTCTACCCCCAGATAGAATGTTCGGAGCTACAGAAAAAGAGTTCCGAAAGATGTTTGAAACGAAAACATCAGAAGAATACCATGACATTTTGGAAAAATAGACACTATCCATGTCTTGGTTAAAGGTTGCACTGTTTGGGATTTTAAACATTATCTAATGTGCTAAAACGTTAGATGACATTAGGGAATAAGGAAGAACATGTTAAAACAATCAGAAAATGTTAATGTCTGTGTAAAAATGAAACCTACTTATAGATTAGATGATACTTCTATAAAATCCCAATCAGTTTTGAAAAGGGGACATTCAGTCCAGATACTGTGACATTGATACCCAAGATTAAACCTGCCAAAAGGAGGTATGTAGACAAGTTACTGAAGCAGAGATTTGCTGACAACTGGAGAAGCATAGAGTAACTGAATGTTTATCTTGGTGTCTTTGATCACACGGTACAAGATACTGATGAAGATAATGGTCATATTGTTGATGATAACGTTACATGTGATCCTTGAAGAGATGAAGATTAACTGCCTTCTTAAGATGTCATTAAAAGTGATTCTAATAAAAGTTGCATTTAAAATTTATGTGTGTTGTTTCAAACATTATTAATTTCATGTCTGGTGCAGAGGGCAACTTGTCTAATTATTTTTGGGGGGGATTGTACCCGAGCATTATAACAATTGATTTGTTTTCCTTTTCAACCTTATAGGTCTTGCTCTCGAAAGTCACATTTTTTAAAATTTTGTTTATCCTTTTTAGTTTAGTTGCTGTGCATTTTTTCTGATTCCTGAAAAAAGTTATATTTGCAGACAAGCTACTTTTTGAAACTATGCTCCTCATTTATTATTCTCTACATTGGAAAATCCATTAACGTTACATCTGGAGAACCAGAAGGTCATTCATTGGATCAACGTCTACCAATCAATATATGCAATGTATAATTTTAAAAGTCCCTTACAATGTGCCCGTAGTGATGGGGCGATCATCTTGCTTGCCGTATTACATTTTATCCAATTTGTTGCAGATGTTTCATTATTGGACTGTTTTCCAGTTCAGTCATCACTTTATAAAGCAAGGTAATTTTCAAAGTTAACCGTCTGGTCAAAAACATAAAATCCAATAAGCCCACGAGCAAAACCTCCTGCCCACATAGTCACTCCAGGACTATTTAATTCATTCTGTAATACGAAATGTAAGTTCTCAGAATCACAGCACACACGGTTAAGCATTTAGCTTAAGGATAAGCATTTAGTTTATCGGTCCACAAATAGTTTTGTAAAAATCATTGCCAGCTTCCTATTGTATTACATACAACTGACAGAAATCTTTACGTCTATTAGAATTTGTTTCATTGAGACCTTGGAGAAAGTAGCCCGGTATGTCTCAGCCCTCGCTTTAATCATCCTTGAGAGACTTGTACTTGACATGACATTACTCATTGAACGGTTTTCATGTGATTTCTTTGATGACTACACAAAACTTTGCGCTACAGTCATAAGTACGGACCTGAACGAGGAAGACCCGCCACTGACTCAGTCTTTTTATTCAAGTTATGAATAATTTGTCGAGAAGTAGGCTCATCATTTGGAAAACGTTACACAAATAAATCAATAACAACTCTGTAATTTGGTCATGTAACCGCCACGTAAAAGTACACGTCCTGCCGTTGATATCTTGCTATTCATTGTGACGGAAAACATTAAATTTACTTTCCACTATAAATGTTAAGCAGATATTTCTAAAGTAACCTTTTATTGCTAGTGTCAAGTGACTTACCGCCCACCTGTATTTAGGTTAAATTAAATATTTGTTTTATAATAAAAGGTATATTTTTGTTAATATACTATGTATTCGTTGTATATTTATCAATACTTTTGAACATAAATAAATAAACGTGGAAGTTAATAAACAGTTATTCTTCTCTTATTTTAATAATAGCATTTAAATTCCTCCCTTATTCAGTGTTCACTATAACTGCGATATACTTGACATCCGATGGAAGTAGAAGCTGCAAGCAGTTGTAGAGTTCTAAATGTAAATAGAAGGCACTTATGCAGCTTTTGCGCTTGGAACCGTGCATACAACTCGGCTATAAATACTGCAGTAAAATAGAGAATTGCTACTGTAACAACCGCAAGATGTTTATAAGTAATTAGAGATATTTTATTATTGTGAAAAGCATGTACATCATCTTCTCCCCTTCTCCCTCTCGTATCTTCTTGCTACGTATGTCCTTCGCTCCTCGTTTCTCTTTCAAGGTCAAACAATCCATATATGTAAGCTTTTCAAATAAAAATGGAAAAATAACAGCAAATGATACATTTTGAACAGTGCTTAAGCAGTAAATGGGTTACGTAAACTACTTGCTAACTAATGCTAATGTTCACATAAAAGTAACTGTTACGGCTTTAAATTGGCACAGCGAAGTTAGCTGCTACAATCGAAGATCGAGCTAATTAGAAATAGTTAGTACAAATAACTGTATTTTCCAGTAATTATAACTGTCTAAAAGTGCATGCATTAAAACAGTAAACCTTATCAGAAAGTGGTCTAATGTCATATTCGATGATATTTCACCAAATATAACATTTTACGTAAATAATTATTTTTCCCCTGTACTAGTTTCGGGTGTAGCCATACATTCACTGCCCTAGTGTCACTTGATTCTGGTTATACCCAGGAGACTTTGTGCTGGTAGAAACAGTCATTCAATATGCTGTATTTTTTATGCTAGCTGCATTTATGGCTGACTTTAATTAAAGAAAACGGATATTCAAAACTGCAAAGATCACATGATATTCTGCAAACACTGATAAAATTGAAAAAAAAATAATCTTGCTGCAATTATTTGGTTTATAGGCGTTTCTAAATGCAATACTCGAACTTTGAGGAATATTTAAAGAGTTTTTTTTTTTAAAAAAATAACTATAGGTCTGAAATTGAGTGAGTAGAAGTGAAAATAAAAAGTGTTAAGCGTTTTCAGATGTAACTGAAAACAAACCGATTATATTTTAATTGTAATATTTTACAAAAACTGTTTAAAAGTCCTGTCTGTTTCTTTAATGTAAACTCTGTAACAACGTGATTGTCTTACATGCTCATTAGCAGCACCCGAGCGACGATCTGCTCATCTGGTTCAACTAGCGTTGCATGTACCAGGCTCATGAAGAAAGATCATCAGGAGAACGAGCACTGCTGCTGAACTGTAATGGAGAAATGAGGTAGTGAACAGTCCTGTTGATACCACATGCAGCACCGAATGTCATCCTTGAGAAAGACAGGCAATTCGTCTTGCAGAAACTTTGTTGACACTTCATTGGCGTGTTTAACACATCACTTACACTGATAGTTTTGATCAATAATTATCATAATCATAATAAATTAATGAAAGCTGTACTTTTTTATTCTCAACCACATCTCCAATTTCTATTTTTTTCTTCGAAATTTGACTGTTCGCTTGTTTTTAGTTTTAGATCTATGGTTATTTAATAGAAACCATTTGTTTTGGTCTAATATTATCCCTATAAGTTTGAATATTGACATAGGAACATCCGATAGTGTTTAATTTCAAACGATTTTCTAGCTTTGAAAGAGATTTTAACTTAGGAATGGGTTCGCTATAGCAACATGCGATGTACAGTTAGAGCACGTTAAAACTTCCCGTCTATAGAGCTTTGGCATAGGTTTCTAAAGGTAATTTGCTTGGAGCAGAGGTAACCAATCTTTTGGGCAGATGAGCCAAGTTGAAGAAATAAGGTGCCGGGTCGCAACCAAAATATTATGAACCTAAATATTATTCAAGAAAGTACTTGATGCACCAAAGTAAAATTGCTAATATATTTCGATGAGGTGATAAATTTTTCTTAAATAGTTGTTTTTTTTTTTTTTTTCTTTTTTCGCAGTTTTCACGGGAAAGCCTTCCGTTTCTGCTGTTATCTGGCAACACAGCGGTTTTCTGCTACTTGTACCGCAGCTTGTATGCTACAAATGATAAACAATGCGACGCGCACACTTCAGAAAGGAAAATTATATTGAGCAAAGCATACTACAGTAAACTGAATTTGTTGTGATTATAAATATCGTTTTAATTTTTTTTATCCATAAAATGTTCGAGCCAACAATTTATGCATCGAAATAACGCATACGTTTCTGCGGCATAGTAATTGAAATTACAATGAACACATTTTACTATTAGCTACTTCTTTAATTAATTACCTATAACTTACTGGAATAAAGAAGAAAAACTCAAATACAGGATCTTTGGTAGGACTTGCATTTAGGTTAAAATAATAAGCGATACAAAACTTCCATACCAGAGCTGAATATTATCATAAAAGATGTTCCAAATGCACACCATTTGCAGTTATGCAGCTCGGCACTGTCGAAGAATATTTTCTTGAATTCGCCTTAACATTACGTGATTCTTCTCGATATTGTGGTCAGCCTGAACACATTTTCAACATCTTAAACGGTGCGCGTTGCATTTAAGTCCCACTAAATGAAAAAATCTAGGGGATTGAGATCGGAACTTCTCACAGGCCAAGTGATGGGGCCTGCACGATTATTTATTGTCTAGAAAGGGCGCACTGCATGGGTAATATGAGAGGGTGCTCCGTCGTGTTGAAACATCTAGCGCCTGATTTATAGAGCAATGTCCTCCAGAAGTTCGAGTAGATGTTCTTGAAGAAAAGTTAAATACAAAGTGCTATTCAATGTTTGAAGACTAATCAGCATATCTTCCATAATCCATTAAGTCAGAACTTTGTCTGATAACGATGTGGATGTTACTCAGACCACGTGTGGATGTTATAAAAACTGAAGCCCATTCCTCGTGAAATACTCCTCGTCAGCAAACATATGACAGTCACAAAGTCTGCGGATTTACTAATTTACTTTGTGCAGGATGTAATCCTTGGTTCAAAACCTCTCTCAGCACTGTACACGTTGAAGATGACATAGACGCTGCAGATTCTTCATGCGATTAACCATTATGTTGAATCTTCTGGAATAAGTTGTAGAATTCGTGCTTTTGTTCGAAGATTACGTCCAGATAAGCGAGTGTTACTTTCCCTATCTCTAACCTTTGTATAGCTACTGTAATATTATGTCGGCATGGAGCTCTTCTTAGCATCCTCAAATCCTGTTCATTCTCCAAAGTATTAAACACAAAGGCAATGTTTAAACATCAAGGTCACCGCACTTCAGCCTTCTGCATTGCATGTGGTGAGCACGCTCCACAGCAGGTTCACGGCGTTGCGATGTTTCGCTCAAAAATGTTTAATTCCCTTAACTACTGAGACGTCACAGGTGGTGGACACTGGTGATACATGAGATGAAATGATAAACTGGAAAAATATTTTTTTTTAAAGAAAGGAAGCGCTCCAGGTCTAAGTTTATACCGCCCTGGCATTTGTCATTTATGAGGACTGAGGAAAACCTGGAAAAATCTCAGTCAGGTGGAACGGTCCTGATGGGAATCAAACCCCACACCTTCCGCTCATAAGTCCGCGCCTTAACGACTTCGGCCACCCATGCCGGTATGTTTTCTTCAGAAATTATGTTTTATATAATATTTTAATTTAAAATTATGACGAGCGCTGCTCTCGCCTATAGGCAAAACGCCGCAAGTTGGTTCATAGTTCATTGGACCGCTCTGTACTTTAAGTCAATACGGCTGAGTTTGATACCGATTTCTTCCCAAAACCGCCACAAACAATGGAGTATGTGTTGGGAAGACTTGTTACCGACAGTTTGCCAGCTAAATGAAGATCTATCAGTGGTACTCTAAAGTAAACTGATTTACTTAAATGACTGCAATGTATATGATGACCTTCAAAAAGCCCTTAAAGAAAATTTGGGAAACCAAGAATAAAACTGCCGCAAAAAGCCAAGGAAATTTTGATATATTTAGAAATTGTGGATATACTGTGAAATTTTTGAGGGAGAAGCAACAGTGCTCTCTGCTTTTATTCATTAGAACTGTCGACAGTTCTATAACATCCTTCATTTGTCTTGTTCCCACAATAAACCTTCCCCTACCGTTCAACAGCAAATGACACAGGCAACAATGGCATTGTTCGCTCCAAGATTCGTGTCCCCTCTCCCATTTGTTTTCTCCTTTCCCCATTCCCTAGTAGCGCACGTCTCAATTATTCTCTTTACTTCGAGTTAAAAAAATCCCCAACCCTTCTTGCAGCCCCCCAACAGCTTAACTGCTTTAAAACGTTTTAGGGTTAAATAGCTCTCATTTAAAAAGAATGGTTTGTTGTTAGGTGATTTATGACTTTAGGAACATTTTAATGGGCTTAGTGGCTGTGTTAATTTGCTCACCCTTGTTTCTTCGTATAATTTTTGTGGATTTAATAAAATTCTCTTATTGAATCTGCAGCCCTGTGTTTTCTGCAGCTTACAAATAAGAGTATAATGTCTATCTTCGTTAGCACGAATGTTGTTGCAACAACAGGATGTTCTTTACTCACGTATTGCAAATTAATCGATGAGAATTTTTTCTACGGAGAGAAAGCTTAACAGTGCTTATACTTCAGAAAAACTATGACCTTGTATTGTTCTTTAATTGTGTAAGCTATTGCAATTGATTCTGTAAACTATCAGTTAAGGTCCATACTCTATAAATTTCTCTACTTCCTTTTATATAGCACTATTTATGTAATAAATAATATTTCTAATGTATTATTTTATATATTTTTCAACGCAATTGTAGCTTATTTGTTGCTGTAACCAAAGTACATTACAGTTACAGACCAATTAGTACATTTGTTTGTATTTCTTGTTTATACTCTTGGAGGAAAGTAAGTTGATTCCCTGCCAGCAACGGGTGAATTAATTTGACAAATACCAGACTCCCAGAATATGTTCTTACCGTTCGCACAGGGTTTTGCATCTCAGCCTAGGCCGGCTCACCTCCCGGCCACCTGCCTGTCTGACCTTAGGACTTCCGAGCACTTACCAGTCTACATTCGTTCGTGAAGATGGCAAAACAGCTGACTTTAGAAGCGACTTATTTTTATGTATAAATGTTATTATAAATACGAATCGACTAGTTGCGTTCGTGAGGAATTTATTCCGAAGTTCTCTGCGCAATTTGTCCCTTCTATAAATGCAATGCTCTTGTGAATAAAATTGATCCTACTGGTTCAGTGCAAAACAGGAGAGAAATTAGACAAAATAAGCGCAAATATTGAATGTTCGCTAACAAAATCACTATCAAAATTAGCACAAGAAGTTGGAGTTTTAGTGTCTTCTGCACCTTCAGCAATATCAAATATACAAGTAAGAAATAATAATAACTTTAATATAAAAAATCAAATTATTTAAATCAGATCCCAAAAAAATAATTCCTATTAATAATCTTATAAACAAAATTGAAACTAAAGGAATTCTATGTTCCTTACAAAACAATTTTACAGCATCTCCAAAAGACTGTAATAAACAGTTAAAATTCAGACCTTACAAATGTACACGTGGCCATTGTTTGCGACAAGGTGATCCCGTAGCATGTGTGCGTTATTGTGAGTGGTTTCTTTCATCAGTGACTGAAGAGTTAATTCACCCAAGTTTGTGCTCTTATCAAACGAGTAGTTCCAGCAAAATGGCCATGTGAACACTCACAACACTCGCAATTAGTGTTCTGGTATACAGAAAACCGCTGTTTATGATAAAAAAATTGGAGTTGGTGTGCGATTTGCGCAAAACGCATAATACATTTTTAACGATCAGACAATAAATGGAAAGAGGTACGGAAATGACATTCTGGCCCCATTTTTTAATCAGCTGACAGAAGAAGAAAAATCACATTGGTCCATGGTGTTTTTGAAGAGTGATAATGTCCCTCTCGCTCCCCAGATTTAACAGTCTGTGATTTTTATTTGTGCGGTAGCCCGAAGGATAACGTATACAAAACAAATACAAGAACTCAAGTGAAAGAATCACGAGTTTGGTCGAACTAAATCATGTCAATCGGAATCTGCTTACCCGGTACGATGTCTGTTTAGCTAAGGGAGGACGATATTTCTAGCATTTGCTATAAAGTAAGCTTTTATACACAGTTTTACGAAGCGATCGAAGTACAGGTGTGGCCGGCTATGGCACGTCCAGATGTGGAGACGTAAAACCCTTTTCGAGCGGTAAGGGCATGTTCTGGAAGCCCTGCAGTGGCGTGATAAATACCACATAAGTCCAAAGACGGCACTGTGTCATGGCGAGTAAGTCCCGCTATCAAACAATCAAACACCGAAATAACATCTGATCCCTAAACTTAGGGGATTAGGCAATAGGCCCTAAATGACTTATAAAAATGTTAGTGCTAAATTTTGCAAACAAGATAAATAGGATGGATTTAAAGGTAAACGAAATAAAAATAGATCATGAAATGTACAAAGTCTGCGAGCAAAACTCCAGGAAGTTATAACTGAACTGCAGAAAATGCTCACGAACATTGTAATAATGACAGAAACCAAGGGAAAAGTGTGGGGATTGAGCAGATGGGAATTTAAATCTATTTTTTTCTAGGTTTTCCAAAGGAAGAAAGATTATAAAGAGGAATGTCTATTATGACAAAGGAAAAAAAAAATGGTGTATCCAAACTTATTGACAGAACCATAAGATTAAACCTTAATTTCTAAAAATTAACGTTTTGTTATTTTAAGAGGTATGTAACCCTGCTCATGATGACAGAATGGAAGTTAATGACCAATCATATAGACATTTTGAAGAAGTGTTCACTAATATAGGAAATACTAGAGAATTTATAATTGTGGGGGACTTAAACGTCTGTACAAGGAAAGATTACAATAATTCAGTAGTTTGATGAAGAAACATGTGATGAAAATGAAGATCGGATAATTGTCCTATGAATTGGGTATTTTAAACATCGGGACGTTAAAAAATAACCCCCAAATACAACAAGCTTTACTGCAGAAATAATTATATATTATGTCATTAAACATATGAGTTTTGGATGTAGGGACATACAGAGAAGCCCAGTTTTGCTCAGATAATTATTTGATAACCTTAAAAATATTAAGAACATTTGGACAGCAGAAGAACAGAGGTGACAAAACTTCATAAAAAAAGATAAAATAAATGACACAACACATGACATATTGAGACTAAAAACTGAAGCAGAATTGGTCGTTACCTTCATGATAATTATATAATGAATCAATTTTGAAACATTTTCGGATTTAATTTTGAATATATGTTGCTTTCTCTGGTGAGTTGAACTTAATTACATCCAGTCTGCTGTCTCCGAACGGCAAACACAGCTCTGTGTTTTCTCTCTTGTTCCCCAACCCTCCAAGAGCAAATTGAAGCGGCGTAATCAAATTTCGTTTCTGTTTGACAAAGTGTCGTGAGCCATGGTTGTGACGCTACGCCCCTACCTTCTCAGAACAAAAGACAATCTCCCGTGATAATGGCTTTTAGGCTTTAGTCTATGTTTCACGTGGTGATACGGAACTTGGTGCTTTAAGCGTTACAGCGCAGCATGGCTGCAAACACTGCGAGAATTTTGAAAGTATTTTGGGCTGTCTGAAATCAGGTACATATTCGGTTTCATTCTTCTTCCATCACGGATTAGGTCCTGTCTGTTCCGATCTCACATTTTGGTTTCAATACATTTTTTTTAATCTTCCAATGGGTCTTTTTCCTTTCGGGGTATATGCCAGCATATTTTCTAGTATTCTATCTTCTGTCGTTCTTTTTAAGTGTTTTGTTTATTCTTGTCTATAATTCTCTAATTGTTGCATTCTAATTCTTTTCCTATATCCTCATTTCTTATATGATCTTCATTTATGCAGCCTTTGAAGCAGAAAATAGCAAAAAGGCATTTCTGCTGTATAAATTAAATTTTGTGTTCTTCCTTTTTGTTATTTTTTTAAATTTGTTTTTAAGTTCAAGCCTTAAACTGGTAAGGCTGTATAGAATTTTATTTGGGTGTCTTTTCTCAATTTTTTTCAAAGTATTTCTATTTGTTCCACACACAGCTTGGAACTTTTATATTTTTATATTAACATCTTCATCTTCTTCATAATTGATATCACAACCTAAATATTGAAATTGTGATGCTTGTTCTAATATTTTTGTTTCCATCACAATCTTTGTTCCGCCATTACTTTTGTTTTGGTCTTTGAAATTATAATATTGTATTCTTTATTTATTTCTTTGGTATATTGTTTTTTATAGTCTAAATTTCTTGTCAAAAATCAATACTATATCACCTGCAAATAGCAAAATATTTACTGATCTACTAAACACTTTGTCCTATCTCTATTCCTTTATGTAAAATCTTTTTCCATATACTATATATATTAAATAATGTTGGAGAGAGAGACTACATCTTTATTTTATTGTTTTCCGAAAATCCCGGAAGGAGTAATCTCATTAGCTATGGCGAGACCCGTCTAAGGGAAGGGGAACCCCAACAGAAAACCCCCGGTCCTTCAGGTTTGGGGTTTTTGCGCTAGGCTGGAAATACGTCATATAAAAAAATCTTTTTTATAAATCTCACATTGATAAGTTGGATGGATTCTTCAACAATCTCTGCCTCAAAGTGTTTGAGAGTTTATAAATAAGGTTTGGAAATAGTGCAAAATAAAATAGCAATAGAATAAGTTGATAATTTCGGTATAAAATAAAATATGGCGGTAGAAGGTCAATTATTTTCTTATCGGACTGTAAAATATTTACGAGTATCTTATAAACAACTATAAATAATCAATATCCTGTATTAAAGATAACTAAATAGAGCTATTGAAAGCAATTAATTTGAACACCATTATCTAATGGCTTTCTTTGTTGATAAAATACATAGTGCTAACAGACATTTTAAAAATATATTGCGAGAAAATGCATCACCTTATGTCAGCAATAAAGAAGTGAACTGTCAAATTTGAACGGCATGGAACAAACTGCTAAAGTAATCCACATAGAGAGGAAAATGCACAAAGTGTACGGTAATGTTTTGGACATTAATGATTTAAATTGCAAAGCCTAAGGGCATCTCAATGTCACGTCGTAACAGAAGATTTAGGCATGGAAAAGCTTTCGGCAACATGGGTGCCGCGCTTAATTGACTATTGATCACAAACGCAAACGTATGCAAATTACCCAAGAGTTATTAGATCGTTTTCAGAGAGATACGACTGATTTTACACTGATGGGATTAGGTTACATTACTGCAAACCGGCAGTGCAGTGGTTCCCAGGCATCAAAAGGGCGGAAATTGCTTAATTAGTAGGCGAAATAGTAGTTTTACTTTTCTGCCATGAAATCAAATTAATATTACAAAAGATCAATTTGCAACCTCGCGGATAAACTCACACAATTTGTGAAAAAGAGAGTTTATATAAGTAAAGCATTCAAACCAATGCATTACTCATACAAGGTAAGGTCATTAAGGCACGGACTTGTGAGCGCGAGATCTGGAAGTCCTTCTTGACTGAGATTTTGTCCAGGTTTTCCTCAGACCTCATAAATGCCATTTACCGGAGAGGAACCCTACATTTGGGCCTGGAACGTTTACTTTCTTAAAAAAGAATTATTTCTAAATATATCATTTCATTTCACGTATGAATGCCTGAGCAGTGAAAACGGACGTTAAAACACCATTAAAAAGGCGAGAACTATTATTAAATTAAGTAAAAATTGCCGCTTCCATTTACTTCCAGAGCTAAAATATTTCTTAACGGGAAAATGTTTTTATTTAGATGAAGAACTCTTAACGATTGTTCGATTACTAAAGCATCATTATAAAGAAATTCTTGGAGGTGGAGACATCGCAGAAATGCAAGGGTATTTAAAATATCATCATTAATAATTAATAAGGATTAGGCCTAAGGCTTATGAAACACATGAACTATTTGAGTTTTTTCACTGTTAACAATTATACCGTGAGATCAGTTTTGTTTTCCCCTGGAGGGTTTTTTTTCTTTGCGCGAGCGCGCCGCTCGTTAACTGGCCAAACGGGTGTTGGTGATTAACGGCAGGATAAAGCAGTAAAACAAACCAACCATAGAACAATATAAGAAGCTCCTTACTACCAAATTATCAAATGAGGTATTGAAACTGCGCGCCTTAATTCTGCACACATTTTTGGCATTTTTTTTTTTTAAGGAAATTATTCATACCTCGCTGAAGTTCATTTTGAGAATCCTAACAATTTCCTGACGAATATTATCTTTGAGTTCTTGTATGGCATACGGGTTCGTCTTGATATTTTTAATATACCCCAAAGATAATCGCAGGCTGTCAAATCGGAGGATCTAGGGTGCCACATATCCCTACTAATAACTCTGTGAATTGCCCTCAAGGAATTATTTGCAGTGTGAGCAGTGGCAGAGTCCTGTTGAAAAAATGCATTATCACGCTCCCTGTCGGTTAATTCTCTGAAAGGGGGGGGGGTTAGTATGGTATTCATATAAGCAAAAGAATCAACTGTATGCTAAACAAATAGGTCCTATGAACGTTTCACCATTGAGTTAACACATATAACTCGTACATAAAGGCATGTTGTGTCGTTATAAACACAAGAGGCATAAAGTTCTTTATATATACTGTCGAATTAAGAAACGAACAATACAACACACGCACGGAACAGCTGCGCTACAACTGCGACAGTCAGCAAGGCCAACAAGTAAGCAAGCAGGCTTGCTACCCCCTCTATGGTGCGGCAAACTAGTGGGGGCTAACTTATAGGAAAATCCCAGCGGCGCGGGGAAAGCATCACTGATTGCACTGTATCTAGTCAGTCGTTGCCTCAAGTGAAAGCTGGAATTTAAATACCATGTTTATGAAACTTCATTGCTGATCTGTGAACTTTAAAATAGCACTCATACTGCATGTTTCTTTTTATTCCTGATCAGGAGTAAAGTTATAATTGAATTAAATAATAAGTATATTATACAGGATAGGAAAAATATGTACAGTATACCTTAAGAATGGGAGTAAATGATCTCAAATGCTTCGTTGTGATGTTGCAGGTTCTAACTCCAAAGCTACAAATGTGTTAATGGATGGTACGGAAGACACTAGCTTATCTTTAACTTTATCCTGTCAAATAGAGAACGCTACTTCAATGGATTAAATGCCAAAACAAATGCTGAAAACGAGTAGCATAGCGGCCTATGCCAGCTAGCTACTCATACGTGAAACGATTAGCCACATCACTCCTTTCAAACAACAGTACACACTATAAATAAATGCATATATACGTAATTGAATTAAAATGCCTTACCCCTTCCATTAAGACTGCACTCTGAGTAACAATGGCAAGTTATGTTTAAATTGAGATGCAGTCTGCTTATGACTACGCCACCGCTTATAAAATTGGTTTAAATCTGACTGGCTATGAACATACGTCATATCGTAACGTAGCTATGATGTTGATCCACATTGATGCCTATAGCTCCGTATTGAAGTTTCTGAGACTAATCGTTCCCACTCTCAAAATACTGTGTCAAGCCCCTTCTCTATTAAACAAAGCCGTTTGCAATTACATTCTATTGCCAGAAAGAAATCTTAAGCAAACTTCGAAAGAAAATCGTACAATTTATTATATTTATTATATTATTATATTTATTATTTGTTATAGCTCTAAACTTTAGGCATTTACAAATAAAACAACTCAGAAGAAACAGGTGGTTGTGATGCATGCTGAAAGCATTATAAAGTTGTGGCCTAGTATTTGATTTAGGTAATACTGAATTCTGGATATATTGGAAAAACTGTCAACGACAGTTTCTGAAAATTTTCAGTTTTAATCGGCTTTAAAAATGTTGTTCATTACAGTTTCAAGGTACAATTTCTACAGCAAAAATATAGAAAATTGCTTTTTTTTAGACAGCTGATGCTAAAAAGTAGTTATTTTAACGCATGGCACTTAAAATAAAAACTGCATTTTTAACAATCGGTGCTATAAAAGTTATAACACAACAGTGTTACAGTCTTTGGTTAAATAAGGAACATTGTGATTACTAATCTATTTAAGGGGATACAAATTAGTATATATTTATAATATAGTATATATTTTTAATTTTTACATTCCTCAAGGTACTGCGGTTTTGAAATCAGGTCACAATTTAATGACTGCTATTGAACATTAATTTGCTTCCAAGATTCATATATATGAACTTGGAACCATGTCAGAGTGGAAGAAAATCATTAACAACTGATCCCGTCATTGCGCATGCTCAAGGGCACACTATTAGCTTCTTTCAGCTCGATAAAATTACATTTTTAATCAGAAAAATAATATAATATACAAAATAAATGTACAATTATCACTGCTGGGATAGGGGTAACATTATTCATATATTTTCTTCCAAGCTTTTCCTAGTGAGAAATTCTCGAACTATTTCTTTAATACAAGGAACGTTTCGGAATGATTAGAATAAATTTAATTTCTAATTACCAATTTATTTCTAAATTTTAGGGGCTATCTAAAAGTATGTGTAATACAAATGTTAAACACTATTTTTATTTTGTGAGTACTCTTAAAATAAGTCGCCACTCTTTAATACTGGTATCATAAATATTTTTAGCTCATATTCTGTATAGTTCTCGTTAAATTAATATAAACGTCTTTGTTTCGTGGATTTTTCAGTCATTTTAACGCTAAAAAATTTAAACAGAATTTAATAAAAGAGAGTGAATAAATTGGTACACATATATTTAATAGCAGTAGACTTAGAATGAATGAATGCTTTTTTCATTAGGACACAAAACTTGGAGCAGTATAATAATAATGATGTTTAAATAAAATACAAATGTTCTTAAATTAGAATTAAGGGATTGTGTTGTTTCAAATTTGCTTAACATTACTCACAGGTTTATTTTTTATATTGCAGTTTTTAATAAGTTTATTTTGTCATTATTTCATTTAATTCCATAAATAAATATTCCAATATTGGAATTCATTTTCTAGCTGCTAGGTTACGACTTATCGCAACTATTTTCCAATCTGGTTGGCAATGTTATTATTTGTATTTTAAAAGAAAATTGTAAATTTAACTTTAATTATTAGTTTAAATGTTATACCCTTGTTCCTCAGTTTCATTAGAAAATTTGAATAAGAATTGTCCAATGTTCGAAATTCATAGATATATTACTTTAATTTCTTCAATCTGCTTTCAGGTTAGTTTGTAGAGACATGTACAATTTGTAGATGGAAAAACAAACACCGTACTGAAAACTGCAATATAGGAAAATATTTTAATGTCACAAGTAGTTTTTTTCCAGAAGTATTAGAATTATCATAAGATGTTTTGCGTTTGATTACTCACGAGCGTGGCACGGACTCGTGAGCGGGAGGTCTGCGGTTCGAATCCCGCCAGGACCGTCCTCCCTGACTGGGGTTTTTTCCAGGTTTTCCTCAGTCTTCATAACTGGCAAATGCCGGGGAGGTACCTAAAACTTAGGCCTGGAACGCTTCCTTCCTTAAAAAAAAATATATATCCTTTCCCAATTTATCATTTCATCTCATGTATCATCAGTGTCCACCGCCTGTGGTGCCTCAGTAGTGAAAACGGGCGTTAAACACTACTAAAAAAAAAAACTCACGAGCGTGGCGACTTTATTAGAAAGCTCAGCAAATCGAGTGATATATATTAAGAATATTTTACGAATAAAATTAGAATTAAAATAATATATTTTTCTAATCCACTGACAAAATATTAATTAATTGTATAAAAATTTTAAACTGACATTTATGAATACGTGAGTCTGGAATAGATGAACATTGATTACTACAATTCGATTTACTCATATATGCCAACTGAAAAAAAAAAAAACAATAGAGGTTAGCAATGGTATTTGCATGTAATGTGATTTTCTTTTATTGTTATAGGGGTACATTTGCATAATTACAGCTTGTGTTATATGGGAGTCGATCCGATGGAGTGATGAACTATTATTCTATTTTTACTATTTTTGGCATGATTGTTGGGTTGCTGCGATTAATTGATTTGTGGAGAAAACAGTGTTGGCAACATTGATAAGACAAATGTAATCCATGCAAAATTACGATAAACTTTGTGATATGTGATTGTGATTGGTCGAAATTAAATTTTTCGTTAACTTTTATCGGGGGAAAGTATAAGGATGTCACATAAGCTGCCGAATATCATTAAGCAAAAACAGAATACTTGCAAATTTAGAGCAGGCAGAAAGGGAAGTCTTAACACCTCTTCCTTGCTTTTCAGCATTAAAACGGTCGCAGCAATTGCTTTGTAATATGATTTAGCAACTTTTCATTTCTTTATTTCGCCCCTCATGTCACTAAACTCACCCTTGTGCTTTTAAATCTACTTCCCCTCCAGAGTCATCTCCAGTCTTGGTGTATGGCAATTTTACGTCATCTCAATCGAAAGAAACGACATTTGGGATAAGGCTGCGCTCCCTTGGGAGATTCTGAGGTTGTGACGAAGGGGAAGGCGTGCAGTTGAAGGGCAACCACCAGAAACAATTTTGAAATTGGATTTGCAACTTTTATGACTAGGTAGCACGATTTAGTAACTTTTTTTTTAATCAGCATCGCAGGAGAGCTTCCACCTTGTGCTTCACGAAATTTATCGAGAAAAGAGAGGCACTTGGAAAAAGTGCTCTAATTTCTTTTACTAGTGCACCGCTATTAGACCATCAAGCACAGCATTTAACACTTTATGACTATCGCATTAATTTTCCACATGACATTCCTGAGGGTTTCTATCTCTTTATTTCAAAACCGATTTGTTTTATGTTACCTTGGGGCAGTTTATTCCTGTCGTAAATTTGTCGTGTCGTGTCTTTATGTGTGACACAAATATTCTGTTATTGTTTATAACTTGAATGCTCCGGCGTTATTCATTTCTTTCAAACGCTTAAGCTAAGTCGTATTTACTTTATCGAATCTTTTTATTCCCCCCCCCCAGTAATACTATACTTTCCATAAGTGTTCTCTTCCTCTGTTGCAACAAGATAAGCAAAATATCGTGTGCTACATTTTGCAGTAATTGTGAATTAACCAACACTACATAGAACTTCAGCTGAGCTTCTTTCTGGGACTTTTCCTTAGCGTTTTTTCCCTATTGGCTGTGGTACTACGTGTCTTGGTCCCTTCTAAGTGAGAGGTTACTACACCAAGGATAATTAAGTTGTGCTGATTTTTCTACGGAGGGCAGAGTAACATGCACATTCTTCATTCCCACCTAGTAGAAAATTGTGGTATTACTTATACTTGAAACGGCCGATAATTTTGTCCAGGGATGTATTTTTTCTGGTAGGGAGTACATTAACATGTCGTAAAACTACGTCATGGAACCACCGGCTGAAAGACCCTTGCGGGAAACTTAATTTTGGAATTTTACATTGAGTTTAGTTCTTCTTTTTTTTTTGATCGCCTGCTCTCTGTCCTTCTGTTGTTCTCTTCTCTACTTCTTTGTTTCATTTGGTTTATTCTCTTGTCTTCTTTGCTCTTCCTTTTATCTTCTCTTATCTTCTTTACTCTTCTCTTCTTTTCCCTTCTGTTCTCTTTTTTATCTGCTCTTCTCTTTCCTTCTCTCATTAACTCTCCTGGTCTCTTTTCCTCTCCTCTCCTATTCTCTCCTTTCTTCTTCTTCTTCATGGCCCTGTTCTCTCTTGTCCATTCCTGTTCTGATTATTTAATTTTGTTCTCTCCTGTTTTGCGATTTTTTTTTGCTTCTGTTTTCTTTTGTTCTATTGTCTATAGTTCTTATCCTTGTTCCCCACCTTTCTTCTGCATATCAGTTTCTTTCTCCTTTTCTTTCTTCTTCTCTCATCTACTTTTGTCCTCCCTTCTCTGAGGGAGTACGAAAGAGAATAAAGGAACAATAAGCCTCCTCTCTCTTATGCTATTTTCCTCTCTGTGTTTTTTATTTCTTTAGAGAGGAAATAAAGGAGAATGATAAAAACTTAAGATGTAGCATAAAAGATGGAAAGAAAGGAAAAGTTATTGTCTCCTCTTTCATTTTATTTATCTCTGGTCTAAATGTTTATTTTCTGTCTTTAAAGAAAGAAGAAAGCCTTATTCCTGGTAGAAAAGAAACAATATAAACAACAAGAAGCATGCAAGACAAAAGAAGAAAACTTAAAGGACTTATTGCTTATAAAGACCACTTTATTTTATTTTTTAAGTCTTTAACATCACAACAGTTTTCCGAAAAGATAAATAAACTCAACTCAACTTATGGATAACTGTAAAGTAATTTGAATGCCTAAATTACCTTACAGTTGTCAAACAAAGGTAAGAAAATCCCAGAATTTTTTTTCAGGTTGTTCTAACCAGGAACTTCTATAAACAGGACATTGAGCTAGCAAATTTCTTGAATGGTTAGGAGTTAGGAAGTTTAATAACTTGTGTTTTTTTTTTATAAATGAGTTCAACTAGTATCTGTGTAGGATTTCTTATGTTTCTTTATAAAGCTTTTATTTTTCATTTTAAATTACAGTAATGATTGTATATATATATATATATATTTGTGTGTGTGTGTGTGTAAATGTTAGAGTAGTGGTATTTTGCGCAGTGAATGTATATAAAATCTTAATCCTGTGAACAAAGTGCAACAGCCTACAAATATGTACATGTTTATCAATAAATATAAATGTATATTAAGATCGCCGTGCTTTAGTGCTATCCACCAAATGAATGAAGGTAGTGAGTGAATGAAGCCAGCAGCAGCAGTGAACATGTTGAACATTATTCTAAGGGGAAGCATTGGCTCATTGCAAATTTCACTACTTGAAAGAGAAAGTTTGCTATTAATTGTCAATGTAGTTGGCAGTATTGAAAATAATATGGAATATATTTTACTTTTAGGAATAACAACTCTCGTTATATTTAACTGGGAACATTGTTTGTATGTAGAGCACTAAGCTCAGCAATAGGATACATATAAAACAGGGAGTGACAGATCTTACGCACTGGATTTGGTGTTACTCTATTGTTGCTCGCTGGCTCAGCACAAAGGCGATAAAACTAAAACATGTTCACATGTCGAGACGTTTTACGACCGGCACCGAAGGAGTTGAGTGTACAAAGTTAATCTTTTTTTTTTTTTTTTCCCCCTTTTGTCTTTACGTGGGTCTCTAAGCAAGACTGGCGTTTAACAGCATTTTGTCGATGCTCGTAAAAATTGTTATAGTCAGTCATGAAAATGCAAGAAGCCGGGAGCTTGCTGTCGAGGCTTGTGTATTGCATATTTCTGTCCTTCTCTGCCTCCCCGTAGCAGCAAAACGACGAAGAGAGAAAGAGAGATAGAAAAGAATTCAAAAAAGAGAAATATAAAATTTCTCGCTCATTACACAGCTAACCTGCCGCAACGTTGGACTTCATACTTTGTAGCAGCTCAGTTGTTTGTTGTTCTTAGTTTGTCTTCCAACCGCCATCTTCGGCTTTGTCTCCCTTTGTGCTTTCCTCGGCCTTTTAATGTTCCACAGCAGGAAAGAAGTTTAAAGAAGTTTTTATGAGCATTTTGTTTCTGTGTATTGCAGAACTTATTCCAGGGTTTTCCAAACACGACACTGTTGCAGTTTTCTAAAAATCTGAAATAATTTCTTGAAGATACATTCAAGCGCTATATTCTAACGCAATCCAGATTCCTGTTCCTAACGTGTCTTTTTCTTCTACAGGACAATTTTGCCTTACTTGTGTTTACCTAAAAAGATAAAGTTATCTTATTAAGCTTTGAAAATGAAAGTGGAAGATAAAGTAGATAGCTCTAAATTATGTTCACTTGGTGAGCTAAATTAAGTTTTAAATTAACTCTATGCTACATTAATTTATTTGCAAATACGCGCATTTCAAAACTTTCCATTTAATTACTTTAACTAATTTAATTAAAAAAGAAAAACTCACCAATTTAGACATTAACGACGACGTTTAAAACTTATATTGATTACTATTTATATTCCAATTTCTCAGCCCAACCACCCCCATTTTGAAATTTTAAATAGCCCCCCTACTTTTTCATACTTCAGAGTTACAGAGGTTTAAATTTTAATGAATTATTTCCTTTCTACCGTGGCGTGACAAGAATTGATATTATTATTGATCGACTTTGGACAGAATAAAAAATAAATCAGTTGTAGATTGAAAACACTATTTTGGGTAAATTTATAACTTGTAATATTGGAGTAATATAGGCTGTTTAGACACTCCTAATTATATTTGTATACTTTTGAAACAATTAATTACTGAAACACAACTATTATATTACATACTATTGTTTTATCTAAATTAAAACATTTTAGATTGTCAGGCAGCGATAAAAAGCTGTGATAACAATTGCATCTTCTTTAAAATTCAAGAATAAAATATTGGGGTACTACTTGAAACTTCAATGAGGGTGACTGGGGACGAGGTGGTAAAACCAAAAGTTTAATTAGCTTTGGTTTTCAACTTCCCCTTTCAATGTCTAAATACAAAAGTATTCAGACTGGGAGGTTTTGAACTGAATTCCTTGTATGCAGTGTTCTTCACTTTTGCCTAACCAACTAAGTCTCCCCATTTTTTCTATTCTTGATCTGCTGTAGGTTTTGAAAAGTCTGACCATCGATTTATTTTTCTCCTTGCGACATATGCGTCCTATATGGTGATGAATATGCCCATCTGTTCTGCTGAAGTTTCGCAACTGACAACTCCAACTCCTGGAGGGGGTGGATTTCATTCATCAAGTCCTTCAGGCCTGTTCTTTTCCTCAGGTCGTTGTTGGACATTCTTTCTCGAAATGAAACTTCCCATTTGGATGAGTTCATGGTCTTGTCGTTTAGCACCAGGTCTGGCAGTCGTGTGTGAGAACTGGGAACACGTGACGTTCCAGTACCTCAAGCTTTAGCTGGAGGATGTATTTGGGTCCCCAAATTTTTCTCCAATCAAGAGTCTCTATTTTTTCTTCCTTTATTTTCTCTTCTTTGTGAAAAAAAAAACTATCAAATGAATTTAAATATTCATCCATTGATTCTCACTGTGATTTCACATCTATTAATCATGACTTTGGTTTCTGAAGAGTTTCTGAGGCCAGCTGGTTGATCTTTTGCAGAAAACTCTTGGAGCACGCATTTTAGCTGGTCATGTAAACAAAATGATTTTTTTTGATGAAGGCGAAATGTGCCTATTTGTAACATTCTCATTTTGTGCAACAAATTGATCATCAGCAAATAATATTGCATTTAATTATTATGCAATAACTTTTATAACCTTTATTTGACTTAATGTATCATTCTGAACCTGCTAATTGTATTTATTGTTAAAAGAGTAGCTTACAATGAACACAGCTAAATTAATTCTATTTATTTGTTTCCTTATCCATGCAGATAACTGTACCTTCATACATATTCCTTATATCTGAGATTAAATAAGGAAAACAAGCCGTTTCATCAAGGACTTCACTACAAATAATGGTGAGTTTCTAAATAAAATACCTTGCTTTTGTTGTCATACTATACCGACAAAGTTTGTGCAGGATTTCTCTGTTTTGAATCCAACTTATTCTTAATTTAAATACTCTTCAGAAATTATATTTAATCATCTATTAAGTTTTTGAATGCTAAGTTCAGAAGATTTGCACCGTTTTAATTATTGTAGTCATTTCTGTTAGTTTATTTGATACTGGCTTTATTAATATTTATTCTCATTCTTCTGGAATGTAGAGTACACCAACATAAATTAAAAATGTTTAAAGGCCTAATTTTAATTTCTATGAATATTTTAAAGGCTACATATTTGTTTATGTGTGAGCTGAATGTACCCCCCTCCCCAAAGCAAGTGATGCTATAGTTTATATATTTCTCTAGATAGTAAGATAAAAACATTTGTTATTCAACTTGCAGCTGTTATTCCATTTAAGAAATGTGCTGGGATTTATAATCATAAAAAATCTTTAATCAAAGTACAATAACGATCTGTAAAGAAATAGAAGCGTGGTGTATTACATCAAAAACAAAATACTCTTTTTTACAGATTGCATTTCAAAATCCACGGCTTCTTGTTAAAAAAAGTATTAAAAGTTAATGCTCAAGACTGTATCTATAGTTCTTGCATAGACCTGTTCTTGTGTTGTTGTCGGTCCTAAACCCAAGATCGCGGACACAAACCCGGCCAAGATCGATGAACTTTTTCGGGCGTAATAATCCTAAGTATGGCTTCCTTCGGAAGGGAAGTAAAGCCGTAGGTCCCGTGTCGTGCATTTACGGCACGAAAAAGAACCTCAAGCCTGAAAGAAGAAGCCTCTGAACAAAATTTATCGGCCGTTTCACGCCCTGAATTGAATGCGACGCTGATGACCTGAGATGTTAAAGAGCGTTCTTAAATAAACCAAATCAACAACTGTTCTTATTGTGCACAATTTTGATAACGGTTCTGGCTTACTTCATGAATAACGTCTCGCTTTGTTATCGTGTTGTAACAAATGCCCGAAATTCTATTAAATATAACATGTTACATATGCCCTTATTCTGCTAACTCTTTTCCTCTTTTTGTAACAATTATAAGTGCAATAATGATGCATTACAAATTTTACACACTATTCACTACTGAACTTGTTTTCATAACATTCAGTTTCACTAATAGTTTCTCATTTTTATCAACACAATTATGATTTTGTTACAAAAATGACTCTGTCAGGATAGACATATTTGTGGTTAAAAATCGGGGATTTTTGTATATCATTGGATGAATCATTCTTTTTAATCATGAAAACCAAAATTCTTATGCTTCGAAATTGGCAAAGGAATTAAAGGTAACTAAATTAATGAATATTTATTGTGGCATGTATTAAATGTAGCTATCACAAAACAAAGGCATTATTTATTTATCGGTTCTGCTAGTTCTCTTCAACATAGTAAGATCTGCTTTAATTTGCAACAATAGGATTTCGGATATGTGAAAACAGACACTGGAAAGCCGCAGACCAGAATATTTAAAACTGTTTGTGTTCTCCCATATTTCTACAATATTACAATTATAACGTCATTATTATTATTATTGTTATTATTATTATTATTATTATTATAAATTTCAAAAAATGGCTTTAAAATTTAGTTCACGGCAATTTTTTATTTAGTCGTTTACTTTTAGTATATAAAAATTAAATTTTTTTTGATAGAACAGTTGGAAAGCACGTTATTGCATCCTATTTCAAAAATCTATTTTAATACATATATACTACCTATTTTCAGGTTAATGTTTGGTTGAGCCTTTTTGCTTTACCGAACCCTCAAAGAGTGCCTTTATAATTAAAATGAATGGCATAGAAGTCAACCTTATATTCAAGGGGAGACTATACTGAAAATTCTATTTTCTAAAGTAATAAAAATTAAATTTGGCAAAAATGCTCATAAAGTGATGCAAAACAATGTTACTCAATTTGAGTTACTGTGTTTATAAATTTTCCAGTTATATTTTTTCTGAAATAGCTTTATTTAAATTTCATTTATTTCTTTTTCAAACATCAATATATTCCCCTGAAAAATTAAATGCAGATGCAAAAAATTATGGAGAGAGATTTTGGTTTAGTTTCATTTAAAAGCTTAATTTTAAACCATTGTAAAGTGTTAAAATTACACTATTTTAAGAAATTAATTTTTGCAACAAAATTATAAAACATAAAGGAAAATATTTCCTCAGTTAATATTTAGCATGCTTTCAAATATTACTATAAAATATAATACTTCTGGCTCAAGTTTTGGGAAAATACATAAAGACTGAAGTTATGAAAAGTTTTGAAATTTAAAAGTTGAAAAAAAGAGATCTGAAGATTTGGTTATTTGGCATGAAGTATCTTTTCACCTTACAAAGTTTGCTTTCTAGAACAACCCCAGTTGGCAAGATGGTCTTTCCCTCCGTTTCCTTGCTCTCTTTAACCTCAATTTTGTCAGCTTGGTTTGTCCTTCACTCTGACGCGCATAGCTACAGCTTGACGGTGTGCTGCCTGGATTCTCCTCTTGTTCTGGCGCTGACGTTTTGCTTCCAGCTGTTTGTTGGATTTCTACTGAAGTTAGGTGCAATCTACATTATGCAATTTGAACATGATGCTTGAAGGTGAAGATCTCTTTTGCAATCTTTCTCCATAAGCGCATGCAAGCTCCCATTAGCATTTTGTGTCCTACCTATTTTACGTGCAGCCTTTTAAATGTGACATTCAAAACACTAATGGGGGGGGGGGGTTATAGACGCTTGAAACTTTCTAAACACATAAATAATGCTCCATTAAATTTATTTTTGTCAAAAACAAAAAATCCAAAATATTGACCTAAATGACCATTTTTGTTTTAGTATTTTTCTTGAAATGATGGCCATCTACCTGAAGGCCATCTACCAGGTATTCCTTAATTCATTCTCATACTTCTAGAAATAGTATATGAGACTAAAATGAAAGCTTTGGTTAAATGATCTTTGATTTGAAATTAATATTTAATAGTGAACGTTAAAAAAGTTAGAAAAATGTAGATATGATTAAGAGTAAACGGAGTGCAGTTTTAAATAATGGGAATGATTATTCAAAATATCAATATACTTCATGTTAAACATGACAGAATGTGTTATTAGCAACATTTATCTGCAATACACAACGCATATTTTGTTCTAGGACGTGACCTTCCACATTTAGGATCGCAACAAGATGGTGTGCCTTCTCATTTCTTCACTTTAGTTCTGCAGCATTTCAACAATATATTCCGGTGAGCAATGGCTTGCCACGATGGATCCATTGCATGGCTTGTTCATTCCCCTGACCTTACCATACCTTTGTGTGTGTGAGGGCACTTGAGACTGGTGTACGAGATGGCAGCTGAATCAAAGGAGGAGCTCATCTCTCAGGTGAAGGAGCGGCTAACTCTGATTTTGTAAGTCGTGTATTGAAACAAGAGACTTAACTTTTCAGCAGTACTTAGATATACAAGCAAAATCTTTTCTAATTGTTATCCTTTATAGATTGACTATACAATCAATTTCAAACCCATGGGGTTTTATCAAAAATGTTATATTTTGTTTTGATCTGTTATTCTTAGCATTTTGAATTTTGAGTTTATGAATACTACTGCAACGTGGTCGGGAATCCATAGATGCGAATGAGACCAGATATTCACAGCGACAATAAATCATCAGAAAGAATAGTAAGATCTTCTGTGACAAATTCATTATTAGTGCTACTGTTTCTTTATAAGGATATACTATTATTGCTACCTCTAGAAAATAAGCAGTGAACTATTATTAGGTTTACTGGGGCAGTGTATCGCTTATCTTACGAGCTGAGGAGACCAAGCGCGAAACCTTCGAGTGTGTGTGTCAGACGTAAGCCATGTGATGATACGAAGGTTTTAACAACCGCTAAGCATAGGGTAGCCTTGCGGTCTGCTCCATCTAAGACAACCCTTATTGGCATGGATGTGTGTTTAGCATAAATTTTCCTTTTCATGCCGGTATTATAGTAGCAGTCTCTTCGTTCTGATTTTTTTTCTTCTTTCTTAGACTTTCGGAATAACACCCTTGAGCAGGCTACCACCAAATGAACGGCAGAAAAAAGCCGTTCCTTTAAGATGATCTGGAGGAAGAATGGGAGGCTGTTAATAAAGAGAAGAAGCTACGAGAAAAAGGAAGTGACTGAGCACGAAACAACCAGAGTATTTACATTTTATGCAAGGTAATTTTAAAAGATAATGCGCACTTGTTTGCGAGAGCATAAAGGTAAATTTTATTGACCTATTAGCTATGGTTTAGTGACATATAATGTTTAATTGTTGTCTTTTTCAGCACTATTGTGGTTACTATCTTATATTATTAATTGTTACTTCAACGTTCTTAAATCCTATTTTTTTTCTATTGCAAATTTGTCTCTATTGCTCTCTTTTGCTTTATAAGTACGTATTGAGAGGGCTTTGAAAGTAGTACAGCCCCCTGTTTTACGAAACTCATGATCTAGTAAAAATATTTTCATTCTAGTGTTACTTATTTATTTTACCAGTGTGGTTTCTTGAACTTAGAGCGTTGGGCGTGCGATTTTGTTTCATCAGTATTCTGTTTCACGAAATATTTGGTCTTGCAATATACATAATGCGAATTTTAACTAGTCCACCACTCGTTCCAGTACCGCCACAGGTGGCCGAGATCGTTAAGGCGCGGACTCGTGAAGGTGGGGTTCAAATCCCGTCAGGAGGCCCGGAACGTTTCCTTCCTTAAAATAACTCTTTCCCAATATATCATTTCATCTCATGCATCATCAGTGTCCATCGCCTGTGGTGCCTCAGTAGTAAAATCGGGCGTTAAACAGTTAAAAAAAAACAATCCAGTACTTCTTGAAATTGTCTATTTTTACCTGAAAAAATACCATGGAAACTGGCTATTTACACCATTATTTGTGGATGCGAATATGAATATAAAATAAAATAACCATTGTAGCTTTCTTGATGTTTGGCCACAGTGTGTTCCTCACATATGCGTGATCTTTCTCCGATGTAATTCACAGTTTACTTTATTATTTTCCACATTTCGGCTTTGTTTTTCTTCTTAATTTTGTTGGAGAATTTCCCAAATAGCACTTCTTTATGCTCAATTATTAAATGCAGCACTGTAACTTTGTTTTCAATAGTAGAGATTATTTTAGATGTGGTAGAAATAATGCTATTTCTTGGTTTGCATATACATGACGCGTAAAAAAATCGCATCAACAAACAGTTCACGGAGTATTCCACGAAACAACCTTCTCGACGCTTGGATACAATCGCTAACTAATACTTTTGATAAGCGATCACAGATTACTTCCCTTTGGAAGGAAGCTACACTTTATTTTTATGTCCGAAATAATCCATCGACCCTGGCCGGGGTTGAATCCACAATTATGGGTTTACGAGGCAAGTATGGTTACCACTAGACCACCAGGACCGACACCATACAAGATAGAAATATGTTCATAAACAATGGGATCCTGAAATTAGACTGCACTTATCTTGCTGCGATATCTTCGTATTAATGATTAACACTCTCCTGCTAATGTCTTGCACTTTACGTGGCGTACTGACGTAATAAGGCTCCAAAAATTGGCTATGGAAAAAGCATTATGTTAGACATTTATTTTAAAATTTTAAATAAATTATCATTTTAATAAATGCGCTTCTTCAGGGATTAACTTTTAATTTGAAGAATAAGAACGAATATGTGCGCATTAAAATGATGATTAAAATAAGTTTGAGCATTGAATTAATTTTCATCATTCATTTTAAATTTAACACATTAAAGTCAAAACACAAAAGAGATAAACAACACGTTTACAAAAAACAAGACAATATAGAATTGCACACAAAATTTAGACCGCAGTACGACAAAATACAACTATACAACACATTTACTGCCAACACTCAAGGAAGCATAATAAAAATTACAGATAATACCCTCAGAAATTATTCCAAAGGAATATTCCCAGGATTCTCATCCAAACGCCAAAAAGGATGAATTACTTATCTACTTCCTCAAAATCATTACCTAAAATTGAAGGAGTAAACCAAAGGACCTTCCAATTGCAAAGCACTGAACGGCAACCCAACCTACAGAATGATGCCTCACCCTGATCCCAAGCCAGAAGCCGAAAGATGCTGTCCGCTTGACAGCTGGCAAGCAACTCTCTAATGCTTTGAACTCGAGCTTGAAAGGCAACTGAAGGCTAGTATGACGGCACTTGTCGCATCAAATGCTGCTATATACTCTAGCCGATGAGCAGATTATTTTCAACTCTGAAGATTGTGAAGTTTTCCGCAAGCATAGTAACCTATAGATAATCTTCACGAATGTATTGTGTACTTCTGGATCGAGAAGTTGAAATATTCTCTATGCTTTTTGGACTATAGTAAATGGACGGAGTTTTTTGGTTTCATACAGGTGTATCACAAATTCCTTCTTAGTAGCTACCCACTCTCATTTATCATCTGGCAGGTTGCGCTCGTATAATTTTCTGGCATTGGAGAGGAGTTGTTCTTTCGCGTGTCCCATGCTTTATATTGATGCTGTCATGGCAAATTGCCGTGCACTATACTGTGTTAATGTTCTTTTCACTTTTTTCTTAACCTGTTCTATTATTGCTGCATTACGGTTTGGCTAGTTCGCTGAGCAATCGGTATCTTGTGGCGTTGCGTTTCAAATGACAACCCTTTCTTGTGCGTTTGGATCATGAGACGTACAAATGAAGTCCTTATGTTTATAGCGCAGATTGTCGTTGGTGTCGAAAAGACGTACAATAGACAAGCCCATAAAATCCTTGAAAGGCAGGGAATTCCAACTTTAAGAAAGAAAGAAAGAAAGAAAGAAAGAAAGAAAGAAAGAAAGAAAGAAAAAAACCAACTCCTGAAATCAGAGAGTGAGCTAGTATCTGTAAGCTTCCTTTTCCCTGTTGGGTTTGATTCCTTACTATTTACATCTGCATTATTCACATACATCTTTTTTTCTATTTACTTTAGGTCTTTCCACCTCACTCTGTTTCTTGTTACACACACACACACACACACACACACACACACACACACACACATATATATGTATATATATACATTTTGATTGTTACAAGGACGGTATTAGCACGTACGGCCGTAAGGCCCATGCGACTGTTGTACTTATTTGTGTGTACTTTAAAACTGGTATAATGAAAGTCCATACTCCTACTTCTACAACAACAACAATTGCTACTACTCTACTACTACTACTACTACTACTACTACTATTACTACTACTACTACTACTACTACTACTATTACTACTACTACTACTACTACTACTACTACTATTACTACTACTACTACTACAACAACAACAATTACTACTACTACAACAACAACAATTACTACTACTACAACAACAACAATTACTACTACTACTACAACAACAACAACAATTACTACTACTACAACAACAACAACAATTGCTACTACTACAACAACAACAACAATTACTACTACTACAACAACAACAATTACTACTACTACAACAACAACAATTACTACTACTACAACACCAACAATTACTACTACTACTACAACAACAACAACAATTACTACTACTACAACAACAATTACTACTACAACAACAATTACTACTACTACAACAACAACAATTACTACTACTACTACAACAACAATTACTACTACTACTACAACAACTACAACAACAACAACAATTACTATTACTACAACAACAACAATTACTACTACAACAACAACAATTACTACTACTACAACAACAACAATTACTACTACTACTACAACAACAACAATTACTACTACTACTACAACAACAACAACAACAACAATTACTACTACTACAACAACAACAATTACTACTACTACAACAACAACAACAATTACTACTACAACAACAACAACAATTACTACTACTACAACAACAATTACTACTACTACTAATACTACTACTACTACTACTCTACTACTACTACAACAATAACAACAATTACTACTACTACTACTACAACAACAACAATTACTACTATTACAACAACAACAATTACTACTACTACTACAATAACAACAACAATTACTACTACTACTACAACAACAATTACTACTACTACTACAACAACAACAATTACTACCACTACTACTAATACTACTACAGCAACAACAACAACAATTACTACTACTACTACTGCTACTACTACTACTACTACTACTACTACTACTACTACTACTACTGCCTCTACTACTACTACTGCTACTACTACCACTACTATTACTACCACTACTATTACTACCACTACTATTACTACTACTACTATTACTACTACTACTACTACTACTATTACTACTACTACTATTACTATTACTACTACTACTACTACTACTACTGCTACTACTACCGCTACTATTACTACTACTACTGCTGCTACTATTACCACCACCACCACCACCACCACCACCACCACTACTACTACTACTACTACTACTACTACTACTACTACTACTACTATTACTACTACTACTATTACTATTACTACTACTACTACTACTACTACTACTACTGCTACTACTACCACTACTATTACTACTACTACTGCTGCTACTATTACCACCACCACCACCACCACCACCACTACTACTACTACTACTACTACTACTACTACTACTACTACTACTACTACTACTACTACTACTACTACTACTATCTGTTACTTGTCACCTTACCCTTACATACTATTGACTCACCCACCGCTTTACATAACCAGTTAATGTCATCACCACTTAACAATTAAACATTTATAAATAATTCCATCACCTCTGAATACTCATAATGTTGTTTTTGTTATATAGTTTAACAATTTTTATCTATCTCTTTTCAATCATTTTGCATAGACACATATTCCATCAAAATGGCTAGTAGCATTCTCATACCTGGCTTAGTTAAAACGAAGTGCATTTAATGTGTTCAATAACACAGTTAAGTGTTGTTAATTATCACTATCAGCATCTGCAATAAATCACACGTTACTTCATATTAAAAGACTGTTTCTTGTGACAACTCTAGTCTGAAACTTTAAGCATGCTTTTGTTACAGTCCGTCTTGAATGACACGAATACTCTTTTGAAGTTTAAGTATCAGCAAGGAGCTTTGTTCTACAGATTACAATTATAGGCATGTTATGTTCCATTTATGAGATTGTTTCGATGTGCTGGTTTTTAATTTGTGCTCTGAAAGTTGCATTATTTTTATTATCCTTTATGTGGATATGTGCCCACATGAAAATAAAGTATATTGACAATATCTGTATTTTAGAACGGTGCTTTGCAACAATTTTAATCGTTTTGAGACTATTAGCCTTAACAGTTAACAGTTTATCTTTTTTCATATTTTGTACCCGATCTCCATTCTTCTCTTTCATGATGTCCTTACTATTATCCTTTTAGGACAAATAATGCAACACATTTTGTAATTCATTTACTCAATGTTGGAATTGCATACAGATTAAACCAAATCTATGGAACGCTATAATGCACTTGAAATAAACGAAGTTCTTTCCCAATTGAAAGAATCATTCAACCCTTAAGGCAACTTTGCACCACAATGGTTCAGTATTCAGAGACGATGGTTATTAGAATGAAACAACATAGCTGCAGAAAAATAATTATAACTTTGCTCTTTATCAGTTTATGGCGAGAAAATTTACTTTTGGATATTTGACGAAGAGGGGATTCCAGTTACTCCATATTTTTCTCCGTACCAAACCTCTCAATGGCGTTCTTCATGAATGTTTTGTAAATATGTGCAACAGGTACAACATGTGAAGGAACTGGCTGGGCACAAGCATAGAATTATGTCTGCAACTGCATTCTGCATGAAAAGAATTACTGGTGTTCGTTCATTTTCTGACAGCGGCATGTACGTAAAGTTTTCTTTGCAGTTTCTGGAGATACATCAGGAATATAACAACTAAGATGAAGGAAATAATTCCTTAACAAACAGTTGCGAATTGACCACTTATGTAGTTCAATGTACATTTAATTGTAAACTATTCAAAACACATTATTAATTTTTGCTGGATGCAATCGTAGTGCATACATTGGCATAAAACAAGATGTATTGGCTGCTTTGATATCAGCACAATAGAAAAATTTCGGAAATAGGTGGTCAATTTGGGAAGTCTAGGACAAGAACCAGGCTTTATGTTGATCCATTTAGTTTTACACCAGTCAGAATAAACCAATGTAGAACAAAACCAACTTTAAGGACAGCTTTATTTTACCCATGTATTTCAATGTGTTTATATCAACATCTTTACCGCCACGGGTGGCTGAGGTCTATAAGGCGCGGATTCGTGAGCTGGAGGTTTGGAGTTCGATTCCCTCCAGGACCATCTTCCCCGACTGAGGTTTTTTCCAGGTTTTCTTCAGTCCTCATAAATGTCAAATGCTGGGGAAGTGCCCTAAACTTAGACCTGGAACGCTTCCTTCCTTAAAAAAATACTCCTTTATCAATTTATCGTTTCATTTCGCGTGTCACCAGTGTTCACCGCCTGTGGTGCCTCAGTAGTAAAAACGGGCGTTGAACACTATTACAGAAAAAATTTATCATCTTTGGTTTGCGCTTTGTTTAAATGGTCCACTAATTTTATTTTATTCGTTAAAAAAAATAGAACAAATTAAATATAAGCACGTGTTTGTTCTCAGATCAACTTGTGCCTTTAGAACATCAAAATGACGTTTTGAGTATGAACTTTTGTTTTCAATTTGGCTAATAGCAAGTGTTTAAACTTTGGTAATGAAAACAAAGTTCAGGAATACCCCATAATATTTATTACATTTCTCTTCTGAGTAAGCACACACACACACACACACACACACACACACACTGATTTACTCATTCCATGTCCCAGAATATCAAAATTGTAGCACAGACCTCATAGGAATGGGAGTTTTCTATTCATTTGACAAAATGAATAGAAGATTACAAAATGCACCTTTATATAGCAGCTCATAGAAGTAAACAAAATAGTTTTATTTACTTCTAAACTAACATAGATAAATAACTTTTTCCATCATTAGTATTTAAACTGTATGCCGTCACACCTCTGTACCGATGCACTTTGGAAAATGTATGATAATTATTATTTTAATTGCCCTACTACCCTACAACTTTGTTATATATGCGCGTTAATTTTTTGTATAATTTAAAGCACCATGCCCTAGTCACTGCTATGTTATATGCGAGTTAACTTTTATATGTTAAGTAATAATTTAAGCTGCATGTACATGCCATGCTAAAAGAGTGTTAAGGCCCCAAAGAAACCATGAATGTATATATATGCACGATTCATTAAAATAGGAAATAAGAGCATTTAATCACGTTTAAGAGAAAAAAAATAATTTTACTCCCCTTTTATTAGAAACTATTACCTATTAAAGAAACCAATTTATTAATAAGTATGCATAGCTGTTTAAATTGAAACATGTTAAACAAAATAAATACATAAAATTTACATGCAAGATTTAATAAACAAGAAGTAATTAAATATTGATTAACTTGGAACTAAGCTTGTAAGTATTTCTACAACATGAAGCCCTTTCACTTGAAATTGAACACAAAGAAACGTTCCAAACTGGACTGTCAAAATGTACATACACATAATAGCGACAATTTGCTTAGAATATAGTTAACATGAAGGCAGATAGCTTCCCAAAAATACAATTATCTGAAACACATATGTTGAAAAAACCAACGCCCAGTTAATGAAATACAGTCAAATGGCAAGAGGAAGTACTTTTTATTTTAAATTTACACCATTACTTATCTCTTAAATCAACTCTAACCTACGTCCACTCACTACAAAAGTTGAGAAGAGAATGGTCTGTGCATTGTCAGAGAACAAGCTTCTACCTCATGAACCATTTAAGACAAGACATGCGTTAACCAATCGGAATAGACTTGAAATAGAAATAGAAATAGACTTGGAAGAGACTTGAAAATAATTGCAACCACGTGGCAGTACCAAGAAAACAGAAAGAACCAAAAACATCGATTGATGTTTGTCTTTATTTCGTCGTAATTAGCACCATAAAGCATGTGTTTATTCCTAGCACTGAATTAAACTTGTTTACTCACTGGTAAGAATTTAAATTCATTTCTAAAAGTATACTTAAATTAATGAAAATTAATTTGGAATTAATATGCATTTTATAGAGATAAAAGCTGCCAAGGCATCTTACACATAAAATAAACACGTCGAAAAATGTTATTGTAATTATTCTATTTCTTCTTAACAACCAACTTTATTGTCATCGATAACATTAGACTCGCGTTTAAGTTTGACAGATTACAATTAAGTATTAATTTATTTTTATATTGATCTGCTCAGCACTGAACTCTCCTCTTGCGATTAAAACTCTAATTTATTTTCTTATAACATAACTGTTTTTAGCACATATTCTTCAGGAACTTTTTGTTGACATAACTGACTTCCATTAAATTGCACAAATTGATCTTCTTAATGTTTTATAACCATTAAAAATGTTTTGAAATAATCAAACACTTAAATTTAATGTGGCCATTTTTCAGAATGCTGTTATACCAGCCGCTTTCATTCAATCTATGGTTGAAAACACCTTGTACATTATATAAACATTACCGACATACACACTCAAACTCTGGTACATCAGTATCAAAAATACAAAAACCCCGCAAAGAGGAGTCAAATTCAAGTATTTGGGTGAACGGTCTTTACACTCACTTTAGAATGTCTATTTCGGAATGAATAGTTTAAAAGTTACAAATAGAAAATAGCAATGTGTTTTTTTTTTTGATTAGTGTTTAACGCCCGTTTTTACTACTGAGGCACCACAGGCGGTTGCAATGTGTTGATATAGCATCTATCCTAAAGACATGAATGTTCGCTTCAACCGTTGCACTATATGGACAATGAAGCGGTTTGCTATGGCAGTCAAGTTGGGCGTCAAATTTTGAAGTGGTTTTGCAAATTGATTATAGGTCGCTTCGATGTTGTTGCCTACGCATCAATGATAACACTTTCTCAGGGTGAATTTTGCTATTTTGTTGACTCGTGCTCAACAGCATTGGGAGAGGGTTTCTATAGTAAATAAGCACGCGATATGACATAATATCTATTGGTATTTTATTATATCCAAAATCATTCACGTTCTCCGGTGTTTTGCTTACAATAGACTTATCTACGCCGATACAGCTTGTTTGCCGCGTGTGAAACTTACAGATGAGTGCCGCGGCGCGGTGAAATTGAAAGTGGAACTGATAATGAATACTGAACTGCTTCTGCGAATAACTTGTATCTTGCCGCGTGCAGATATTATAACTGCGTTCCTCAGCAACGTTTAACTTACAACTGCTCCTGGGCAATGAGAAAATGCGAACTGAATGCCACAGCGGAGCAAGCGCCTCCTTATATATTAAATTCAAATAAAAAAATCTATGGCTAGGAGACACCAGAAGGCTCGCACAAGTCTCCCGTCTTTCTTTAAAAATTTGAAACAGACATCTCTCATTGACTGGTTAAAGTTCACCTGCCGTTCGTTGTTATTTGAAAGTTTAAAACGTTTTCTCAGGTTTGGCTGGTTTAAAGGGCTAACAGAACTATAGCAGTTGGGGTTAAATCCCCCTTTTAAAAAAGAAAGGGGCTTCACCCAGTGACCCTCTGGTTACTCTCTATTAATAAAAGTTTTATGACTCTTTTGTTGGCTTTCCTAGCTTCCGTAATAAAACTCCAAGGAACTTTCTTTTTTGTTGGCATACAATTTACAGGTTACAGTTATACCGTATTATAAACATATGCATACAAGGTATCTCCATCACTACAATATATAAAATATGTAACAAACATTATATTACGTTTATATTTTAGTAGGGGTGGGCCATAAGTACAGTTTCAATACAAAGGTATTCCAGGATGGCGGTAAAATAAATTCCAGTATTGAGAATGTAAGGTACTTAGCTAAATAGAGATATTCTTTCTGTAATATCAGAAAAGTAGTCAATTATACACTTAAAGGTAAAGGTAAATATGTATTAATTATTTTGAATATGCATTCATACTCCCATGACCACTACGGGTGGCCGAGACCGTTAAGGCGCGGGTTGGGGTTCGATTCCCACCAGGACCGTCCTCCCTGATTGAGGGTTTTTTCCCAAGTTTTCCTTAGTTTTCATAAATGGCAAATGCCGGGGAGGTACCCTAAACTTAGGCCTGGAACACTTTTCCTTCCTTAAAAATAAAAATCCTTTCCCAGTTTATCATTTCATCTCATTATCATCAACGTCAACCGCCTGCGGTGCCTAAGTGTAAAAAGGGGGGTTAAAACTATTAAAAGTACTGTTTTGGATCTCCGCTGGATCAATTAGCTTTAGACGTAAACAAAGCTATTCTGCACTGTGTATCCCACTACAGTTCTAATAGAGGCTCTGTAATATTAGTTTTTTCCCTTTCTGTCTGCAAGATGTACATTTGCTGCTTTATCACGGTTTTTTTTTAAGTGAAATCAATGTAAAGATAGAAGCGTGACGCTCGTGAATTAGTTTCATATTGCTCCTCTCCCTTCAGCCGTCTGTCCTGCCGATATGAAGCGTGCCTGCTTCTTCATTAAGATCCGTTGTCAGGGAACGTTCTTGTAAATTACTTTTCATCTCGAGCGTTCTTGGGACTCGAGACGAGATTTTCTTCCTATCCGATCTTCCAGTTTTCCTCTGATAATGCGAATGTTTGTGTATAAGGGAGAATTGTATGAATTTTTTTTTTCAAATAAAGAGAAACCTGTTGTCCTATGATTTGCGGTGTGGAATTTTTGGCTGATGCAGAAAGACTTTTATACCGTGTTGCTGAAAGTGAGATATTAATTTCTGCCTCCGAGATCGATACCGAAACATAAAGAAGCTACTTTTGAGCTGTAATTATCGAAAAAATAACCTTTACATGTTGATATCGTTAACAGTACGTGCATTGTGAGTCTCTAGCTACTTCCCTATAGCTTCATCAAAGGTTAGACATATAGTGAGGTTATCTGAGTTAAGCGCCATATTGGGAGAGATAAATCGTCAAGGCCGTATAATGCATATGCAGGTAGCAGCTTGTGGTCAGTTTGAGAGAGCATGTATAAGAAAAGTGTTGCACTTTTGTATGTTATTCGGTGTTTTTATTGTGTGTAAATTGTTTTCTAATTGTTATTCATTGTTATTATGCTACTGTCTCTAAGAACGGGCTTTGATATACGATACATATAAGAAAATGGATTCTTGTAGAGAGAGGGTAAGACAATTCGCAATAATGTCGATCGTGTACCAGTGAAGAAACGGTTCACTAAGTTGTTAAAACTTATGAGGAATAGGATCTTTCATTGACAAGAAACGTGTTTCTAACTGCCGTGTTCGCACGTAAGAAATTAGATGGAAAAGAAGAATTTATTAAGCGAGTGCCAGCAATATATTGCCACTGAAGGGCGTCGTTTTCAATATACTTTTAGTAAAAGTATAAATACTGAAATAAAAATACTACCTTTAAGCGCGGCGGCTCTCTCCCTTTTACCGGTTGCAGCGGTTGCACTTTTCCAGCAAGTAGCCTTGCTTAGGTGGCCCAAATCTCAAATAACCTCACTGTAGATCTCCAGAAAAACACACAACTGCTGCAGTCATTTTATCGTCAAAGACAAGATATTGTCAACCGCGACATCAAAAATCGGTGATCTGTAGCTCCCAACATTTCATCACCGAGAACTCCAAACTAGATGTGAATTTAGTGTGATATCACGTAACACGGTCATAGAGATCACAGATGATTGTTAGAATGTAAGTAGTTACCGAATTGCGTTTCTGTATCATTCCATCGTGTTATCCATTCTTAGTCTAGTTGAAATTGCTTTGGTAGATCTTTATGGGAAATTGCGGTACTACTGCGCATCCTATCCATGTATACAGTGTGTCCGGGAAGTCATATACCCCTATATGCTATATTTTAATGTAATGAATCTAGCAATGAACTTACGGCTAACGTCCAAGAGATCCCTATTTGCTCCATCATGTTGAACACTTAATCCTGTGCGCCTTCAAGCCCTTTCTGACATTTTTTCCAAAGCTGCAGGTGCGATCATACCAAAGGCATCCCGTACTGCTTGTTCAGGTTAATCGTAGGTTTCGTAACGACGCGCGACAACTTTCATCTTGAAAGTATCAGGGGTCGTCAGGTCAGAACTATGTGGAGGCCATGGAGATGTTGGGGATCTACGTTCAATCTAGCGTTACAGCAAATTTATCGTTTAACAAACCACGAACGGTAAGAGCTTAGTGTGCTGGAGCTCCGTCTTGCTGTATCCACAGGTATTCCATTAGTCTTCCAGTTGGGGGATGAGCCAAGTTGTCAGCATTCGTGAATATTATGCAGTATTTACAGCCCATCAAAAAATACGGTCCAAAGAAGAGGTTACGATGTCATTCCTGCCCACATCATGACATGTGGTGGTTGTGTTCAAGCTCGGAAGTGAATGAGGATTTTTCTTCAGCCAAAACATCACATTTCTCTTTCGCTTGTTACGGTATATGGCACACTCATTTGTGAACATAAGCTTGCACCTTGATATGTCAGTTTGGAATGTTACTAGAGGAGACCGACATGCATCAAGCCGCTTATTCATATCTGCATCAGACAATTCGTTGATGAAGTTCGGACGATACGGCCTCACCTTTAAGTCTTTCTTCATGTCATCGAAAAGAGTCGTTCGCGGCATGTCAAACTCAGCAGCTCGTTTGCGAATGGAGCGCTCAACTGACCCCTCAACTCCAGCACATGTCTCCAGGCGCGTCTTCTTTCCTGCATTTCTCGATCGGTCTTCACACTTCCTGTTATAAACGTCTTTCTTTCACAGGAAATCATTGTCCTTTTTGTCGGTGGAGGCTTAGAAACCGTTCCTTAAATTTCTTTCATATGATGCTAATTGTCTCTCCTGTGTGAGGATGTTTATGTAATTCATACACTCGCGACTAAGCTCTCTTCAACAGAAAACGAACTTGTGTCTACCATTTCATGAATACGCTAAGGTCACAATGAACCAACAATAACAACCAACATATTACTAATATTTACAGTATAAATAATAATATGATATGGTAATAAGAATCTAGTAAAATATCGGCTCACTTACATTGACATTAATATTAAAAAGACAAGGTGAGATTTTGCTACATTGAAAATGTATTTTATATTTCTAGGTAGTTGATATTTATGTAATATAAATGTATAATTAACTGAGCGGAGTGGTTCAGGCGGTAATGCTTGAGAATTACTTTCGGGAAGTCCCGGGTTCAAATCGCTTGGTGTTGACCATCCTAACTTCGGGTATTTTCATGGTTTCTCCTGGTCGCTTAGCTAATACAGGTATGAATATTTCCTTTCCACAAATTTCCCGTTATTTCGTTCCTATCTTTATATTCCGTTGGCTCTGTTACAGAGTGGAAAGTATCAGGTGTCTTCACTTTGGAAATATTTCTGCCCCGGCGTTAGGTTTGGAAGTAGGCGTTCAGTTTATGTTCGTGCCTTACCGTCCATGAATCCTGGCTGCCTGGTGTTACCCTAACCTCATCCTTTCCTCCAGGAGGTGCCCCCTTTGTAGCGTAGGCACGAATGGACAGCCTTTGAACAAACGGAAGTACCGAAATATTCTCCTCCAAACTTTACATTCGAATCCAAATGTATATTTACTTTATTCTGCAGCGTTTCTTCTTGTATTTATTTTAATAATACTCTTCTGACCATTAAAATTGCAACGATTATAAGAGATGCGTTTAACCGACCCCCCTTTTTCTTAGAAGGAACTAGTCGTTGAAAATACGACAGCAATACCAGAAGTGTCTGAATTTGATCAAAGGGGAAATGTGGTATATCTAGAGTGTGGGATGGCTTTCCGAGAAATCGTGCTCGTGTTGGTGTACACAGCGAAACGAATAGTAGGACGAAAACACAGACGTGAAGGATCCCAACGGCCCCGAGAGATCATGGCTAATATGAACATGCACAATGTTCTTGACCAGCTATGTATATTAAATATGCAATTAGCTCTTTGGTATATTATTAATTTCCAGAACACAATGTTTAACGTTAAGACGACTTCTGTTGTTTATCGATAGTCCTCTTGCAACAACAATAACAGCTTTAATTGACTTGATTCACCATGCGATTTACACAAAACTGAGAGAGTATGGTCATCTTTTGTTCAACGTGACCAAATTTTGAATCCTACTAATAATTTCGAAATTTTAGTACGTCATCTTCGATATTCTAATCTTTTCGAAGTCATAGCTTTCTGTAAATCCTAAAGGGCGAGTCTTTAACTTTAGTTACGGAATTCTGTTTTCACTGTGCTTTAGCGTTATTGGGCTCGTGTGTTATCAACGAATCCTTATCCCATTTTTTGTGCCGCGTAGAAAACCGTACCCTGGATTTCATATCTATGTTACATCATTGTATCTTGAATACCCTACTTTCTTTTTAAATTTATTGCTTTGGCAGCATTTTGAACAAAATTTTTGAAATTTGCTTCTTTAAGCAATTTATACTAACATATAATAACATTATATAAAAATATTTCATAAATATGTATTCAATTTTGTTGTAAGTATTGAATAAACTTCATGAAAACATTCCCATTCTTGAGCTGAATAAAAAAATTAGGTAAAATGTCATTTTGGTTTTGCTTTTGAAGTTTTATTTGTCATCTAGAAGACGTGTGACATTGATACAAGAGTTTCTGAGCACAAAAAAGAATAGAGCGGAATGAAGTTATGTTGATACTGAACTGTAAACAACAGGTGGGCGGGTACAATAGGTTAAGAGCTAAAACCCACCTTTCCCCTTACGTCTCTCATTCGTCAGTTTGTTTTACAAGCCAAGCGGCGGTTCATAGCTTGTGTTTGAGTGTACGGTCTGATTGGTGTTAAGTGCTTAAGAATTTCGATGTTTACTAATGAGATATTTTAACACTGGTATACTAAAGTCGTAATTACACAAGTTGTGGTATTAACTGATATATTCTAATGTTGGAACGGGTGTGAACATGATAGAAATCATTATATATTTGATTTTCTGTTAAACTAGGAACATTTGAGATTCATTTATCACATACAAACTATGGAAATAGAAGAGGCTCGTGGTTGCTGTATCTTCAGAATGGACAAGTAACGACTTAAAATATTCTTTTTATGCAGCATCGGGTCGAATTGAAGAAAATACCCGTATCACAACTCCGAAAAAGTTTAACCATGAATTCGTATAGAGCAGATTGACTCCCCAATCTTATGATTGGAGCACCCAGGACTAAACAGATTTGAGCAGGTTGGTTTCAGTATATACTTAAGCTTCCCAGTTGTTGTGTATAATGTGCAACTCTACTCAATGGTAAATTAACTCTATCTAGTTTGCATAGAGTTATTTCACAATAAAAAATTCGGTTTTTCATTACACTCAATGCTCAGGCTATGAGCTGACTTTTTTTAATGAAATGCAAATAAAAAAAAATCGTTGCATCTTGTCATTCTTAGTAGTGACAATGCGTCTTCAGTGCAGGTTTTAGAGAAAATTAAGTTTTCTCCTACCTGGGAACATCAATTATGTCATAAGAAACTCATTTAATTCAAATCATCATACACCAGTTTAGAATTAACATAATACTTTAGCCAAAAGTAAACATTTACTACAATTATTCTTCCTGAGATAATATTGCCAATTTCAATATCATCTTCATAAAATCAGCTTTAGCCTATTTTTAATGCTTAGAATAATTTTCAAAACACATAGTCTTATATAAAGAATACTATAAAATTTTAAGATACAAATAAAAAAAAATACCTAAAATTGCTTCCATTTTTCTATTCCACTCGCTAGAGGTTCTAAACAATTTTCTATTCAAACATATGTTATTTAGATAATGACTGGAAATTTACACACACACACACACACACACACACACACACACATATATACATATATATCAATTTTCTATAAAAACATATGTTATTTAGATAATGACTGGAAATTTACACACACACACACACACACACACACACACACACATATATATATATACATATATATCAATTTTCTATACAAACATATGTTATTTAGATAATGACTGGAAATTTACACACACACACACACACACACACACACACATATATATATATATATATATATATATATATATATATCAACGATACAAAACAGCATGGAAACCCCCATGAATTAATGGATTCGTCCATTCATCTTCATTTGTCTATGTCCTGCGTAATCGTATCTCGATAGTAGTACAAACTACTGCACTTGTTGTTCGTTCATAATTAATGAAAAACTGACTTATTTAAAGCATGCTAAATGGTGTTTTGGCTGAATTTTGGTGAAAGACATTTTATTTCGAAATGCTTCATTCAGAAATTGATTAAACATTTGGGACAACAGGAAGTCCTTTCATTCAGAATTCTGGAGGCTGCAAAGGGCCTGAAGAAACTTCGTAAAGAAGATTATTATTGGCTTCACCATCAAAATCATTACGAAGATTTTCCTAAGATATTAATCTCCCACATTCCACTGTCAAAGAGTAACAAAAAAGAAACGAATGTGACGAACAACCAAAAACGTGCTCTGTTTTGTTTATGGTTGAATTATTTTCTTACTCAGAAACATGCAATTTTAGACGTCACAGATGAAACATGATTTCGTCTGAGTGAATTCTCCATACAGGCATATACAAAACATTGCCATCGTTGCAGGTGTATATATAAATTTGCAGGTTATTATCAGGATAACAGACATTTTTATAGGCAACAATTTGCAACCTATAGCGAGAGGACCATTCTGTACTTCTAAACAAAATGATGTTTTAGAAACAGGGATTAGGAAAAATTGTTTTATTTTTTTAAGCACCGTATTTTTAATGTTGTATTTGACTTATGTTTGCTCATATAGCATGGATGAGTCGACATTGTGTTTCGGAATATTCTGCCTATTGTCTTAGTTGAGATCTCTCTCATTCAATAAAATGTAACATTCTTCATTCTTTTATTAGTGTAATTTGGCTGAAAAGAGAGAGAGAAAGAGAAAAGAAAAAAAAAAGCGATTGCCGTAGCTATATTATAAGGAAATTGTAATTTAGCCCGAAGCTGCAGGAAATCCTCGGAGAGACGGAAACGATAGCAGGCTGGCGTGTTTGCAAGGATTAATAATAATAAAATACCAGCAAAAGCTACAGACTGACAGAATGAACCCTCGATTTCCCGAAACATGGGGAACAGCTGCATATCGCTTAGTCACTTTCAGTATAAATACAGATACAAAGTTCTTGCAGTCTAATTATAGTTTTATAACACCAATCACCATGCATAAAGAACACATTCATTAAGCAAAAGATTGGCAATAATTTAATATGTTCACCTTTCACTCGTAAATTCTCGGAGAACGTTTGTCCTTATTTGTCCCTAAATCTGAAGTTTTTCTTTCGCAGGATACTTTCATGGGGCAATTTTATCACATGTTATTATTGCTTATATATTTTATGTATATTACAAATTATTTATAACAAATAAGTAGGAAGGAAACATTTAAAATATCGTAATTTGAATCTGTTAGTACAGATCAGCAGTAATGAAAATAACTTACCACTCCTTCTTTTTATTTTTATATTGTTTTCTTAATGATCAACCGTGTTTTCTGTTTGAAAGTTAATACAGCATGCTTGTAGCTTAAATGTTTAAAAAATTTGTAGTTTTATTTTCCTTTCCAGTTCCAGGATAAATATCCACGTAGTTCAAATTATTTTACAGAACATTCACAAGTTATCATCATAGTCTTCATAATTTGTTCAAAATTAATTCGACTTTTTTATAAAACAATTCTTATTTTCTTTTTCTGTTTTAAAATATACCTACTACGCATGGCTACAACACATGTTAAAGATATTGTAGGCTGGAATGCCGTTAATTTTCGACGTTTTAACTGTTTATTTTACTGTATAGTTTGTTTTATTCATTAAATTTTTAAAGATATGTGTAGTTTTGAAAAAGAGCATAATCAATATTTGCAATTTTTAAATGTTAGTCATTTTATAACTCTCCTATCTTTTTATACATCTTCCTGTACCTACACGTGGAAAAAAATATATTGACAAACCTTGACAGTTTGCACGGGACACCAAAATAAACATTTATTTACAATGACATGTTTTTCTATGATCACATCACATCTTAAATAATCTAAACAATTTGCCTTGACAGACTTACAAAACAGTGGCAATCACTCATGTCACAAAAAAAAAAAAAAAAAATTAAAATTGCTTTAGCTGACCTCTGCACAAAAATACCTGAACTTGTCTGTTGCTACAACTATCCTGATGTTCTTTTGTTTCCACTGGGGTCTTGTAAACAAGTTCGTTCATTCAATCTTTAAAGTGTAGAGAAGACAAATCAGGAAATAAGGGGGAGGGGGCATGTATAAGGTTACCAGTACCTATACATTTCCTTGGAAATCGTTGATTTAAGTAATTGCAAATCAGGTCTATTAGATCACTCCAGGTGTATCGTTCCATGGCAGTAAGCAATAGATCAGAACGAATATTAAAATCCTGTCATTTCAATACACACTCCATGTAGCGATATTAAAAAATCTCAAAGGAAAAGATGGAATTAGAGAAAGAAACAATTTTATTTTTATTTTGTATTGCAAGTTCTCAAACATGTCTATTTATTTTTTCCATTGTGTACACAACTTTTAACATGATATTTATCAAAAAATGGGATTTTTCTACTGTTAGACTATAAATTTAAATTTTAAATATGCGAATTTGAAAAACAACTTAATGAGCAATGCAGTACGCAAACTTATTTTCTACATCTATCGAACCAGCGGAAGACTTTTGATATAAATAATGAAGCATCTAATATTGAGAGAAAAATTAAATCGATCAAATGATAACACATTTTTTAAACTCAAGTATATGGTAAAATTTAGAACTCAAACGTTAGTGATCGTCCTTTATTAAGATATTCATTATTATAGTCCTACATTTGAACATCTAGAAGCTCCAAGAAATCCGCAACAGTATAAATGTGCATGGAGTATTGCTTAGCGGCACCCCGCTCCACTTACTTAGTTCTCCCAGGTAATTGAAGGAAGGCGCTTTCACTGTGTCTTGAACTATTTTTACTCTCAGTTTAAAGCGGAGGTTTCATAACGAACGCTTAACATGTATCCAAAGTGACCTAAGGCAGAACTCTATTCATTTTGACCCCGAGCGATGTAGAATAAATCTTCAGGTTCATGCATTGCTCCATGAACATTGTTATCGACGTGGGCCGATAATTCGGGAATATGTTTGATTTTTCGCTAGTCAATATTTAGGTATCATTGAAGAGTAATGATATTGATTACTAACTGGACGTATTTGCCAATCAAATATTGGAATTACCGAATAGCAGAGGGCAATTGTGTGGTTTAGTTTCAAGTCGCATACTGAAATTGCATGAACCGCGAAAATGCAATTGCGGTTGACAATGTTGGAACAAATAGCAAGGAACCAGGTATAACCATTAGCCTGTACATTACATAATATAACACTAGCGTGATGGTTAAACAAAAATATTTTAATAGTTTGATGCACTTTTTTAGTTTTATTACTTTGAAACAGATTTACCAACAGATTGCCCGGACATGTGAGATATATAGATTTGTGATTCAGAAAAAATCAAATTGTTAAGAAGTAACAGAAATGAGCTTTGAAAACCAAGGACTACGTTTAAAATGATGGTGCTAAGAAAATGGTTGTAACAAATCCTCTCTAAGTTTTAAACCAAACTTAAGATAATGCCTAACCTAATTTAATCTAATCTAACCTAACCTAAACTAACCTAACTTATCCTAATCACATATTACATTATTATAAGGATCTTTGTCTTATGCGATCCACATGTGATTCCTAGGTTAGGTTTATGTTAACGAGTTTGTGGTACTTTCATCTACCACTAACATTACTGGGTAATGAACCCGCTGACAGTTAAATTGGCATACATATGTAAAATCACATTCGGCACATTGTTAAGCCCTAGTGCTGAATGAACTTAATTTCTTAGCATCTTTGGAGTTGCTATTAGTAAAAACACCTGACTTTTAGTTGTTTGATGTAATAATTGATAAGGGGCTTGAGGGATTAATATTGTAAAGTTTAACGAGTTTCTCTACTTATTAAAGGAGCTTCTTTTTTCCTGTGAAATATATCTCTTACGGAAATCGAACCACAGAATTTCAGCCTTCCGTGCCGAGGCTCTAACCAACTTAACTGCCGTGTCCTCCTCCAAGCACGAGTCGCCTTTCATTGTAGAGAAAAGCTTATGGAGGTCTTTGGGATATGATAAATCAGATGAGAGAGGTTCGTGATTCCATGGTTTGAAGAGACACGGTACCTCAGTGACGGAATCCACACTATTTGTATTTGTGATCCGAATGTTTCACTTTCTAATAAATAATATTTGTTTGATATTACTTGTCAACATATAGATTTTTTAATATTTTTCAATAATACGATTATTGTGTGAAAATCAATATAACATTTTATTAAAATGGTCAAATTACTCCTTAAATTATGTTCATCTCTTCTCTCGTGAATTCCATTTTGTACACTGAATCCTCTTGTATTAATATCTTCCTTCTCCCACTTTGTCTTTCTCCGCCAGCCATTTTAATGAATTACCTGGGGAGTTTAATTTTAATTTAATTTTTCGTAAAAACTTCATAGGGGGCAAAGGCAGCCGGAGCCCAATACTGCCTTCTTCGTGTGGAGCGGTGAAGAAACCGAAATGCCTTACCGTTTTGACCCCATAAGCCACTGGGCCTGCGCATTAAGCGGGGGACCTGCCTATCTTACCCTCGTCTTCTTCGCCTTGTAGTCTCACTTAAGTTAGATTGATAGAGTGACCTTTGCCCTACGCAGCCGCCTCTGACCACTAACAATATTTCCCTTAACTTAATGGACACAGCACACAAAGGCAAAGCTTAGCCGGCAGAAAAGAAAACTAGTGGCCGGTATAATTGGCCGTGAAGTATACCATGTACACTTAACTGCTGAATACTGTATAAGACACCGTTCTTAATCGAAATCCCGTTGGAGGGAAGGTCGAAGAGGCAGGAGTAGGTAGCAAACGAAAAATAATGGAATTAGAAGTGAAACAGATTTGCTGCAAGGGAGTTTTAGGTTACACACAATATACAAAGGGCAAGGCAGTAAATATTACACGACGGAGTGCAACAATAACAAGAGAGAACTTATGCTGGGACCATTCATTGTTTGTTTTGATACGAGGTGGTTAAGAAAACACTATCTCCATTAAAGAGTCAGCTAAATGAAAAAAGAAATTTGGAACCAGAAATTAACTCCTTAACTGAGGACTTCATAGGCGTATTTTACTAAATTCGTTAATAACTATAAAAATCACTGACATATGACTGTTACTGAGAGCTCAAACAGTAAAGCTAGGTTATGTTTTGCCTACTTATTAAATAACAGTTTGCACCAATCTGCTTTTGTTTCAAGGGAAGAATACAAAACAGCATTACATTACAGGAGAGCATTATTACTATTATTTTCATTATTACTCTTAACTAAAAGAAACATTTTTGTGAGAAACAGGTTTGAAGCTGTAGATAAACACAGGGCGTTCGGCTTGAAACACAAAGAAAATAAATGTACATAAATTAAATTGGGCAGATCTTGCAATTTATTATAAGTCAATCCTGGTGATCTAGTAGTAACCATATTTGCCTCGTAAACACAAGATTGCGGGTTCAATCCCGGCAAGGGCCGATAGATTTTTCGAATGTAAAAATCCTATGGTTTCCTTCAGAAGTGAATTAAAGTTGTGGGACCCATGTTGTTAATTTACGGTATGTGATAGAACCTCAAGCCTGAAAAAAGAGGCCTCTGAGCAAAATTTGTCGGTCGTTTCACACCCTGAATTGTATGGGACGCTAATGACCTGAGATTTTAACGAGCGTCCATAAATGAAACAAAACTACAAAAAACTTGCCATTTATGTAACAAGGTTATCATGGGGACTGAGATATGAACACACAATAAAAATGTTCATCCTGTAAAATTAGACACATGTGGACGATTGAACAGTAAATTTGATGTGTTCCTTGGTTAGCAGTAACAGCCTTGAAGCATGTACTACGCCAATTTCATCAAGAACACAATCTTCAAACGCACGATTCCATTTCTGACTATAGGATAACAATTACTTGAAAATATAAGCATACAGGAAACTTGTTACCGAAAATTATTATGCATTCTAAGAGATGATATAGCTTACCGCCAAGGTCACCGGATCTAACACCCTTGCATTTTTTCTTAGGGGAATCAAGTGTATCAGAGCACCAGTGCCGATCTCGATGATCTAAGGCATTGATATTCAATATATCACTATACTGAAAAATATCTGGATAGGGATTTACAACAGGTTTGACATATGCATGTAGTTCTTCATGTGCAGAGCCTTGAACAGCATGTCTGTGATGCTATTTGGGTACGGGTGGTAACATTCGAAAAAGTGAGGCAATCCATGATGCGATGTATGGACGCTTGCATTGCATTCCATGGAGGTCACTTTGAACATCTTCTGTTCTGAGTATTATGAATCTACTTTAGAAAATGCTCATATATGAATTTTTTTTTTTGTTCCTTTTCCTGTCAGGAATCAACTCCTGAAGTTTGTACAGATAGTTTCTGCCACCCTGTATAATTTCTTATTCTCCTCTCATGTATTTTGTATTGTCCAAAGAAATATCCATATAGAGACTGGACATATTACATTTTTCAGAGAATTCTTGTGTACATACTTCAGCATCCTTGATAAAAGTCTTCAACTTCAAAAATGTAATTCAGCCGATATTTGATTTTCCATCTATGGAATGTGACTCAGAAGTTTTTCATTTGTTGTTTTTGCGTGATGTAGTTTGGCCTTTATCAGTCAAACATGTTACTCAGATGAATGCTTTAATGTCTTCATCATCATTGTGAAATTCATCTCTGTGAAAAAACCGAACATTCCTGTTCGAATCAATTTCCTTTCTTTGTTAGTTGTAAAATGATTTATTATATTCTCACCGGAATGATTAAAAAAATCAAGGATTATTGGGAGATCAATTAAATAGATGACTGTTACATTATTTTATTTATTTTGTGCCTTTTAATTGTATTCGGTGTATATCATGAACCTTAAAAGATTAAAATTGTCAATACTAGTTGAAATAACCAATTGCAATTAATTTATTCCCCTAATATTACCAATTTATGGACCAGAAATTGTCCTAATATTATCTTTACTGCATGAGAACGTAATAAGAATATTTAGCCCCCTTAATTCACTTACATAACCTATAAAGTTAAAGGAACTGTCGGTCCTGGTGGTGTAGTGGTAACCATGCTTGCCTTCTAAACCTAAGATCGCGGGTTCAAACCCGGCCAGGATCGATCGATTTTTTCGGGGCGTAAATATCCTAAGTATGGCTTCCTTCGTAAGGGAAGTAAAGCCGTGGGTCCCGTGTCGTACATTTACGGCACGACAAAGAACCTCAAGCCTGAAAGAGAGGCCTCTGAGCAAAATTTGTCGGCCGTTACACTCCTTGAATTGAATGGGACGCTGATGATCTGAGACGTTAAAGAGTGTCCATAAATAAACCAAACAAATATAAAGGAACTGTATTCTAATAAAAATAATTTCATGTTAGCATTAAAAGATAACTTATTACTCCTATCTTCTATACAGAGGAGGATTTTATACAGTCAAAAAATAAGTTTACCAATTTTTCTCCACAGTATTAATTCAGTTTTGTAACAATACTAAATGTATATACTTTAAGTTACCATTTTGTAAATATTCTGGATGTAAATAATTTGAATTTTCATTGGTATGTACTTTTTTTTTTTTTTTTTTTCCTAAGATGGCATTTTAATGTAAAAACTGACCATTTCTGACAAGCTCTACACCAGAGTTAAATATTTGTAAATGTGAAGAGTGTATTGTTATATTGACTCTTTTTTTGTTAGCTAGGATCCACAGATTGAAGTGATATGATATGACCATAGCTGGCCTGGATGCTCCGTAGTGCGGTGACCAGATACACCTGCGTGCGCTTGCGCGGAGCTCTTTTGCCAGAAGTTATAGTAATTGCCACTGTAACAAAATAGCACAGGTCTTCTCGAATATACAGCTTGATACATCAGTTTTGCTCTGTAATTGTGTTTTTGGAGCCATCAGTGTTTTATTTATGTCTAGTCCAGGTACTCCTCGAGGGTTTCCCTTCTGCATCGGCCTCCATACATCTCCTGCCCTAAAGTTGAAGGCCATACTCTACTCTAAATCTATCCGGACCCAAACGTGGCAGGCTCATTCATTACGACGCTTCCTGACTGTGATCGGAGTTTCGTACCGATTTATAGTGTGGTTTCGATGGGAAAGCTGGTGCGTATAAGAGACCTCTTACAGCGAAACATAACAAAATGAAGAATATGATAATTTGTTGTTCCCTATTTTAAAAGTAATGGCATCATGAATAACAAACGTGCTTTGAGGTCGTTACAAACAGAGAAAACGCTGCATATAAAGGTTGACATTTGAAACACTGGCACTATTCATGAATGTGCTTAAAATGGAAAGCATTAAGGCATGCTAAGCCTTTAAGATTGCTTTCATGTTAACAAATATAGAAATAATTTTAATGCTATAGAATTCAATTTCTTCCATAAATATATATCTTGGCTAAGTGATGAAAAAGCAAGTAACTCGAATAATTTAGCATTGCTAGAAAAGCAATGCAAATGTGAGAAATATTGCTAAAGTTTGTGTTTATTTAAGAAAATACTATGATATTTTTATTCCTGCCAATTGATAACAATTAAAAGAGTCCAGTTCTTTGCTATTTTTATTTTATTTTGTTTATCTAGCAAAGTTTAAACTTCTACACCGTAACTTACGGCAAAGTTTGCACATGATTTCCCTTTCTAAAATTAATCCTTCATCTTTCTTCTTTCTCTGAAACTGAACGCAGTGACTTAGGCTGTAATGCTTGAGACTCATTTATGAGGTCCTAGGTTCAAATCCCTAGGGGCTTGCCATCCTGACTTTGTTTTTGTTTTTATTTCCCGCAATTTTCCCTGGTTGCTTAGACGAACACATTTCCATGAATTTTCCGCTCTGCCATTTCCGGTGGTTCTGTTGCAGGGTCAAAATTGCTAGGCAAAGTGACATAGTGCGGTGTGACAGTTGCTTGCACTTGGAAAGGTTTCTGTCCCAGCTTCTGTTATGGAAGAAGCACCTCTGAGGGGTACAATTTCTTGCATTTTGTTGATTTGGTTTATTTATGGACGCTCTTTAATATCTCAGGTCATCATTCAATTCAGGACGTGAAAGCGCCCACAAATTTTGTTCAGAGACCTCTTTTTTCAGATTTGAGGTTCTTTATCGTGCCGTAAATGTACGACACGTGACCCACGGCTTTACTTCCCTTCCGAAGGAAGCCATACTTGGCATTTTAACACCCGAAAAAATCCACCAGTTCTGGTCGCAATCGAACCCGCGATATTGGGTTTAGAAGGCAAGTATGGTTACCACTGCACCACCAGGACCGACAACAATTTCTTGGAGGGGGGAGGACCTCACCAGCGTCAAGGTTCTCTACCTGGAAACTTTATTAGCAATGCTATCTCACTTCGAGTCTCCCTCACCTTATTCTTTCCTCCCAAAGGTCCCCACTGTGAATGCGGTACAAATGGCTTGTCCTTGAGCAAGGTTGAAATATCGAAACAGTATCCCCCTCTCTCACTACCAATGCAATCTTTTTCTGAAAAATTTAAAAAACGTGTACCTAAATATCATGGGTCATAAATAGAAAAAGATAAAGTGGCCACCTCAAAAACAAACATTTTTTAAAACAAATATTTTTGATATTGCAACGAAGGATATTGTATAGGGCATTAATTGATTTTAAAAACCAAAGCACCGATAATAATCAGCAATCCTAATAATTTGCAACTAGAAACCTGGATGCATAAACATGGAAGTTAAATATGTCAACACGATATGATATTAATGAGCAGTTATTTAGAATTAGAAGATCATCCAGCCAATATAACTGTATAAACGCCTATACTAATACAGATTAAAAAAAATAAAAAACCCAAATTAAAAACAAATATACCTCTCAATTAAGGCATTAATAACCATAAAATTAAAGACAAAATTAAAGAAAATACAGAAATTGTCTCGTCCGTTCAACCATTCATACAAGCCTTCAATTAAAGGACTAATGATTATGCTACCTTCGTTGTGGAAGGAATGGTGCTGATCTGAAACAAGAGGAACTCATGTTAAATCTTTGCATAATCATAAAAAGTGACACATTTGTAAATAAACAACCATCTAAATGAATATATAGCAAGCGGTTGAATTAAAATATATTAAAACCTATATAAAATGCAAATGATGCACCAATAGATCAAAAACCTTCCCTTGGAAAGAAGTAAATCCTTGGTCCCATGTAGATTTACTGCACGTGAAAGAAAGAAAAGCCCTGTGAGCAAAATTTATGGGGCTGTTTCACTCACTGAATAGAATGGGACGCTAATGGCCAAAGATGTTAAAGGCGTCTTTAAATAAAATAAACCTAAAACTAATAGATAAAATGAAATTTACAAAGGAGTTGCGCATTTCAATTGTCTTTGAACAAAATACGTGTAAAGAACTGATACAGTTTTAAAATTTTAATATAGAGCAAATGTGTTTATGTACAATTTATTTGCTTAGAAATAAAGCAAACTAAAAAACGTAGTATCAAACTTAGGCTTTTATTGTAGTAAATTGACAGAATTAAAGAAGACTGTTTTTTTTTTTTGTATATGAAAATGGATTTTCTGTTGAGTGTGCATTGTTTTTTCGTTATTGAAAAATAAAGTGCTAAGGGACAACTACGCCAACATTGCGATATACGTGTGTTGGAAGTTTTAGCAGCTATAAAGACATTTTCAATACTGCATAGCTACTCTACCCAAGCAAAGCCATTACTTACGGGGGTAGGTCCATAAGTTTCCGGCCTAATCATTTTCTTGGTATGATAAAGACAAAAACTATATTTCACTTTTCAATATAGTTACCCTTTATTGCAATACACTTCTCACATCTTTGACCTTCCTCGAAGGTCCTTTTTGAGTTTTGAGAAGAGAAAATAGTCACCGGAAGCTAGATCTGGGCTGTAGGGTGGATGTCCTATCGTGAAGAGTGCGCACATTACCACTCAGCTTTCCTCGTCTTTTCTCTTCGATGGAAGCACGCAGCCTGTGCAGTAGGCCAGCATAGTACTCCCCATTTACTGTGGTGTTCCTCTCCTTGAAGACAGTGAAGAGTATTCTTTCACAATTACAAAAGATTGTGGCCATTATCTTCTTGGTTGACTGAGTGACCCAGGCCTTTAGAGCCGGAACTTCGTCAGGCTTACGTCACTCCATTGATTCTCTTTTGGACAAGGGATCATAGTTTCATCTCCTGTAACAATGGTTTGCCACGGCAGAGCTCCAAAAATGCCTGGCAACAGATGAATCGTTTTTTTCGCATTTAAGTTATGCAAGCAAACACATACTGCAATTAGTATTCAGACAGGATACTCATTTATGGAGAAGTAAGAAGTAAGCTCGCTTGTACAATGCGAAATACCAGACAGATCACTGTCAAATTTTTGTCGTCGCAGTCCAACGACATGCGGATACTTGTCCCACCGTCGGGAGATAGGCAGACAACAGATGTATTGCAACACATTAAACAGCGTTACCACATGCCTCCAGATAAATAATTCATTTTCTAGAAACCTCTAAGAGACACAGAAAAAATATTTACATATTTTTTGTTCCGTTTATTAAACTCTTTTACCAGCTTTGTTTATTACGCAATTTGTCTTCCATCTTGTATTTGTATTTTTCTTGAAATAATTTAATTTCATTTTAATAAACCTAAACGGATATTATATGTGTTAGTGCATCTATGCATTTGGACGGAAAAACAATTAAAACAGCAATATAACTCTAATACTATACGTGTTAGCATATGAACACTATAAATTGAGATAAATGTATTCATTTTTAAAATAACGTATGGTATTCTTTAAACTGTTCAAATTTAAATTTCAAACTATTTACATATTGAACAACTCATGGATGTAAATATATTATTATTATTATTATTATTATTATTATTATTATTATTATTATTATATGTTTCATTTCCAATTATTGGTTTTGCAAACTTCTTATGGTTTGGTGGCGAGAAACAAGCAAGTGAGATGAGATTGAGTGAAGCAAATCCAGAAACCTGTTCCACTGTTAACAAGCCCAGGAGAGGTAAGACGTAAGTAGTTAATATAAATATAACTCGAAAGAATTTTATTTCTTCAACATAAAGCCAATATTAAAACAAATATGCTATCATATTGTAAATGATCTCTTTTTTGTCAGCTACGTGACTAAGGATGTGTTTGTGATATGCACGGTACTTTAAAAAAACATATTTACAGCTACTTCGCGTAAAACCAGAAGACACTGGTGCAAAAGAAAATGAATGTTCGAAAGATGGAATAAAATTCTTTTTAGCAATAGTCACTCAAAGGAGTTACGACAGACGATCTGTACGACAGAGTGAATGACATGTCCAAAGCGAAACTGCGTTTAAAAGTGCATTATGTTGTTGAACTACTAAGAAGGTTAATAAGCTATCACATAATATCCTTAAACTGTAGGTAGGATCTTTGTACGATAGTATGTCGATTAATTCACATACAGTATTGACATGCATTTAATTATATTGAAATGTTTTAACTATGTTACTTGCATTAAATTATATAAACATGTATTTAATTGTATTGACTTGTATTTAATTACGTTGACATGCATTTAATTAGACTGGCGTGTATTTAACTAGGTTTACATGTATTTAATTATGTTGACATTTATTTAATTGAGCTAACATGACTTTATTTATGTTGTTTTTAATTATGTTGAAGAACATTTAATTAGATTAACATACATTAACATGAATTTGATTAAACTGACGTGTATTTGTTTTTAAATATATTGAATTAGATTGACATGCATTTATTTAGGATGAAGTTTATTTTATTAGATGGAAATGTATTTAATTAAATACATTTAAATTAAATAAATTATATTGATATGTACTCGTATTTAATTAGGTTAACATATACTTAATTAAGTTCGAATTTGCATAATTGGATTGACATGTATTTAATTACATTGACTTTTGTTTAAATATGAAATGTATTAAGTTATGTTGAAGAGTATTAACATTTATTTCATTAGATTTACTTGTATTTAATTAGGTTGACATATATTTAGACTGACATGTATTTAATTAGGCTGATATGTATTTAACTACGTTGACATGTATTTAATTACGTTGACACGTATTTTATAGTTTGAAATGTATTCAATCAGGTTGACGTGTATTTTATATATTTAATTGGATTAATATATATATATATATATATATATGAACTTAGGTTGACATATTTTATTAGGATGAAATGTATTTAATTAGGTTGACATGTATAATTGTAAGTACAATGTGTAAATGGTGTAATTTCACTACTTTTCCACAGCCACCAGATGTACGCCCAGTTGCAGATTGAATATTATATACAAATAACCTAAAACAGATAGGCTATAGCTTTCATTATCACTAATCATGAACGGGAGGAATACGATTACAATTCCGGCAGAGCCGTCCTCCCTGGCTAAGAATTTTTTTCAGACTTTCTTCTGTCCTCATTAATCAAATCAAATATTGCGGAGGTATTCCCAAATTAGCTTGGAATGCTTCTTTTCAAAATTCATATCCTAGTTTATGATTTCATCTGATATATCGTCAGTGTATGCCTAGTAATAAAAACGGGGATTAATTACTATTAAAATTACCAACCATCACCGTCAATTATTGTTGAATAAAAAATGCATCCAGTACTCTTGGATTGAATATTTGATTGGATTGGTAGGGACAGAGGAGAAATTTTCGGTGTGGCCGTTTGTGCCTAAGCCCCATTGTTACATACCCAGGAGGAAGGGATACAGTAGGGAAGACACCGGCCAGCCAGGATTAAGGGTTGGTGAAGCAGGGACATTTGGAGTTCCTAACATTGCCTCCAGATAGGTCGGTCCTGGTGGTTATAGTGGTTGCCATACTTGCCTCCTAAGATCGCGGGTTTGATCCTGGCCAGTTTTCGGATATTTTGGGGCGTAAAAATCCAAAGTATGACTTCCTTCGGAAGGGAAGTAAAGCCGTGGGTCCCGTGTCATACATTTACGGCACGTAAAATAACATCAATTATGAAAGAAGGGCCTCTAGCAAAATTTGTCGACCGTTTCACGCCTTGATTTGAATGGGACGCTGATGACCGGAGATGTTAAAGAACGTCCGTAAATAAATAACTAAATAAATCTCCAGATAGAGCACTCCTTCGAAGCATTCGAGTCCCTCATAAAAGCCGCTTTCACACCAGACACCAGGACAGAAACCTTCGCAGCGCTCAAATCACCGCCACACCGCACACAGCACCAGATCAGGATTGTTTGAATCGGAAAAGTATACCTATTTCTGCACGGATGGCCGTTTGTGCCTACTCTCCCAATGGGAGCATCCCCGGGAATGTGGAACGGGGTCGCTGAAATTGTTTGCGAATAGAACACCCCTATGCCGGTGCAGCCTCCCCTCCAAGGAGTTCGAGCACCTCAGAAGGTCGTTGTAGAAACCTTTTAAAAGCGCAAGCCACCGTCACCCACACCAGTCCACTTTCGACGGTGTAACAGAATCAATACAATCAAATTAAATGAAACAGGAGAGCGGAAAGTCGTAGATAGGAAAGACCCAACTCAGTATTCGCCCAAGCGACTCAGGGAAACCACGGAAAACCCAGACCAGGATGGTCGACTCGCTCGGTACAAGTACTCTTGATATAAAATGTACACCTCAAGTGGCATTTCCCGAAATGAAATAAATAAGCGGGAACATTCACTGTGTGTATTATTTCAATCATGTTCAGCGCGTGAAGTAGACCTTAAGTAGTGCCGGCTACAGTGGGCGAGACAAGACCCAAACTGCTTCAAGCAAAGTCTCAATGGCACAGTTACCGCTCGCTCCCTACTTGTCCAAAGCTGTACTTGGCGCAATCGATGCATATTTTAAGATAACCTTAAGGCATTTAGTAACAAATTCAGTAGCATCTCATATTATATCCCTAGGTAAGTGTTTAATAAGACAATTGATGTTCGGATATCATTATTTAATCATCGGTTCTCCCTTTTTTTCTACCCATAAAATTACAAGCGGACCTTTAAACGTTGCGTAAACCACAACGGGAGTGATTATGCTGTCTAATTCTTCCAGAAGCGCATCAGTTGCAGCCCATAAATAACTCCCATTGGTGTTATTTATCGATTAATTTTACTTAGCTAATTTCATATTCATTTGACTTTGAACGCTAAGCCGCATATTATTAAAATTGAAGTGTTGTATAGCCCTAGGAAAGGATCACTTCTACCCTTTCTTTACACCTTTCTGTGTGATTCCGTTGACACTTCCACAGCGCACAACTGTCTCGGCTTCATCATCATGGGTGGCATCAAACGCCTCGCTTTCTAAAGTCGATAATCTCTCTGGCATCATAAGGAGAAGAGAAAAAAGAGAGAGAAAATTAGGGGCAGGAGGAGAGGAAGAAACAGGGAGGTGGGTATCACATCCAACAGAAAGAAGATAACTCTAAAAGTACATCACGGTAGACAAAGTGCAGCCTACTTTACTGTGCTGCACAGACAGGAGACTGTGTAAACAGGGAAAGACGTGTTCGTGTTTTGGCTTAGTATGTATAGCTAATTTGTTTCTGTAAACATTCTTTTTTTCATTATTAGTCAAAGGCAGCCTCACTTTTTCCAAAATAGTTAATTTTCCATTCATTTATTTCTTGAAAGAAAGTTTGCTTCTCTTCCAGGCAGCTAATCTAAACGGTTTTTGTTTAGAAGGAATGGAACCAGTGCGTTAGAGTATTGTTAATTTTTATTCTTGAATGTATGGATGCAAACAATTGGTTTCCAGAAAATGAAACATCACACAAATGTACGCTGTGTGTACATTTAGAATCAATTGAAGTCAATTAGAATCCAATTGAAGGCAGTTAATTTTTCGGAAGGAGCTTTCAAATTGGTAAACCGAAAAATTGGACCCCTTACATGTACCGTCATAGTTTCCCTAGCAACAGCACGCAACTTTCGGCAGCGAACTGCGATATTTCCTAACTATCAAAGAAGGCCATGAAAGTATTAAGCAATTTACTCATGTGAAAAACCATTTTCTGCATTCAGAATATAAATACTAATTTCTCCCTTTTACATCTCAACTTGTATGTGAAATGTAGCTTTATCCCCGTCATTCAGGAATTAAAATTAACGAGTAATGTCGTGCCATAATATACTATTAAGTGTTAATATTAATTTTGTATGCGTTTATACTTTTTAAATATAATATAATTGTTTTGATTATTTCTATTAAGTAAGAACGTTTTACAAGACAACTATTGAAAATTTGTGCAGTTATTTGTTTGTTTACTATGAGTGTTCTAAAAGTTCTTGGCCTGGCTTAGAAATGTTGTGCCCAAATTACTATGGTACTATGATACTATGATATGTGTTAAGATTGCGCGCAGTATAGTTTCAGACGCGTAAGTGTTGTCACTTGTTTGTGATGATCATGTAAACAGACTAATGTTAACATTTTTTATAAACTGGATAAAACTGAAATATGAGCTGTGTACTTCGTTTAGCACGAACAGAAATACAAAAGGAGTTAGGTTACACATTCTTCGTTTTCCAAGCTTAAAAAGTGAACTACTGAATTTAAGTGTGGTTGTACATCCATTCAAGATGATGAAAACTCAGGGCGTCCCATCCTACGACGGACGAGATTGTGACAAAAATTCAGAATGCCGTACTCAATTGTCGTCGATTGAATGCACGCGAGTTGGCTGATATTGCAAAGATCTCGATAGGCCGTGTCCACTATTACATGAAGTTTTGGGTATGAGAAAAATTTTCGTTGGATGGGTGCAGCGTTTATTAACAATGGATCAAAATGCATAAGAATAAACATTTCGCAAGAGTGTTTAGAAATATTAAACGCAATTCCAGCGAGTTTCCGCGAGATTTCATAACGCTAGATGAAACATGGCTTCATCACTACACGCCAGAAACGAAGAATCAGCCCAAACATTAAATGGCAACAAGTGAAAGTGCACCAAAAACGGTACCATCTGCAAGAAAAGTCATGGTTACGGTTTTCTGGAATTGTCATGGTGTGGTGCTTGTAGACTCCATCTAGAAGAGCAGAATTATCTCCGAGAAGTATTATGCTTCATTACTGGACCAATTAAAGCATGCTATTCAGGCTAGTCGTCCACAACTTGCAAAAAAAAAAAAAAAAAAAAAAAATGCTCCCTTTCAACACAGTAATGCGCCTTCACACACGCCTGGCTGGGTGGATAAAGATTCACATCAAATGATGAGGATTTCACAGTTGGATAAATCTTATTTTACTGAGGGTATTAAAAAGTTGGATATTCGTTACACTAAATGTATTGATTTACAAAATGACTATGATAAAATAAATCTCTTAAATCTTGAGCTTTCTTGGTCAGGTCAAGAACTTTGAGAACTCCCTTCATATATCCTTAAACTCTTTAAATCAGTAATATTTAGGATTTAGACCTTTGAATTAATCTCAGCGATAAAACCTTAAGGGAATCCGTGCTCAAGGGAAGTTACAGAACCACTGAAATTCTATTTGCTCTCTCGTTTTACGTTAAATGTCAACAATTCCTATGAATACTGTGACAAATGAACGACGTAAAGAACGGGAAGCTATTTCTATGTTATAGGCTCTTTACTTCACACATAACGCTTCTGCCGGCTTTCTAGAAAAAGAACTAAAGTAAGAAAACGAAGAAGAGAAATACATTTAAAAGACACAAAACGTAAAGAAGGGATGCTTTAATTAAAAGAACAGAAAGGATTTTCTTGTTTGCTGTCACTCCCTGCTCTTCGACCATTTCATCACATCCCTTTTCTTCTCTTCTGTTTTTAATGTTTATTCTTCTCTCTCTTTTCCTTCTTCCCCTCCTCTCTACTTCTCATACTTTTCTTTCTTTAATTTTGTCACATGTTTCTCTTCTTCCTTTTTATTACTTTTTATATTTTATAATAATGATCGCGGGTTCAAATCCGGCCGCGGTCGATGGATTTTTACATTCCTCTGAACGTAATAATTTTGAGCGCAATTCTTTCAAAGGATATTTAAGCCCTGCGTCATAGATTTACAGCATATTCAAGAATTCTATACCAGAAAGAAAGATGTCCCTGAACAAAATTAATCAGCCAGTTTAATAATACATTTATTTCCTGCTACATGGTCATGGAGACATTATTTAGCTTTGTACTTGTCACTCTGCGCTCTGTAGGAAAACAAGCGTAACTAAATGCTCCTTGATACCGTAACCCCCTACATGAAACTTCATGCGCCAGTATTTTGACAGAGCTAAGGCCATTAGGTCTTCTCTTACGCTCTACCAATATAATAATAATTATACTAAGTTTTAGCGACAATGTCTCAATTATAATATAAATAGTAACAAGGATAATACGCATATTATACACATATAAACCCATGTAAATCATGAAATAAATAAATAGATAACGAAAATGAATATTGCAAAATATTAACATAAGAAAAAGAATAATAATAACAATAATATAATAAACACTAACAATGACAAACACACACATATAAACCTATGTATATTATGAAAGTGAAAATAAATGTATTATTAAAACACAAGACTGAGAAAATCTAACAATACTATGAAGTAGATCGAAACATTTATGATAATAATAAGAATAAGAATAACAAAAATGGAATGAATAATCCTACAACAGGATAAGCAAATAAATACATGCATTGTAACAAATATAGAGTAACAGATGATGAATAAAGTGATGCTCGGTGCAATATAATAACAGTACGTGGCAGGATTCAGAAAGTGTGTTAAGAAGAAAACAGATTTTGAAATCGAGAATGTAGATAAAATAGAGAAGATGTATGGATAATTTTGAAAAGTAGAGTGAAACGATCGATCTTTCAGGCGGAACCAAGACAGCATATAGAGAGAGGGTATTATATGATCAAACAGACGCATACCCGCATGTAATGAACACCCTGTAGGTTAGAGGCTTAAGTCACAGTAGTCGAAATGATGCATCACCGGGGATTGCACCAAGATTTTTTAAGATTCTGGGTAGGGACAAGTTTAATTTTTTAAAGGTGTATATGATTTCAGCAACAGAGATTACTGTCCATTACAACTCCAAGGTTTTTCGCAGAATCAGTGAATGGAATAATAGTTTGATTGATATTAATTAGAGAAATTTTACTTAGTCACTTAGCAATCGCTAGGGGTCCCACATCATTGCCCGCGATTTTAAGGGATTAAGGTCAAGGTCTTGAATAAACTTACATGAATGAACAATTAGTTATTGCTTCATGAACACTTAAGGTGCTCTTGGAGATATAAATAACATTAAAACAATTATTTTTAATAGAAATTAATAATTCCCAGTACTTAAGCATTCTTCCCTTTCGACCTAGAAAAAAATTACACTAAAATGGGACGTGATATCTTCTGCGGCAAAGGAGTTTTAATTTCTTACAGCTCGCGTTTTAACACAGTAACATCTAATAAGTATTGCATTAAAGTTAGTTTATTTAGTAGAATTTGGTATGGTAGCATATACGAAAATAAATGCAAAATAATCACTTTTTAATTTAGTATTATGAAGCGAAACTAACTGTTTAATTAATCTAAACATTGAAAAAAATCATCAATAAACTTTCCCCTTCAACTAATCAACGCGTTAAAAATTATAAACATTAAGGTAATTGATGGGGATTTCCAGATTGTATTTGAACATAGTGACGTCATTATTTAACGATTATCATCAAGTGCACCTATGTATTAATAATAATAATAATAATAATAATAATAATGATAATTTATTTTCATGACATTTGCATATTTTTAAATTGTGAAATTGACAATTAGAATGACTTTTATGAAAATGAGGATCATTTTATAATAACTTACTGTCAGTTAGAACTATCGTTCTAATTGTTTAAACTATTAATATCCGCAGATAAGCCTGAACCTTATTGAATATCTGTTCAAACAAATAATTTATTAGTTTTATCCCTTTGTTCGAAATTAGTTATACACGAAAACAGAAAAACTCACAATAAGTGTTTAATTTCTGATTACATTTATAAGAAGTATACTGCTAGGGAGAATATGCACTTCACTTAAAATACCTCAACTTTTTCTTGTTCACTGGCAATCGCGCCATAGGATGATGTTATGGTTGTTGAAAGGCAAGGATAGTCCTTCACGACTGTTGGAGGTTCGGTCAAGAATTCTTAACAAATATATGGATAGAAAACAAAGACAATATCTGATATTGAGAGAAATGAAAGACGCTTTTTAAGAACAGGCAGGAATGAGTAAAAGAGAAAAGGAAAGGTTTTAATCTTTCATTTAGGTTTTTCGTGAACGTCTATTTTAAAGAGGACTCTTGTTTTCAAATTGCATTACGTTTTACACAATGAATCTAAAAACAATATTGTACCGCTAGTTCTTTGCAGTTTACTAAACGTATGATAAATATTATTTCAAAGGCTAACAAGTTGGAATAAATGTTTTAAAAAATCATAAATTGTAACAAATATAAAGTTAGGAATGCACAGGCTTACATTTTTAAGAGAGAGAGAGAGAGAAACCGTCACGGGTGGTCGAAGTCGTTAAGGCGCGGACTCGTGAGCGGGAAGTCTCGGGTTCGATTCCCACCATGACCGTCCTTCCTGACAGATTTTTTTCCAGATTTTCCTCAGACCTCATAAATAACAAATGCCGGGGAGTTATGAACTTAGGCCTGGAAAACTTCCTTCTTTAAAAAAAAATATTCCTTTCTCAATACATCATTTCATCTCATGTATCACCAGTGTCCGCCACCTGTGGTGCTTCAGTAGTAAAAACGGACGTTAAACCCTATTAAAAAAAGAGAGAAAAATTTAAATACATAGGAACTTTAAGAATCAACGGTTTGCTGCACTGTTTAGCAGAAACTAATGTATTACTTGGACTTCTTTTCTTTTCTTTTATTGAGAGGGTACTTTAATGTGATTGAACTAAATTTAGGTGGGAAAATTAAATTTTACAGAGGGCTACTCGATCCCGCGCGCTCTTTCTGTCTTTCTCTCTCATATTCTGGGATACAGCAATAATGAAAATAACAGCTAATGCCATTGCTTTCTGTAACTGCGGTGTTAGTTTTCTAATATAATAGGATTTTTATTGTAAGTTTTAACACTAAAGACCACTTTAACACGATTTCAGTGCATAAAATGACAATATGGCGTTAGATGCTAATAATGACATTACATAAGATGGTGCAAAAATGCAAGTCGTAACTCATATTATTTACGAGATGGAATACAGTGTTGTCACATTCAATACCAACCTCCACAAACAATAGTAACACTTAAGAGAATAGCCGTAGAGTTTAAATTTAATTTATACAAGTGTTAATGATTTTTCCATTTTTAAAAGTATTTTCATGGTTAATTATTTATTATATTAGATCAAAATTAAGTAGGGGATAGAAAAAGGGGGGCATTGCTCCCCTAGCCCTCCCCTAACTACGGGCTTGGACCAATGGCTTAAGATCCTGGACTTTTATATTCTGAAAAACCCATCTCCCTTAGTTGGGGTCAAACCCGTAAACCTTAGGTCTCTATGCGAACACATTCATCGAGACCACTAAGGTTGTCAAACGCATTCAAACAGAACTCAGGTAATTAATTGTTATAGTTGTTATTCTTCCCTGCAAAAATATTTGAAAATGTAAGAAGCAATAATTATATAAAGCCTCTTTATTTGCCGTTTTGTTAATTTTCTATTAATCAAATGGCATGACCCGCTCTTATCCATAATTTCTTTTTGTGTTGTTAAAGTTTGCGTATAGATACGCAACATCAATACAAGTTTTAGACTTACCTAGAATAACAGGAGAATGAATATAAACACTGTTATGAAATAATACGAATGTGTTGAAAGCTAACCCACTTCAACATCCCCTATACAGTGCACCGAATATTATAGGTGGAATTCGAACAAGATGAAAATGGGGGCGTAGTATGCTGGCTTTATGGTTGTACCTACGGCAAAAAGTCACTAAATGAACAAAACTACAGTCATGGCCATTGAACTTGAAATGTTGCTTGTAGACACAGACCATGAAATTTATACGAACAGTCAATATACGCTTTCTGATTGTGGGATGTTCTCATTTCATTACACAAAGTCGAATAATCAAATAATAAATTAATCGTAATCAATTCACATATACATGCACATGCACACACACACACACACACACACAAACCCATATCTAACCTCAGTGAATCCTAGGAACGCGGCTCGCTACGGCCTCACAGTTTCCGCTATCCTTCTATTATTCGTAATTAATAATTGTTATTATTATTATTATTATTATTATTATTATTATTATTATTTAAGGACGTTCTTTAATGTCTCTGGTCATTAGCATCCCACTTCTTTTCAGGGTTTGAAACGGCCAATAAATAAATATTGCTTACAGACCTTTCTTTTAGGTTTGAGTTTTTTTATGTGCCATAAATCCCGACACGAGGACAGTGGCTTTACTTTCCAAGATTTGGGTCTATGAGGCAAGTACGGTTACCACTAGACCCGCAGAACAACCAGGGCCGAAATAATTCTGTATATATAGACACTGTAACTCTTAAAGCGAGCATGGTAGTACATGATAAAATAATATAACGGTTGCCAACTCTGAAAAATAAACGCTAAAGATAATTCACAGAGTCACCCTGGTAGGACAACTGGAAGACGTGCATGAGAACATGGCGGTGTGGATAGCGCATTGTGCATTTCTGAGGGAGGGTACGTGGGACTTCGGAATCCATACTTTTCACATTGTGCTATAATAATGTTCCCATTCTCCTGTTATCTAAGTTTAAAAATGTGATTGCGTTTTATTTTGTCATCTTTACTTGTTCTAACATTGCAGAAAAGATTAAAGTGTTTAGTACCTCTTTACTGTCCCACGAAATATGTTATGCAGGCTTCTTCATAATGTGCAATTCTGTATCTAAATTCATTTTAACCATTTTGTTTGGAAACCTCTGCTCCTTTTTCAAATAATAAAGTTGCTTTAACCAAAATGTATATAATTTATTTTATATTTTATTGAAATGTATATTTAAATTTACTACATCAACGTTTATGATATCTATGTGTTGTCTATTACGTCTTTTTAACTTCTTATGGTAAATTATAAATCAGAGTATTTATTATAGATTAATGTAAATAAATATTACCTTGTTACAAATTTGATATACGTCTTTAAATGTATTTTTTTATTTATCTGTTTAAATATTCATTTGAAATTTTAATATTATATTAAAGTTTTATTTTGTAAATTATTTTTGCATTAATTAGTTTAATTTTGTTCTTTGATTTAGTTGCACTCCATAGTTTACTTTTATTTTCAGCTAAAAAAGTAGTGAAATCAGTTTAATTAGAGGGAATAAAATCTGGGTCTTCTTTCGAAGGTTCTTGCAGAGTTTGTAACGGGGGTTAAAGAAGTTAACATGTAATTGTATTTGTAAAGTAAAAATATACAATTGAACCCTTCAAAACTGTCATGCAAGTCTTTCTTAGTTCTTTCACTTATAAATCAAAGATAGTGGCCAATGGATTACAGTTAACTTGAATTTACGAGTACAGCTTATAGTGTATACTAGAGCTTTATTGAGCAGTATAACTTAAAACGAAAAGCATTTTATAATTGTCACTGGCCTATATGCATTGTGATTCATTGTCTGCTTTACGACGACTGACCAACAAATAATTATACTTTTTTGAACAAAATAAATAAATAAAAATCTGAAATACTCCATCCCGGTACCTTGTTTCCTACACCGGGACATGTATTGCAAACTCTTACACTTTATTTCTAAATTACCAAATTACATTCTTACATTATTATTTTTCAGATAGTACTTATACCTAGGTTGCAATTGAAAATTTACTAAACTAATAAAAATATCAAAATTACATTCTCTTCAACTACTTCCAAATTGCTGGAAACCAACTACTACTTCCATTTAATCTTTAACTCTAAATTAATATACCACTCACTATTCACAGGGATCCGGTAGAAACTGTACTGGTGACCAGTACATTTCTTACATATTTTTACTTTACAACTTATATATATCTATTCCAGTCTATTTTTGTATAAAACTGTATATTATATATTTATTTATTTTCCATATTACATATTCATGTAAATCTCTCATTTATATCTTATATTAGCCAATTTTTCAACACTAATTATGTTCTTTGTTTGGGAATATAATTGACATTTATCAATGTAACATTTACCCTATCAATTCATTACTTTGACATCGTTAATAATATCGGTCCTGGTGGTGTAGTGGTAACCATACTTGCCTCCTAAACCCAAGATCGCGGGTTCGAACCCGGCCAGGACCGATGGATTTTTACGGGCGTAAAAATCCTAAGTATGGATTCCTTCGGAATGGAAGAAGTAAAGCTGTGGGTCAAGTGTCGTACATTTACGGCACGAAAAAGAACCTCAAGCCTGAAGAGCAAAATTTGTCGGCCGTGTCATGCCCTGAGTTGAATGGGATGCTGATGACCTGAGATATTAAAGAGCGTCCGTAAAAAAATAAATCAAAAATCATTAACAATAGTAATAATAATATCACTAGCAGTATTAATTTAATTATAATGGTTATTACAGCATTTTTATTATATTGTATTTCACTTTACAATTTTTTTATCTTCCTTTTATTTCTTCTTCTTCTTCTTCTTCTTCTTCACTCTTTCACCATACCCCTTTTCCACAATCCCTTTATCTCAATCTATATAAACAATACTAATTTAAATCCTATAAAAAGTTCCCTTGCGCTGCTCCACTACACTTTACACTTCTCTATTGCATTTGTTTATTTATTCTTTATCCTCACATATAAGAAGTTTAAAACTGTTCTTACAATTTTCACCACTAACTTCACTTCACCATATCTACTTCACCATTACACTCCAATATATTATACCTCTCTCAATCTTTGTAATACTTCTCCTCTATTCTTCCTAAACAAGCTCCTCTAACTCCCATCCTCTGCATCTTCACAAAGGCCCCCAACAACTCCCACAGCTCCTGCTGCCTCATAATATTCTTTCACTCTTCCTCTTCTTCTCACCCTACTTTCTTTCTTCTAACTGTAAATTTGTTTATTATGTAACTTCTTCTACCTCTTTCTCTCCATCTTCATCATCTACCTTTTCTTCTTCTCCCTTTTCGTCTTCTAAATGATTCGAATTAAGTTTTCATAGTGAATAGGGTGGTAAATTATTTTTCTGGTTGTCTATATTTAACATTCTTAATCTTTCCGATCTTCTAACTTCCACTTCTTCTTCTTTCCTTACACCTGGAATTTCTTCTATGCTATTTTACTTATTTTATGGGCTAGGGTTTCAAGATGTTTATATAATTCATTGTTCCTTAAAATATAGACTACACGATGGCCACTTAAATTCCTTCTGAAGTTTGGTTCATATAACGTGAACATTCAAACAAAACATACCCCGGTGTGTCCTGCTTTCCACATCGTAAGCAGGTATCACTTTGGGTCCTTTTAATTTTGTGCCATTATGTTTTATAAGGACCATGTTCAGTCAAATAGTGTATCAATCCTCTGGTAGGTTTTACGTGCAGTTTTTCGATAATATTTTAATGATATTGTAAGTTCGTCTTTCTTCTTCGATTTGAGCCTTTTCTCATCCTCATAGTTTTGATGATATTTCTCAAAGTATTCCCACTGGATGCAATGTAATATTGCCGTGTTCAAAAACATGTTGGAAACCATTTTTGACAGGTTCTTCAAAATCGCTTACCCAGCCTTCACCACTATTTCTGATGATGAAAAATGCCTCCAATGGAGCTGTTTATTCAATTAGGGGAAGGGGAAAAAGTCACACGGGGCTGAATGTGGACTATTAGGAGGGTGAGGAACACACTTCAATTGATTTTTGTGAGATATTCAGCAACAACGTTTGCAATGTGCTGCCGCACATTTTCGTGGTGCGGCATCCGGTTTGTTGCACGGAAATGTGGCCTTGTAGAGTTAATAGAGAATCTCTGCAGCACTGTTCAGTTTCAGTTGTGTGTAACATGCTGCTAAACCATTTCTTGAATATCGAAAACTGTGACCATAGCTTTCCCGCAGCAGCAACCTCTTTTACTTGTCAATATAGGACAGAGTTTTCTCACAGAACTTTAGTTTGCTCTCTGGATCGAAATGACAGTTAAGTTTCATCAGCAGGGATTAGCTTTAAAAGAAACGCCGCATCTTCCTGTAACATCAGTTCCAAATACATGCAAACCTGCACGCGAACATTCTATTGTTCGAGAATCAGCAGTATGTGAATCCACCGTGCACAAACACTTCTCATATGCAACTTTTCGGCTACCAATGCATGGGTGGCATCCAGTGAAATTTTCAGAATTTCTAAAGACACTCTTAATGTTAATTAACGATCCTCTTTCACATTGAAACAGCAATGTTAATGTTTTCTTCCGTTAGAACACAAACTGGATACTGGATCCACCTTCCTTTGAAATTAATTGCCTTCCCTCTTTAAACACGTTAAACCAGCTTCGAACTGTGCTATAGGGAATAACAATCTCCCCATAGGCCTCAATTTTGCTTTAAACGGAACTGAACATGTCTCAACTTGTACACCACTCACATGCGGGAACCAGAGATGACAACAATGATACTAGTATCTAGTGTACATTTTGTATTAAGTTAACAACATTTAGTAAAGTTATGTTTTAACGCGAGGAAACAAGCTTGTAAAAATTGTGATAATTATGTAATAGACAACGCTGGTACATTGTCTTTCATATGTAAATCCTCGGTAAATCTGGAATTGCTGTTAACATAAAACGTATGTTACCTAACTGAGGATCAAACCATAGCACAACTGAGGGATATCCCAAGCAACAAAGTGGGCAACAAAATGTGCCGCGTGGGGAGATGAAAGGGAAGGAGAGAAGTAAATTAAACAAAAAAGTAGATGATGATGCTGGCCGGTCGGTTGCCTTTAACATCATTTGCTGCTTTTTTGTACTATTATTATTACATTAATACTGTACCATCAATCAGTCGGCAGGGACTGTCCATGTTTGTATGTGCATGATACTGCTTAGGTAAGGCGAGGCCATTTATTACGAAGAGGACCCTGAAATTTTCGTGAGCGGCTGTCCAGATAGTGTAGTGGTGTTGAAAACCTGTTTGCCTGGGGATTCAGTTCAACGGCTTTTGTACTTGGTTTTAGGTGTTTGTAATTGTCGATAAGAAGAAAGTGCCTTCAGTAAAGTTTTTATTCTCCGGTTAGATTTGCTACATGAGAGTTTTGTTGAAGAATGTGTATATGCTTTTATTCGCGAGAAAATAATGAAAGAGGATCAAGAACAATAGATAAATAAGCTTTAAATGACTATACTGTCATATGTTTTTAATGAATTTAAGCAGAAATCTGTACCAGAGCGATGAAGTGCTTGCTTCAGAAAGGAATTTTTATCTGAAATTTACCCTCTTCAAAATGCTATTAACCTATTTTATAGGTTAGATTATCTGACCTGTAGACAGTGGGTTATTTATCTCACAGACCAGGCATGGAATACATTTCAATTTAATTTCAGTCCATTGTTATTGCAATATTGTCGAACTAGGATTATCGTACATTATTAGCGTATTATCGCCATTGATTCACAATTCTCCCTGGTTTTCGTAGATCTACGTGAAGGCAGTAATTAAATTCACTACCAATTAGATATTGGATGAGTTTTTCGCCACTTTAGCCTTGCTCACGGCTGGCCCTTTATGCATACACCTCCAATAGGAGCAACTAAGGAGATGGACAAGGTAAGGGAGACATTGGTCGGCCAGAATCCAAGGACGGTGACTGCGCGGACGCAGTAATGTGTTTCCAGACAGAAAAACCCAACGCCGTTGGAGACTACCCTCGAATTGAACGAGTCCCTCGGAAGGTCCGTTTCCATTCCAGACACCGATTCAGAAACCTTTCCAAAGAGCAAGCCAGCCATTATCACACCGCACCAGCCGTGCTCATCCTGACATTTTCGACCCTGTAACTAAACCAACGGAATGAAATGATATGACATGGGAGACGGAAAAATTCATGAAATGTAACAATGCTTCCCACAGCATTCCCCTAAGTAACCAGGGGTCATCAGGATGGCCGTCCCTAGGGAATGGAAACCGGCACCTCGCAAATGCACCGGAACTGTCCTAACCAGCCCATTTGGCAATGAAGACATTAATACACGTCGCTTTTTTCTGACTTCCAAACCTATTTACCTCAAAACTGGCAGTTTGTATTGTTTGTTAGTAGAGTCGGTCCTGGTGGTCTAGTGGTAACCACATTTGCCTCACAGACTCAAGATCGCCAGTTCAATCCTGGCCAGGATCGCTGAATCGTAAAAATGCTAAGTATGACATCCTTAGGAAGGAAAGCAAAGCCGCGAATCTCGTGTCATACATTTACGGCACGATAAAGAACCTCAAGCCTGAAAGAAGAGACCTCTGAGCAAAATTTGTCGGACGTTTCACGCCCTGAATTGAATGGGACGCTGATGACCTGAGATGTTAAAGAGCTCCATACATAAGTGTAAATCACCTCTAAAACTGAACGAAAGTAACTGCACAAAAAGCTGGATATGATAAGAAAGTAAAATAAAATAAAACAAAAAGAAATTCAAGCCGTTCAAGTGGTACTTCCTAATTGCACCGTGATGATGTTCAAGTACGGGAATCAATAAAAATAACCGGACATGTAATCTCAACCTCAGTGATACCTTAGTAATTAGTGAGAAACACCATAGCCTGATTATAAGCAACAAGCTGTTTCAAATAGTAACATCTTAAATGTGCATTATTCGTCCTCTGCTAATATTTATTTCTTGCAATATGTGCCATAATCTGTAGTCGCCATCATTCCCGTGAATGAATTGCAATTTTTCACATTATCCTCATAGATCCTCCCACTGTTTTACAGGTTTGCCAATCATTACACAATTTGGAATTGTAAACAGGCATATAAAAACACAGTTAATTCAGTTAATGCAGCCTGTTAAATTAAACCTAACCTAGTGGTTACATTATGATCACAATCTAAACATTTAATCTCCAGGTTAGTTTTGAATCCTTGTAATAACCAATACTTGCTTAGGCTAGTTTTAGTTAAGGTGTTTGCTTAAGTTTTGTTTAAGAAATTTGCCTTAATTGACCTTTACGCCTTACTCTGCTCTGCTCTCTAGTACATTTCTTCCTTTGGTTACAACTATGACGTCACCATCTTCATAAAATTCCTAAATTTTCTCCTTCTTGGTCGCATTTCTGTCTTGCCGTAATATTAATTTAACCTAGAGGGCAGCTAATCGTGCTGTATTTCAACTCCACTGTTATTTAAAGTGTACAAATTTTATTACAAGCTAGTATGCTATGTGCCACAACTGGAGTAAACACGTATGCCATGGTTTTGTGCTAAAATAGAACCAATATTTCCATTGTTTCGTCTTTCATTTATATGTTTGTAACTGAGATAATTAACGTTAGATAACAATCTATTTCTAAATAAAAATGAAGGAAAATTTCTTAAACATTACGATAAGGTATTAATATGCAAGTAAATTAAATAATACTACAATATATGAGAGGTGTGGCTCATAAGTTTCCAGCTTGATATGGAAGGCTATGATTTGCGTGCTGTTTGATACTCATTTGTTTCAGGAGAGTAAATACTGCATTTTCTATTCGGCCGTGCCATTCATTTGTTTGGAGAAGCTCATTTAAGTCAGACTTGTTGCGTAATACAGCATGCTATTCAGAATTGAATACAGAGCAGTGATTAAATGCTAACTAAAGAAGGAATTTAGTCCAGTTATATTAAACAGCGCTTTGATGGTGTGTATGAGGAAACTTCTTCATATTCCACTACGATCAAAATTATTTCGTTTGGGCACACACACACACACACACACACGGAGTGAGAGAAAGCCAAATTCATTCAGTAAATGCAAAGTGCTCGTAGTATGTTGACAGATTTTTTTTTAAACTATGTCCTGGTAACGAGACGGCAATATTGGAATCTATCATCATAGGGTACAAAATTATGATCCTCTACTATTACCTTCTTTCAAAAAGTGAATCAATGGAGTGAAAAAAAGATAAAGCAGCCCCCCCCCCCCTAGAAACGCCAATATCACTCGGTCCACGATTAATTAACGACAACTTTTTGGGACTGCAGAGGAAATCTAATGACAGACTTCAAAGGAAGGAACACAACGGCTACTGAAAAGTGCTGTGCTGAGCTACCGCATCAAGAAGAAGAGGCGTGAAGTGCCGAGTCGAGCAGTTCGTCTGTAGTATGGCAACGTACCAGTACACGCGCCTACTGTTGCTAGGGCTGCTATGAACACACGAGAGTACTAGGAGCAAAATCATCCACCGTACAGCTCAGATATTGCCCCCCAGCGAGTATTACGTCTTTTCACTCTGAAGCATGAACCTTCTAGAGCGGAGATTCATGAATGAAATAGAGTTTAAGGACGCTGTTGTCCAGCATTTTGCAGACAAAGCTTCGGAATATTTAATTTTAGGGATTTAACTGTTAAATTATATCCCTCATTGATATAAATGCATTGAAGTAGTGGAAGATTACATTGAAAATAATGTCTGTATTTTTCCACCTATCTTACATGGTCAGGCCGGGAACTTATGGACCGCATCTCGTATTTTTATTGTATTAATACTTTTTATTAACTTTTTACAAAGAAAATAATCTTAGCGAACATGACTCGGTATTAGTTATGAAATGATAATTATCCCATACTGTACCATTGAACTTGTAAACTTTTTTGCCGCAAAAGGAAACAGTAGTAATGGAAGGTAAGACTTCAGTTTTTCCTAAATTTCCTAGGCATTATGCATATTTATGGAGACGTGCGTGCCTTCCGGCCATTGGATTCTATATTATGTTTGTAGGCACGAAAGGGAATACAGATTTGGAAATATTGTTGCGCGTATCGTGGCGAAAAAACTGTGTTTATTTTATGATTGCATTAACGTAAAATAAAAATACAAATTATGATTTTCGGTACTAATTTCAGGTAGTCAAAACAACACAGAATTGATTCAATGTGGGCAGCCCAGAATTAGAAGTTATGATTTTAATACGTATGTTAATTTGCGTCTTGGCTGAAAGTGACGCTCAGGTGTGGCATTAACGGCAGTCTGCAGCGTCAGGGCAGATTCTTTCCAAGTACTTGGTGCATTTTTACCCTCGTCTCGCTCATCACTTCATTCTCCAACACAATGCAGCTCGCCACAAGGCTATGTGACTTAGAAATTAAATTATGTGATTGATGAATGAATAAATGAATGAATAGTGTTTAACGCCCGTTTTTGCTACAGAGGCACCACAGGCGATGGACACTGATGATACATGAGACGAAATGATATATTGGGAAGGATTTATTTTTAAGGAAGGAAACGTTCCAGGCCTAAGTTTAGGGTACCTCCCCGGCATTTGCCGGTCATGAGGACTGAGGAAAACCTGGAAAAAACCTCAGTCAGGGAGGACGGTCCTGGTGGGATTCGAACCCCAGACCCCCCACTCACGAGTCTGCGCCTTAACGACCTCGGCCAACCGTGGCGGTAAAACTATGTGAGGGACTCTGTACCGACAAGTAGGCTGGTATAAGTGACATCATCTTTATCTACGTTCTTTAAAGGGACATGAAGTTAAATTCGAGATTTAGATATTGCTACCAATAAATAGGTTAAATATGAAAGCAGAAGAAAGGAATGAAAACATTAGGTAATAAGAAAGAAAAAATATAAAACATCAGATAGGATCGAATAGGACGCGATAGATAAAGAAGGAAAGAAACGGAAAGAAGGAAAGAAAGAAGGAAAGGAAAGGAAATTTGAGGATACTGGAGAAAAGCACAGGAAAGAAAAGAAAGGGTGCAAAGAAATAGAGAGAAGAAAGAACAAGAAACGAAGGGGAGAAAAAGTAAAGAATGGGGACGGAAAGAAAAGAAGTGAAAGAAGGGTAAATAGGGAAAAATAAAGAACAAGAAAGCAAATAAGAAATAGGTAACGAAAGAAAAGAAGAGAATAAGAGATATCAGGAACACAAAGCATAGGACAGAAAAGTTATGAAAGGGAAGAAATAAATTTAAAAGAAAAGAAAGAGAATTTAAGAAGGTCAAGACAATGAAACAAAAGTAAATTATGATGAAAAGAAAAAAAAAATTAAAAATCAAAAGAAATATAAAAATAAACGGAAAATAAAAGCAAAGAACAGAAAAGGACAAGAGAAGGTAAGAAATCCCAAGGAAACTAAACTAAAGAGAAATGTACGAAAGGAAAAGAAAATTAAGCAACACTAGAGAACGGCGAGATTAAAGAAGTAAAGGAGCAGAATGAAATTGAAGGAGAAAGGAAAACAAGAGAAGAAATTAAAGAACAGAGAGACCGGCAATTTTTTCCTTCATTTATCTTGTACAATGCATTCAGTATTTAGAGAGGTTGTAATGTTCATACAACAAGAAAAAAATTGTACAATGAACATGATTCCCAAAATTAATGTTTTGTAAGAACAAAAATATTTGAAATGGTGTTATAAGAACAGCATATCTTTTAGACTGAAGTCCTTTGCTTAGTTCTTATTGGGTATGTCAAGTCTGCAATACAGGAAACAAAAGAGTGACAAAAGAATGACTGTCTAGTAAACAGTACGCATTTGTCTTTGGTTGCGCGATATCAGGCAGAGGTAAAGTTCGTTAGTGCACGTGTGTATAATGCAGAATTCTAATTTCTAGGTGAGTACAATCCGCACTTCCTTATCTGTGTTAACTGCACATCAGTATACCGGTTTTGTTTAAGCCACGAAGCCCACCCTTTGATATAATAAAAAAGAAAATGTTGTTACAAAAATTTAGACATACAAAAGCGAGCGTTAGACAGGAGGAAATGAACTGAACGCGTTAAAACTGATAATCCATCCACCATTCCAACAAAGTGCGTCGATTTTTATAGCAAAAATGTGACCAACTAGGATAAAATGGTAACGAAGTATGACGCAACATAGATGGTGACTACACGATTGATACCAATACCACTGCTCTGTTTCACGAAACTCGTGATTTAGCAAAACTATCTCCATTCTGGTATTACTTGTTAATTTTACTAGTGTGTGTTACCCGAACTTATAAGCATAAACCACTAGTTACTAGTATAGCAGACTGATATTATCAGTTTGCAATTTTGTTTTATCAGTGTTTATATTTGCGTATTGCTTCTATAAATTAAGCTCGACTCATTTTAATTATAAAACTCATTAAGGGTTATTTGTGCAATATGCGATCTCAAATCCACCACCCATTCCAGTATTGCTTGCATGATCTATTTTCATTTGAAAAAATACCATGGGAACTTGAGCTACTTTCACCATTATTTGTAGATAATAATATGAATGTGAAATAAAATCACTTTACAATGTAGCTTTCTTGATGTTTGGCCAAAGTGTGCAGTAGTCTTTCTCCGTTGTAATTAACCCCAGCGCTTTCAGAGTTTGCATTATAATTTTCCACGTTTCGGCTTTGTTTTTCTTCTTAATTTTGCAGGAGAATTGATAAATTAGCATTTAATTATGTTCATTAATTGAATCGTTTATTTATTTATGCAGCACCACTACTTTGCTTTGAATACTAGAGATTCTTTTCGATGTGGTAGGCAATGCTAATTCTTGGCTTGAATAAACGACTTAAAATACATGCCGCATAAACAAAATCGCATCAACAAACAGTTCACGGATGAATAAATATCTCCGAAACAGCCTTCTCGACGCTCGGATAGAGTCGCTATACTAGTAATTTTGACAAGTAAGTATTGATTCTATCATTGTGTAATAAATGTTCGTGAAACAGGTCATTAAGTATCTCCTATGTTGTTGATATTTCGGAAGATATTAATTTTTGGTCCCATATTTATTAGACATTTTGTCTTATTTTGAAATGACTACGCCTCTCAAAATACTGAATGCTTTTTTAAAATACCACATATTAATACTTTTCCATGTAAACTCTACTAATGTTGGTTTAAATGCTTAAATATGAGAGGCCAGAAAAAAATGAGAAATTAATTACACGTTCCGCTTAGAACGCTTTGTTATTCCATTACTAAGAATAGGACGAGCGGACACCTTGAATCATTAAGGGCTGGGACGTGCGCATTGTTCTAACCAAGGGGCATGCAGTCACCTGGGGGTGGGGGGTGTCCGGTGCGTGATATTGCTTCATACCATCAGGTGATCCATCTTAATTTTGCCGCCATGTCTCAGTACACGCCTCTTTCTCTCGCTGTCTCTTTATAAGCCTTCTTCATCATCACCCTCACCTGTCTGTTTCTTTCTTCTTTTTATGGGATATATGTTATTTTTCCTCCCTTTCAAAATACGTATCGTTTATCTTTTTCACTGTATCGGGGAAAACTTTCGTGCATGGAATGATTTGTAGCGTGCGTGTGTTACTTTAATGTTGTTAATATCTATTTTCAACAAAAGGGGCTAAAATCTTAGCGTAGTAGTGAATAATCTGCATAGAGTTTGATTTAATGAAGCTTCTTTCATTTGTTTACCATTTGGATATGTCGTATTTGGATATCTCGTACGCCGAATTCTTTTTAGCGAATATCCAAGGAATTGCGGATGCACCCTGAAAAGCTTTTTGAAACATTTCTTCAAATCTCCATCGATTCTACTCATTAGACACCGGAAAGCATAATGGAATATATATATGTGTGTGTGTGTGTGTGTGTATACACATACATACATATGGCCGCATCCCCCCCCCCCTCAAGCAAACTCGGCATATAGCCATAAATTAACAAACGATTTATTTAGTTTGTTAATCAGCAAAGATGGATATTGGGCGGGGTTAACCTAAAGCGAAAATTCAAAAATTCGAAAATTGCGGCCGTCATTTCTGTTTTTCCTCAACGAAACTTGTACATGCCATTAAAATAAATACTTTTTTTTTCTCCGAAAACCAGCGATATCGATTACTAGAAGTGGGGGTTTTCCCAAAATTTAAAAATCGCTCAAGCAGCAACAATATTTGCTCGATATATGACATTTAAATAAGAAAAAATAGTTTCTGAAAAGCAGGGAAATCTGATTACTAGGAGTGGGATTTACCTGAAATCCAAAATTTAAAAACTCTCTAGTTGGAGCAGTATATTTTTTTTTTCACAACAGAATTCGGGTATATGTCATTTAATAAAATAAAAAAATAATTTCTGTAAATTAGGAAAATCGGACCATTAGGAGTAGGGGTATATTTGAAAACCGAAATTTAAAAAGCGCTCTAGCCTTTAATATTGTCTCAATTGTTTAAAAATTAAAGGAAAAATTAACTCGCCATATAAACTGTATTTATAACGATGCAAATGTTTTATATTTAACAAAAGTATTGTCGGTAAATAAATATCAATCTAATATGTGTGTGAGAAGTATATTTGTATATAAGAGCGCTCTGTAATAATAATTCAGAAAACTGTTGCATTACAAGCTTGCACTACAATAAAATTTAAATTAAATTTCAAAGCCACTACATATCGATGGAACTTTAGATGATATATTGTTGATTGTGTGTATTTGTTTAGTACATTGCACTTGTTTTTAAATATAATATGTTTTTGTTTTTCGACATTATAAGCTTCTTCTTAAACACACTAGGTGTCTTTCTGTTATTTATCTTTATTTTAATAAATGTAAAGATGGTACCAAGGGTTCAGTTCATAAACATGGTAACATTTAAAAATGTTTAAAAATACCCACACAATATATCTTTTTCTGTCAGTGGCCACATATATCATTTAATTAATATTTTAGCATTATTTTTGTGTTTAATCTAAAAAAAATGATTGTTATTATTATTATTATTATTATTATTATTATTATTATTATTACTATTCTAAAATGTGATTTCTCTTTTGTAATACTTATAGATTGTGAGAATTCTACTTAATTTTAATTTTGTTCCCCCTACTTTTGAAAATTAGAGGAATTTCACTGTATACATTTATTTTAAAGTGATTTTGAAGGGGGAAAAACAAGACGAGCCTAGTTAAGTAATGTATTATAGTTTTTCACCGCCATGAGTGGCTGAGTTCTTTAAAGCACGGATTCGTGAGCGGGTGTTCTGGGATTCGAATCCCGCCAGGACCGTCCTCCCTGACTGAGGTTTTTTCCAGGTTTCCCTCGGTCCTCATAAATGCCAAATGCCGGGAAGGTACCCTAAATTTAGGCCTAGAACGTTCCTTCCTTAAATAAAATCCTTTCTCAATATATAATTTCATTTTAAGTATCATCAGTGTCCACCGCCTGTGGTGCCTCTGTAGTAAAATCGGGCGTTAAGCACCTTTCAAAAAAAAAAAAAAAAAAAAAACGTTACGGTTTTCTATGTAGTAAAAACGGGCGTTAAGCACCACTCAAAAAAGTTAAGTTTTTCTTTTATTAGTTAGCTTTAGAATTTTCCATATTAACACACAGTAATGGCATAACTTACTTCACTAAATAATAAGGTCATAGTTTGGATTTTATATACTTTTTTAAAGTTATTCTACTTGTTGAGGAATTCACTTAGTTTACTCAGCTCCTGTATGGCGAACTTTTACCAATGGTTTCTTATCTAATATAGCATTTTTAAAGTAATTATTACATCCATAAACATAAATTTTTTTTAAAAAATTTTCTGGCATTAGCTGTCTGCTCCCTGCTTCTTAACCTTGACTACACTGATGTTAAATGTTTTTATTTGCCAGTGTTAATATTTATTCCTTTTGATTTGTCTATAGTCGTCATGTTTCTCATGCACGTCTTTCATTTTTGAAAGCGGTTCTTTGAGCTACTTGTTGTGAAATGTGCGCTTAAAAATAAAGTGACATGTTTGCGGTTAACTTTCCTCTACAACGTAAGAGTTAGGGGAATTTCTCCAGAAATACGTTGAATAATTGCCTTAATCCGATCGCTGCCACAGAAACGCCGCATTGTCGAAATGTATAATTATTTTACTCCTCTCCTTGCACTTTCGGCTCATAGAAGATACCAATTCTGCACTATTTCCATTTATAAATTTGGATTTTTTGCCGTTGATTCCAGAGGTGTGATGAAGTTAGTACTAAAAATGAATGGATAGTGTTTATCGCCCGTTTTTGCTACAGAGGCCCCACAGGCGATACATGACATGAAATTATATATTGGGAAAGGATTATTTTTAAGAAAGGAAACGTTCCAGGTCTAAGTATAGGGTACCTCCTCGGCATTTGTCATTTATGGGGACTGAGGAAAACCTGGAAAAAACCTCAGTCAGGGAGGACGGTCCTAGCGAGATTCAAACCCCAGATCTCCCGCTCTCAACGACCTCGACCACCCGTGGCGGCAAGTTAGTAGTAGATTAATGATTTTATCAAATGTATTATTGATTGGAAGTCTGTATCGGGGCTCCTGATTTAAAACTTTGGATTTATTTATATGGTATAAGTTTCCGTTAATTTTTCTACCATATATTTCTAGAAATCTCCTTTGTGTTCTTTTTATTATTCCTTCTCATTCTGGTAACATCCTGAGTGAGCTAATCTCAAACATTCACTAATTAATCAAGCTTTCTCTTTCTTCGACGATTCTCCTAAGAAAAGAGAGCAAGAGTTCACTTTAAATTGTATTGTAAAGATGACAGACGAACTCATCGGTGGATCTTTCTATGGAGACAAGGTCATTTTCACATCGTTAAGGAAAATATATCGGAGAAAATAGAGCAAATAATTGTACCATAAATGCTTGGTTCATTTAAATATAAATAAGTACTTTTCTTAAGAAAAGAAATGTCATTTTCAATTTGTCATTAACTTTTGCTCAAAATTTAGATTAACTGTATTTTTATAAACTGATCTTAATATTGATATTTTATTTTTTTTCTTTTGAATATATTCTTTCCTTTTTACTCCTTGGTTCTTCAGCACATTTTGAACTTTTATTTCTTGCATTCTTTCTACAATTTGAAGAGTAAGTCTAGTGTTTCTACCTGATGATACAGCTAAGTGTTCTAAAACTTCAATTTTGCTCAATTCATTCTCACTGAGAGCAATCTAAGTGTGTCTAATGCCCCAAACAACCTTTTCTCCTTCCAGTAAACATAGCAAGGAATGTTATGCTAGGAACAATACGCTACGCTAACAGTTAAATGCCCCCACGCTGCAGGGTTCCGTTAAACTCTTTTATACACACTAATTACTCACAAAATATATACAAATTACATAAAAAGTTCGAAAAAAGTGAAATGAAACCTCTCAAAATTTCGATTTTTTGGCAGGTTTATGATATTTTCCTTACCTGTACCTCATTATTTCAAGGTGATAATGCCCTAACCCTTCTAATGTTAAGTTTAGGAATTCATTACCTATTTTCTCAGATAATATAAAAGATAGTTAGCTAATGTATACTTATGAACATTTTTATGTGGCGTTTGAAAAAAATGAATAGTAAGAAAGTTAGACTTTTTAAATAGGTAATAACATGATTTTTACTTAAAAATGTAACGTTTTATTTTTTAAAAAAATAATGGTAAAACTTTTCATTAAATAAGCCGTTACTCTATTAAAGGTATTAGCTAAAATGTTCAGTTTGTATGCTTGCACGTTTTTGATATAATGGGGTATTTACACGGAAGAGAGTTTTTTTTTCCAGAAACTGCAATTAATTATAAACATTAAAAAGAAAAACTCACTTTTGTAGAAGAAATACAACTTCAAAACCCTTCAAGTGGATAGTCTAGCCTTGGTCCTGATTACTTTTTTCCTTTTTATTTTATCGAACAATTAGATTAAATATATCCTGTCTAGTGCAAATATTACTAAATAATTGATCATTAACCGATTCAATGACTCGAAATATCTTAGAAAAGAGGGGAAAATAGCTCCGACACAATTTTCATAAATATATATTTTTTAAATTGTAATAATTATCATACCGGTTTAAAATGTATTTCAAAATAAGCGGGAACATAATAGCATTCAAACCATATCAAAATAGGGAAACAGTCGCGGGTGGCCGAGGTCGTTAAGACGCGGACTCGTGAGCGGAAGGTCTGGGGTTCGATTCCCGCAAAGACCGTCCTCCTTGACTGAGATTTTTTCCAGGTTTTCCTCATTCCTCATAAATGGCAAATGCCGGAGAGGTACGCTAAACTTAGGCCTGGAACGCTTCCTTCCTTAAAAAATCCTTTCTTAGTTTATCATTTCATTTCATGTATCACCAGTGTCCACCGCCTGTGGTGCCTCAGTAGTAAAAACGGGCGTTAAACACCAATAAAAAATGTGGAAATGCATACAATTAATGATATTATTATTTTTACATCCATTAAGTAGCCTTTCGAAAAAGCATTTGAAATAATAAACTTTACGAATATTTCAGACTGTTAACCGATGTTGTTGTTAATTTGGTTTATTTACCGACGCTTTTTAACATCTCAGGTCATTAGTGTCTCATTCAATTCAGGGCGTGAAATAGTCAACAAATTTTGCTCAGAGGCCTCTTCTTCCAGGCTTGAGGTATTCTTTTTCGTGCCGTAGATCTACGACACGGTACCCCGGCTTTATTTCCCTTCCGAAGGAAGCCTGGCCGGGATTGAACCCGCAATCGTGGGTTTACGAGGCAAGATGGTTACCACTCCACCGCCAAGACCGACTGTTAGCTGATGTACTGTACTAGTATACTAATAGAGTTAATGAAATAAATGCTGGCAGATTTAAAACTTTGAATCATACTTGGAAATAATAAACCTTGCATCAACATAAGCATACATGTTGAGCTTTTTAGCAATACAGGACAACAAGTGAGTGCCGAATATGAAAATGAGCTCTTTTTCATTAAAACGTGATGTGCCCTAGCAAACAAGACTCAAGCAGATTAAATCGCTGATTAGTGCTGTTCAAGAGAACGCGGTCTAAACGAGAAAGCGCCATATCTGGAGAAGATATTGCTACGGAGCCTATCCTGGGGGCTCGCCATTTCTGACCCTTTTCACAGCTGTCTGGTCTCAAGATGCCGGTGCGGAACAAAAAAGAAAAGGAAAAAAAAAAGACTTTTTTCCTTGGCTGACTAGGAAACAGCTTGAATTGCTGCTTCTTATTCCTTTTTAATTTTTATGGGGAAATAAAAAACAGTGTATAGTTGAGGGCGTTTTCAAATTGGTAGCTGTAACAGTAACAACCGGTTAAGGGAGCTTGCCATCCTCAGGGCATGCTTCTTTCTTGCCTGGAGTCCTTGTGAATTTAGCCAAGGGATTATGAGTGACGTGTTTGGTATCAAAGAAACCTTATTGGCGTTGTAAGAAACTGTAATGCCTCAAGGAAATGATTTGCTAATCATTTGTATTGAAAGTGATTCCTTCCCTCCAGATTTCATTAAAGAGTTTGTTAGTTTATGATCAAACTTTGAATGTTTAGGTTTCTGAAATGTTTAAAACTACAGGACTAACTGAGGATTTGAAGCTATTTACCAATTATATTTTTCCATCTGTGTATATCCTCAAAGTAGGCAGAAACAGTACTCCGGTGCAAAAGTTGTCGAGTCTGTGTTTTAAGAGAGATATACATGAAGAACTGATAATAATGCTGCCCAACAATTCGTTTTCCAACAGGTATATTATAGGTATTACATTACAGGTATTATTATATACACGTATGATATAGTTTAAATTTGTCGTAAGATTTGGAAAACTTGTTATTGATATTCCGGTTGTGTTGGATTGTTGGGGATGGTGAATATTTTGATACTTCAGCTTTGCTCAAATGGCTAAATGACGAAATGAGGGAAAAATCGGATCCAGGGTGCGTAGATGCAAGGCTGAGTCCATCCTTAATTAATGTGTTAATTTTTACTGACGAAATGAAATAGTTCGTTATTTGAACTAGGCGTTGTATGCGAGATAGATAGTTGATCAGCAATAATACGGTTGAAGGCTTAGCCTGCCTTGCGCAAGTTTAGCAGTAATTTTTCAAGCCATTGTGCGGAAAAGGTGAAGAGGGTCTTTTTTGAAGTTATCATTTCTGTGTAGGCTAGTCTCTTCGGCATAGTTGGGTACTGAATATGAATTTTATTTCTCGTATATCAACTTAACAAAATGAACACAAATAAAAGGGAATAAAAGCATTGCATTTAATTATAGCTAATACGACCAATAATTTATACGTTCAATACGTAATGTACACTTGATATTAATTTCATTGTTGTCAATTACGATTCGCGACTGGTATGCAGTTTGAGACATGTTCAGTTCTGCGTACAGCAAAATGGAGGTGACACGCGACGAACAAATGGCGTTTGTTTTTCCCTATAGCAGAGCTCGAAAGTGACTTAAATTTTTTAAAGAAGAAAGACAATAAATTTCAAAGCAGGGTGGATGCGACTCTACAATAGAAGAAAGCATTAACACCGCTGTCGTCTTTGTGAGAGAGGATTATCGAAAAAACGCCATCAGTATTTTCAGAAACTCTGAAAATTTCACTGGGTGCAGTTGAAGAAGAGGTTATAGGAAGATTCGAGGTTTTCTTTCCAAGGTAATCGTTTCGATCTTGGGAGGGAACAGCAAAACTCGTGTGGAAATCTGCATCGTCACCAACATGTGAGATACAAGTGGTTGCTGCTGCTGGAAAAGCGAATGGTGTACCAGCATGTCGTAACATGCACATACAACTGTAACTGGGCATTACTACACTGATGTGCAGGTCATATCACACTGTAAAGGCCACATTTCCTCTCAACAAACTTGATGGTGCACCATGATAATGCATGACTGCACATCGCAAACATATCATCCTCCCTGTAGCCCAGATTTAACTTTTCCCTCAAATTGAAAAAATCACCTTCCTACTAGGAGGCATTTTTTCATCATCAGTAACAGTGGTGAAGGCTGTGGAGGCGATTCTGAAGGATCAGTATAAGAAAATGCTCTTGATATCTGTGAAGACTGACGAAAACGCTGGGATAGGTGCATTGCACCCAACGGGAACTACTTAGAGATCATAAAAAGCATATTGTTTGAAAGTATATTGTCAAAAATTATCATTCTTTATTGAAAACCCCTCGTACAAGCACAATGGAACAAGGAAAGAGGCAAATCGTCCATTCTGTGAAAAAACTGACTTTAGTAAAATAATTTCATACTTTTTACATACAAAAATTTGTTTGACTATTTGTAAAATTACAGAAATTGTTAAAAAAAATTAGATATGTAATAAATATGTAGAGACTGCAAAATGATAGAAATATATTAATATAAATTAAAATCTATACACAGTTTAAACAATAACATATTTGTAATTGCAACTATATAACAATGGTGATTCTCAATGATGGGCGGAATATGAATAGGTTAGCATATTCTGATATCTGAAAATGCTGTCAACTTTCCGCTTGCCAACGCAAGTACAAGTTAATATCAATAATCCGAGTAAATACAGTATCCATTTGCCCGAATGTTCCAATTTCACAAAGTAAAGTTTCCACTGACTCAGGTACATAAGACAGTTTTGTACATATATACAAAAAATAAATAATAAATTCGGCAGTGTTAATTACACATTTGCCTTGTCCATTAATAGTTTCATATATGAATAAGAACGTGGTGAAGTCTAGCTAATTTTATAATAAATCACAGTCGGTCCAAATAGACACTTATGTACCATTGTAAAAAATAATAATCTAATTATTCAGAATGTTGGGCATATCTTTTGATAAGTTTTAGTTTTTCAGCAAGCGAAATAAATAACCAGTTATCACCATTAAGCATTATCACATAATAAAGTTCTTTATTAATTTTATAAAGTGCACGTGTTATTCTGTATTTATTTTCTATGAACTCAGCGCAAAACTCATACTAACAGAAGCCAGATTTATAATCAAATACAACTTTTAGAAAAGTTCAGTGTTTATCAATATTGCTTAAAATAACTTGAGATTTTTTTTCATGCTTTCTTCGAGAGTAATATGCGCTGTTTCATTAAATAGCACGTTATTCATTTTGTGGTATTTAAAAGTCACCCATGTTGAACAGAATATCCTTTAATTTATTTTATAATCTTCCATGATACGAATTTATTCGTGCATTGCAACATTAATTACTAATTCAAACTTTGAGAACCAGGTAGAGAGACAGCCATTGTGCGTAAAAAACTAAACCGACACTTAAAATAGTACTTCAGATTCTCACAAGGCATAATATTAAACCTTCTGAATAATTCACCAAAAAAAAAAGAAGAAAAGAAAAGAAAGAAGAAGGAGAAACACACACGCACGCATCTCTCAAATAATTGGCACGGAGTGTATCACATTTTCTTCGTTCTACCCTTTTAAAATTTGAATTGAAAATGGTCACTTCTCATTTCATTTCTAAAAGCTATTATAGGTCATAGAAATTATAGAGGAAGACGCAAAATATTAAGTCTAGGACTGTTGATGGTTAGTTATTTGACCCCAATTGCAGTGTTCGCGATGACCTGTTTAAAAGGGTTGGCATTATTACAATAAAGAAGGTTACGTTACCAGTAACCTCGAAAAAGGCATTAAATGAATATGTGACGCTAGAGTTTCCTTCTGCACCTGCTCATTTACTTTTTAAAATTTAAATTCAGCGCGTTAGTATTGGGATGCAATATAAAAAACTACAGTCTACATATTGCACTTGAATGAATGTATTTAACGCCCGTTTTTGCTACAGAGGCACCACAGGCGATGAACACTGAAGAAACATGAGATGAAATGATATATTGAGAAAAGAAGGAATCGTTCCAAGCCTAAGTTTAGGGTACCTCCCCGGCATTTGCCATTTATGAGGATTTACAAGAAAACCTGTAAAAAAAACCCAATCAGGGAGGACGGTTCTGGCGGGATTCGAACCCCAGACCTCCCGCTCACAAGTCTAAATGTAAATATAGAGTTTAACAGTCAAAATACACCTTTAAAAAGAAATTACTTTCAACCCACTCGAGAATGAAATAAACTAAAAGAAATAAATGCAGGGTCACAGCACCCTTCAGGAATGTCCTCTGGCTGTTGAATGTTGACGCATTGGCGAGTGTTACTTTAGTAGACCCGCACTAGGCAACAATGATTACTCGTTTCTTGCAAATATCGAACTGTTATTAATGTAAATTGCACAGAAGATAGTATTAATTACCGCCATTAATATTAAAATGTTGAAAGGTTAATCTTCTTTATTGACCTTAAAAGAAATATAATCTTTGAGCATGTGGAGCAATTCTAAGGTTCATCGTGTTCTAAAACCATTGCTCTGCTTAAAAGTTTCAAGACATGTCTTTTATGTAAAGAATCAAATGTGTTAACTGCCCTGAAATGCAATGACATATTTTGTGATTCTGTTAGTAGGAAAGTATAATTTTAAAGCCCGTTGAATGAGGCAAACAAACATACGGTTTGATATTCGATGTACGAAAGTGAAAAGAAAAAATACAAACATGGAAACTAATTTTATGTCTACACGTGTAAAGCATTGCGTTATTATTTAATCAGGTTTGATGATAAGTTCGTAGTATTTTTGCAACGAAACAATAATGGTATTTGATGCACGTTTGAAATGAAAAGGAGCCAGAAAGCAAGCATTGTATTCTCCGGTATTATTTATGACTGTCTGACCACGTTGGGACCAGTTGATTCCACGCTTGTAGAAATCCTGATTTATGGTTAAAGAAATCAAGTCAAATCTGAAGAAACTTTTCTCGAAGATTGTAGGATAGAAAGTAGCAAAGGTACCTCATGTAGAGCGAATAAAAGATGTACAATAATCTTCCAATTAATTTCCTGCATAGCTGTATTTGTCATGTTAGTGAACGACACTTACTGTAGTCTTCTTGTTTTTTTTTCTTGAATTGCGTCACAAGGCATCTGAGTTATTGACAATTAATGTTTGTAATACTGATACACACTTTTGTTTCACCAAGTATAATATTATCTTCTATTTTCAGATTTTAAATCTAAACTTCATACGGTGATTGGTCGGAGTTTATCACATATGCCAATTCTCAAGATTATTGACATGAATTTCATTGATTAAAGCCTATAAATGGCATTCACCAAAACCCAATGGTTTTCCTGAACATGGAGAATTATTAACATAAAAATTATTCTTGGTCCGGTTCCCCCAAAGGCATCCTCCCCATACATTCAGCCGGATCCAGTGCTTTTGCTCTTTTTCACAGTTTTTGATTTGACATTTTATCTTCTTTAGGATTAAATTTGTGCAAAATTCAAGACACAAGCACAAAATTGTCACTCCCAATGACAAACTAGAGACGATAAATAAGTTTAAACATCGCATGCCATGCCAAAAACGACTATTACCAACATAATTTAGTGATAGGTTCATCATTCTATAAAACCAGGTAAGCACTTACCTGCAGGTGAGACATTTTTTAAGTATTAATACCTTCATTAGAATTAAAATGTAAAATATGTTATAGAATTTAATAGCGCTTATTTTTGAAGCTGTACACGTTAGAAAGCTCCTAAATGATCAGTTCTAAGATGGAACATTCACATCATGACTAAATGTCAAAGTACAAATTTAAATATGTCTTCTTGAAAAGCGATATTCACATCCCTTAGAAGAAAACTAGTCTTCAGTTGTTCAGTGCTTAAAAATATTTGAAAAAAAAATATAATAATATCTTTCTGCCTTCTTCTCAGAACGCTTAATTTTTCGCAGAAACTCGTAAATAAAGATGACATCGTGAAACCACATAAGAAGAGTAATATATAAAATTTAAAAATCTTAGCAAAAATCTAAATTCTATGATATCTTAAGAACTAGTTACTCCTGTCTGCATGGTGCATCTCCACCTTCTTCCAACTTGTTGCGTTTTATCTCGAAGATAATGCCTCTCCTCATTCCGTTGACTGATGACTTGACCGTCGTTCACAGACGGGCCTATAGAGACTCCATTCTCTATTCTGCGTTGATAGAGCGTCGAAAACTTGATGTTTCTGTTAAATAAGTTATACACCACTTCTTCCATTGTCTGAGCCCTACATTTTTTGCAGAGGCTTTTAAAAAGCTAAGTGCAGTGAATTCATGCTGCGCAATGTTCAAATTAATAATGCGAAAGATTACCTTATGTGTGCCGATTTTAAATAATGAGACCCGAAAAAAACTTTCTGAATGAAAGTTAAAAATATGAACATTTCATTTTTACTAAAGAGTGCCGAAAATGATTATATATATCAATTGTAATACAGGTTAAATCTAGAAATAAACAAAATAGTTTGATTTTAATAAACATTGTCTTCAAGTACGAATGTTTTCCACACTCTTAAAATTGTTTTCGTGTTCAAACAAGCTCACGGTAACTAACACTGTTAACTTCAGAATGCAATTTAAAAAAAAAAAAGTCATCGTTATGTTTGACACTTTTTACCAGATGCGAACGGTTATTCCATTTCTCATCGAAACAATTGATATAAGCGTTATTAAATTGTTATCTTAATCTATTTAGCCACTTTTTAATTTGTTTTGGGATTTTTTTAAAAGTTTTCATTTCATGCTTGTTAGAAATCTAGTGATCCGTAGATGAATGCTAGCATTGTGCCTAGTGATATTAAATACACAATCAGGATGCAGGCAGTCATTGGTTTACCAACTCACTTAGTGATACAAACAAAGAACGTTTTGGGCTGCGGAGCTGAAAACTGGTATAGAAGAAGGTTAGAATCAGTAGGCAGGAAATCGAGGTAAAAATATGACACAAAAGCCTCCTTGAGCCTATCTGCGGTAAAGAGGTAAGTATGTTCGTTCTAAGAAGAAACGCAAGATCAGGAATGACCTGGTTTAGACTGGAAGGTTGGCTGTAAAAATAACAGATAGTTCTGATAGGAAAATCTGTCCCATTTGTGGAGGGGAGGAGGTATGGGTACATATTCTGAACGAATATGCCCATTGGGACACTGGAACCTGTTTGAGGATCACACTTATTGATTGAATGTGGACATTTTTCTAGCTAAAATACACGACACGAAAAACAATTTATTTTCTGGTTAGAATGCAATAATTAGTGTAATTGTAAATGACATATAAGTTGTTTCCATTCATACCGTTCTTCCCATTTTTAAACTATGAATTATTATTGCTTTATCATTTTATTTTTTCTCTTTCTAATTATGTATCATACTTAAGCATGTACGGTCGACAACCCATGCATAAAATATATTTGTAAGTAAATACATACATTTTCAACAATAAAGATACAGCTACTAATAATTAATAAAAGCACTGCATACCGACTAAGGGGTCAAGGTACAACTGGAAGAAGGGGAAACAGAGAGGTTTGTAGTCATAAATGAAGTTAGACAAGGATGCATTCTCTCTCCAGGTCTGTTCAACATGTACACAAAACACGCTCTAAGAACTTCCGAGTTAAAAGTTATCAATGTAAGGAGGATTGGTGGTCGCAAGGCTAATGACGTCACATACACGACACATTGCATAAAACAAAGAATGTATGGAAAAACTGATAATAGGAGTGTCTTAGGAAAGTAATAAAGCAGGACTAAAATTCAATTTCAAGAAAACTGATAATGGCTATAGGCAAAGATATAAACAAAAAGTAAACGTTGAAGATTTGAAAATGGCGGGTAAAAGAAAAAAATTTGGTAGTGATTATATCAAAATCAAGAAAATTTACGAAAGAAGAAAATAACAGTATTTTGAAAAATGTAATCAATTTATAAAAGATTCCAGAATATTAATTATGACTAACATTTAGTTAATATAGGCAATGCTGAAAGGTTTACTTTACACAATTTATTTAGTTGACTTCTGGCTTAACATTCTTCAAATACAGTCCCCTGACACCAATAATACGTAGTCCAATCCTTGGGAGATATCACACTCCATCTGCAGCATTATTTCTAGATATCTCTGTCAATCATCTTTCGATGCAAAATTGCAGAAATTCTTTAATCTTCGAAAACAGGCCGTAATTACAAGTTGGGTGGTGAATTTGGTGGGCGTAGCAGAATTTTTAATTCCACGTTTTTAACAAATTGCGCCCTCTGTCAGAGATGCATGACAACGAGCGTTATCATGTAACACAATTGACATCTGCCCAGTCATCTGAGATCAGCATTACTGGGCACATATGGCTACCTGATACATTTTATTTAAACTGTGATAATGGTTGAAAATAATCATTACTATCAAAGGACTCTGAAATCTGCGGTCTCAGATGTCTTGGTGGTGTAGTGATAACCATACTTTCCTTCTAAACCCAAATTCAAGGGCTCAAACCCGGCCAGGATCGATGGATTTTTTTCGGGGCGTAAAAATCCTAAGTATGGCTTCCTTCGGAAGGGAAGTAAAGCCAAGGGTCCCACGTCGTATATTTACGGCACGAAAAAGAGCCTCAAGCTAGAAATAACAGGCCTCTGAGCAAAATTTACCGGCAGTTTCACGTTCTGAATTGAATGGGACGCTGATAACCTAAGATGTTAAAGAGCGCCCGTAAATAAACAAAACAAATCAATAAAAAATAAAATCAGATGTGTAAGAAAGACAATGTATCTCGTCTGCAACAGTTCTCTCCCATAAGCTTCTTGTTATGCCCTAAAGCAATGAGCTGCAATATTTTATGTGTTCATACGTACCATATTTTTAGGGCTGTGTTACTCTAAATCATTGTTATGGTTACTTCGAGACTTTCAATACAGCAGATTTCTGAAACAATTGCTGCTATATAGTATAATATCAGATTACAATTAGCACAATTTACTGCATTGTTACCATTATTTTTCCAATACCCCTAGTATGTATTTCCAATAGTTTTACATGGATGTGAAAACTAGACATTGAAAATAGCAGATGCTTTGAGATGTGGGCTTGGACTAATGCATCGATCCCAAAAGAAACAAATCCTAGACTTTCCTTGAAAGCTAAAGCTATGTTATTTCATGCACACTGTGAGAAGATAATCATGAATGTAGAAGGATTTCAAGATAGAAATAGCTGAGGAAAGAAGAATGTAATGGCATTGACGAAATAAGGAAGGAACTTAACCTCTCATGTGTGAAATAATAGACGTGACTCAAAAGGAGGAAGATGTTCAACTGCAAGAAAGAGAATTTGAAACTGCTGTGTATATCTACTGAGGATCGCACGGGACCTATTACTGCATTCAGAATTAATAACTTGGAGTCTTCTAACCTAACTTTTAAGCTTTGGGGTTATATTTAAATTATTCTTCTGTTTGAATGAGAAAACCAGAAACACTTTTGATTATCGATGCGTCCTATTAGAGCATGCATTGTCTTACTCGTCGCATTTTAAACCTAAACAGGCTATCCTGTATCACACTACTCGGTATTTTCAGATATGGCCCTTGTCTCCTTTTATTAAACGTTATTAAGACTTCCATGTCCCTATCCACCCTAAAGGCTAAAATGGCAGTTCAATTCATTTTCCAGTGTTTAACCTTTTCCTTTCTTCTTTGTCCCAACATCACACACACAGTAATTTACCTTGGGCCTTTATAATAACATTATAATGTATACGCCTCCGAGGGAAATGCTTTAAAATAAGTGGGGTTTCTCAGGGACTACGTGGTGATCATTTTATTTCATGTTTCTCTGAGGCAGGAAAAGGACCTGGGCAATAACTCAAAATGGGTTTGTGGGGAGGAAGGAAAACTCGCAGCGGTGACTTCAGACACACACCTTCTATTGAAATTCTGTCAACAATAATATAATTTCAGTGCACTGATTACAGTCATTTTGAAAGTGCGGTCATTTTAAAAGAATTTTACTCCATACATATTCCTTTCGGAGTATAAATTATCATATTAAGCGTACAAAAAAGATTATATTTGATGTGTCCCCTGGGGAGACAAAATACTGTTACCTCTGCATCTTTTATACCTGCTGCTAGAGGAGTTCCGTAAAAGATTGGTACCAACAGTTTAATGTCATTGCCTCGAATAGCTAACTGCGAAGACGCTGAAGGGAAAAAACACTCACCTCTTGTCGCCACAGGAATGCTGGCAAGCAAAAGGATAATGGTTCACTCTAACACCTTAGGGTATTTATTGAAGACCGCCACATAGAATGATGCTGCTTCTGAATGAATCTCGTTTTTTGTCAGCTGCTTGTAACAATCTTATAGTTACTTTTTTCGCCCATAATAATTAGTTAATAAATGTTTAAATAGTGTCTTAATTAATATTTTTCCTACAGTTTTGATAAAAATAAAATACAAAATATTTAGATTTTATAGCTTCATTTTTAGACATACCTTAATGTGTTTGTAATAAAAACAGTTGTGAATAAATATTTAAGCAAATGGGGAAGAGTTTACATGGCATTTATAGACTTTCAGAAGGCATTTATACTATAAATAGAAAAGCAACGTGGTTAAAAGGAAAGGAATAAGCAGTACGTTTATAAAACTATTAAAAAGATGTATACAGAGAAACTGTTGTGTCAGATTTTCATGTAATAATGTAACGGATTATATGCAGAATAAAACAAGAGTAACACAAGACGGTAAGTTAAATTCAACACATTCTGGACGAGACTCAAAAAGAAAATATATATTCACCAGTAATAAATAATAAAGAAATACCAGGCGTGCTTTTTGCAGATGACTTAGTAATTGAATTATATCTTGTGGAGGACCGAGAAAGGCAATTGAAGTAGTGAATAATTTTTGTAACGAATGGGGATTGAAAATAAATGAAAAAAATTAAAGATCGTGGTTTTTAAAAGAGGCTATACACCGAGAAAGGATGAGAAATTGCAGTTAAAAGAGAGAGAAACAGAGACGTTGAGGAAATTTAATTATCTAGGGACACGATTAAGTTCTAATAGAAGTTGAAATGAACAGAGAAAAAATGGCAATAGAAAAAGGAAAATTAGAAATAAGTGTTATAAGAGCATGTTTAAAAATTCCGGATATAAAAGTTAATTGAGTTGAAAGAATTCAGTGGAAGCGAAAATGTCATGTGAGGCAGAAATATGGGATATAGAGGATGCATGGAAAGATGTTGATAAAATAAATAGGAGTTTTTGTAAATTTCTATTGCATCGCTAAATGGTGTAGCGCAGCTAGAAATAGGTAGGCATCCCACCAAGTTAAAAGTTATTAAAGAATTATGAAATACTTACATATATAACTATCATATTGGAAGAAAGTGGTATTATTAAAGAATGTTTCTGTATCCAAGAGAAATTAAGTGAAAAGAACCATGGTATCTTAAAGGACAGGAAAGTTTGTAACAGAGAAGTATAGGAAACTTATGGATAAATAGGAAATATCAAAACAGAGGATTCTGGGAAGAAATATAGCCTAAGAATGGAAATTACTGAAAGACAAGATATTTGGTAGTGTGACAGAAAAGAATTCATTGAGATTTTATAGAGAAACAATAGAATGGAGTAGGGAAAAAATATATAGAATAATGTGATAAGGTAGGTCGAAAAGAGTTTGCATGGGTTAGAACTGCAGTTGTGAATTTAAGAGGGTTAAGATATGATAAAGATATACAAAAATGTTCAATGTGTGGAGAAACCTATACAGATTTTCATTGTTTATTATGCAAACAAAGTTATGGAGAGTACAGGCCTAGCAAACAAAAAGAATTATATGGGGAAATATTAATTAAAAATAGCAGTACAAGGAGAAAAGAATATAAAAATGATAGGCAACTATTTGGGAAAAGTTAGAGAAGTATAAACAAGGAAAGGATAATACAACAATAAATATGATGGTCATCAATACACTAATGACCTAAGAGATGTGTGTAATGGAACCAGAATGTAAAAAGAAAATATCTACAGCAGATAAGCAAGATTTGTTATTTTATTTTTAGATTTTATTTTGTAATGTATTAATAGAGAATATATATTTGAGTGTAGTACATTATGTAGTCTGTTGGGATGTATTTTCAATAAATTTTAATTTCATAAATTTTCATTTCATGTTAGACATATTGTAATGATGATAAGATTAAAAATAAAGCTTTGCAATGTATATTATTGATAAAGGAGGAATCAAATTATATGCTTGTCAGTGTAATTACCAATGTGCTCTACAAATCTTTTCCGTTGATATAGAGATCTCTGGACAAGTATTAGGTTCTTTTGTAATTGAATGTTAATTATATTTCAACAAATAAATAATACGGGTGTTAAATCCCATAACGAGACCTCTGCTCTCGTAGGGTGAGCTCTGTTGATTAGACAGCTCTAGCAAGTTCCTCGTGGTACTTTTAAGTCTTACACCATTTTTAGAACTAAAAGTAAATTAGACAATTTCTACCACTACAGTAACCTGCAAAGTTCTGAACTACTATTAGGAATATTTTAGTGTCTTCCATAGTTTTTTTCCATTCGCCCCTATCTTTAGCCACGTATGACCACTGCTTGCCCACTTCTTCCACCAGTAAGCGGCACCCCGCATTGCCATTTTAATAGTTTTGGAGTTGGTCTTCTATTGTAAACTTAAACTCTATTTTCCTGCGTTTCTTACCATCTTTTAAGGAAATCCCCTTTTCTCTCCATTTTCCTCTTACAAATTTGTAGTATTCTTTTGTCTTTGGAGATGTGGGAAAATTTGGCATCCGTAGAGTAGTGTTGGGATCACACAAGTTTCAAAAACTTGCTTATATGACTGTATGACCCCCAGGAATAAATTCAAAATTAAATTTATAATAAAAATAAACTAATATCGTAGTTATTTATATACTTTATATAATTACATACTTTTGCCAATTTATAGCAAGTTCGTTTAAGTTCGACAAAAATCATGGCTTCTAGAGATTATCATCTTTCTAAATACCATCTCAGCTTTTTCTTGGTTATTAAAGATTGTATTCTTCAGGAAACTGTCCAGGTGTCAGTGAAAGTCATATGGTAAAAGGTCAAAGAGGCAAAGTTTTGCAGCCCAGTTCATTCAGTTTCCGTAAAGTGGTCGGGCGTTATCATGCAGAAGAATAGACTCTTTTCTCTTTACTAGTGCTGGGTGTTTTTCTTGCAGCATCTGATGGATTTTGTTAGTCTCTTGACAATACGAGTTTCTGCGAAGTAGAATCGCCTTAATCTTCCTCTGAGGTAATTTTATAAAGTGGTTTGGTGTTTCATTGAGGTTTAGTCATTGTTAAATTATTTGCAACTGGCGTACAGCATTCAGTTTTCATCACATGTGATTGAAAATCCTAAAATGAATTATCGTATTTTACAGATTAATGCTAATCATATACAAAACCGCAATTAATTTATGAACAGCTTTAGTATCTGTGCAGCCCCTTAGTGTAGTAGCTAGATTTCCGGTACCTACTGAAACTAGGGAAGTCTAGAACGGATCCACCCTAGTCTCGTGATGACAATTGTGCCCCAGATCAAGAATACTACTAGGCAGCGATCGACGGTATATTAATCACATGCTCCTCTGCAATACTGCACTCTGTCTATGATGTCGCAAGAATGAGACAGAAGAAGCAGCGGTCGTGCGGTCTTAGCCCTCCGTGACTGTTGGGCTTGGGGTTAGATTTTTATTGACCTGAGAGATAATTGATACATCAACTCATTCGATTGATACTTTTTCCATACTTTTTATAGGTATCTTTCAGGATGCCAGATCAGGTGAATAAGGAGGATGCAAACATTTTTTTAATTTTTTAGCTTACTATAACTCTCCTGGCTGGCTACTTGGGGCTGGGAAATTCATAAAATTCGCCAAACTCAACATGTTTAGAAGACTTTTAAATATTTATACACTTTTTTTTGCTCCATAATTTTTGAAGCACAACAAAAAACTGTCTATAGATATTATTTATAAATGTCCTCTAGACTCTTTCTTTATAATTAATCTTAAATTTCTGATTGCAGATATAGGCTTTTATTTAGTACTAAACACGTCTGATCAATGTGCTTTTATAAAATGAAGTTTACTGTTTCAATATTGAGGAATGTAATCCGTTATCCATTTCCAACGTAACTTTGCTGCCATCTGTTAATATAGTATATAAGGTTCCAAGGGAATGGAGGGGAAAATCTTCAGTGATATTGCTTCTTTACTGTAATGTAGTTCTTTCTTTGTGAATTAGTCCGTTAGATTAAGGATCTTTGGTAATTAGTCAGTGGCAAAACAACGTAAGTGTAAATAATTTCAGACTATCCATCCCTAGTTTTGCTGTTAGTGAAAACAGAACATAAAACTATTTAATTATAATTCTCGTACATTTATGATCAGAATAAAATGTTCATTTATTTGTTTATGTACTTATTATAAACATTCTATGCCATTTAGGAGATTTTAAGACGATATTTAAATGTTCATATAGGTTGACTGGTTTTTTTATTATTATAGGAATTATTCTGGCAACAAGAGCGCTAAAATACCTAAATACCTAAATATAAATACCTCATCACTTCGTCCAAAGCTATCTAAAACAAATCCCTAAACCACTGAATCAAAGAGAAAGGCATTGTAATGAAAGTATAGGTATACGGAGTTAATTTCTAATAAACTATAATTTAAAAGGTGTTATGTAATTTACAAAATAAAGATTGTCACAGCATTGCTCTGTCTCTTGAGCGCTGAGTGTAAGAAGGAAACACTTGTTGGCAATATACAAAACCAATCAAAAATTAGAACCATCTTTCTGTTATTTTAAACTGAAGTTAGGTAACTAATAATGTTAATTAAATATTATTACTATATAAGTAGCTTTAACTTAAGGTAACCAGAAAATGTGAAAATAGCAAATAATGCAGCAGTATACATTTTGCACCGTATCTCAGAAACTTTTAAACCTATCAATATGAAGTTTTTGAGAGATATTAAGGAAACTTAACTAAAGGTGTCCTGTAAATTTTAATTCTCTAATGCAATGTACATAATTTTTTAAAATTTTTTAAACAAAATTAAATCTTATATCCAGACAACTTAAACTTTTGACAAATATGTGGTTTTTCTCACGATTGATTGAACCAATCTTGTTGAAAATTTTCACACACACAAAATGCATGAAAATGTGACTTGTGGTAACTAGAAGTGTTTAAATATCACTATTAGTGCATAAAAGTCCATATCAATAAGAAATGAAAAAAATTATATTTTTTCAAAATTTTAAAATTAAAAGTATTTTTAAGCAACTAGATATCTTATTCTATTTCCCAGAATAGCACGTTGCCTGCAGTCAAAAGTTTATAAGAAAAATGCGTGATTATGTCACAATGTTTTAAGTTTTTTTTAACAAAATTGTGTTTTTGTTTAATAAAATTTAAACTTCTTTTTATGTGCAGTAGAGAATTAAATTTACAGAAAATTTAATATTGATAGCTTTATAAGTTCTGAGATACAGTGTAAAATGTATACTGTTGCATCATTTGCTAGATTTACACTTCTTGGTTACCTTAAAAGCAATGTAGTACTTTGAAAATTTCAAGTGTGATTGTACACAGATTAAAAGAAAATTATCCCGTATAACTCTCTCTTTCAAGAAGTTAATGTAAATTCAATTTATTGTTAGAACCACCCACGAAACATTTGAAAACGTGTCTACGTTCTTCAGAGGTTAAAACATAAAAAATAAATTCGGGAGATATGGATCTTGTTTTTAAGAATTGCTATATCTTTTTCATTTACAACAATAACAGTAAAAATACTGGGACAAGCTTTGGGGAAAGTTCCTTGCACCAAAAGAAAAAAATAAAATATATAAACATATGTAAAAATTCTTGATTTGTGAGTTATTGTTGAAAGATAACGTCAACGCGTTTCGATGACAAGTTAAGCTTGTTAAAATTATATTAACTTTTAGGCAACGAATGGTTATATTAAAACTAATCCAACTGCTGATGTGCATTGTATCCAAATAGTGATGTGTTACCATGGAGATGTGTTTATATTTAACATTTTTATGCATTGGTGGTTACTCAGTTTATTAGATTTGACGTGCACTACAGTTCAATAATATTTGAGCGACTAACCAAGGCAGGGTGAGCAGGCAAATAAATAATGAACTGGCATTTTGTACAATAAGCCATCAACATAAAGTTTTCTCGCAAGGGTGATCGGCAGGCATAAGACCCTGAACACGATAAAGGTGGTAAGAATACAAAAGTCGTCATGAAGTATCAGTGGATTGTCGGAAAAAAAAGTTAATTGTTATTTTAACTCTGTTAAGTTATTGGATCTCTACAAATTACAAGAACATGACTAATATTAAATTTTCTAATAAAAATCACTTGTATGGAATTGTAAAGTACACGCGTAGAAGAAGTTTTGTGAATCACAGTTCTATTAATGACTGCAAGTTCATAAATTAATTTGTGGGATAGATGCCTGGTAGTAGTAGCACATGCCGCATATTCATTTTCATTCCAGTCGCTCAAACTATCGTCACTAACATTGAACACGATAGCATTATCTAAATATACTTCGGAATTAGATGCTGTGTTCCGTTTTGTTCTTAGCATATTACCAATATCAGACTTTCCACTAGGTGTTTTCGTTTGTGTTTCTTGCAGCGATGTTAATAAGAAAGAGGATGCTAATTAAATATATGTATGGAGCCTGGAGGAAAGGATTTGGGAAAAGGAAATTAATTTGACTGGTTGTATGTAACCTCAGGGGTAAATAATAATTTCTACCTCTCCGAGGATAAGTCCGCTGACTTATATTTTTCCACGGCTGTTGAGACTCTGCTGCTGGATATTTTTATGGTCCTGTGAATAGTGGAAGGAGTCTTGGAGATTAATAATATTTTTTCGTTATGGAAGATGACACCATTTATTGTACATAAACTATTGAACTATTGCACTTATCTATTAAAGCTTGTCCACTTAATTCTTTTCCAAAACTAACTACCGCTCTCCACTAATTGAACGGAACTGAGAACGCCCTTCCACTGATATTGCCCCGCTGAATACTCTTGCAAAACTGACTGCGGGCCGCAAAATTGTAAACTAAATAAACATGGCCTACGTGACTTTTTACATGTAGATATGAAATTCTTCCCTTGAAGAGCTTATCGGCCCGTATTTTCATCCCTATAGTTACGTGCCATATGTTTTAATTATGCCTACCCTGCTTTACAATCTCTAACAGAATACAAATAAACATCTTTCCCACGGATCCTGCTTAAGAATTTCCTCCAGAAAATATCGGTTTGCCATGCCCTTGCGCCTTCTATACAAACATTGTTACAACAGACAACATTAATTCCCAGGTCAGATTTTATGACTGGGGTAGCTTTCTGCACACTTGCGAGAAAATAACATTTTACACATAATAGTTCAACACTTTTACAGGCAAATGACATTACACTCATGGTTATAACGAAGTTACATAAAATTACTTGCTATAATTACTGTAATTAAACGCCAGGATGGCAGCTCATAAATACTGTCTCATTTCTGAATAGCCATGTTTGCGTTTGAATTCAATATTTTGTAAACATTTACTGCCTTACCATGTAATGTAATTATTTTCCTCCTGAAAACCGAAACTGAAGAATACTGCACTGTAGTTTAATCGGTGAAAGTTCTTCATTGTCAGTGGCAGCTTCTTCAGAGGCTCTGCTGCCGAGGTTCTAAGAATCACCAAATCTTCGTCAGAATGATGATGACTCTATGACGATCCTATTTCTTCAATAAGCATGATTTGGAACTGCAAGCTTGTTTAAAGGAGCACTTTAAGTTGTCTTGAAACCGGAGAGTGCGTTTTGTACACAAAGAGCTTGCCAAAATAAAGTCTTTTAATCTGCCTGGTAGGGTTATTCATCATGAAGATGTTGCAAGCGTCACTGTAATTTGCCTTTAGGGACTAAAAGCTTCTTTCAAGAGGTTATAAATAATGCGTTCACTAGGAAGATCAAGGAGAATGATGTCATTATTGTCAGCAACCTCTAGCATGGCGCATTGCTGCAATGGGAAGTGTGCAATCAAGAAACAGTAGAATCGTTCCTGTTGTGTTTCTGGGCAAGAAATGCTTTTTAGTTAATCTAAAGCAAATTAGAGTGCAACTTTTCATTCATAGCTACTGACCTAAGAGTAATACCATCATTACCTCTGTCTGTAGTTCTTTTCCTTGAATATTGAGCAATGTAGATGTCCTCTCCACTGAAACAAGCAAACACTTTTTATTCCTTTAATGGCGATGGCCTTTCCTTGCTTATTGTATATTTGAAACCACTTTCATCTACATTGAAAATATTGCCCGGATTATTTATGATACCACTCTTAATCAAAGTATTTTGCAGCAGTTCAAAATATTGTCACGAACTTTACTACTTCGCCAACAGATATCACATTCTGCAACATCCAAGGGTAGAAGCTTGACCCTTAACCCTACATATTCATCAAAGTGAAACACTTGTTATCCTCTACACCACATTATAAAATTTATTACAACATTTCAGATGGTGAAATAGTTGGAGATGTGTTAGTGCATATCACATGCGCAACTTCTGATTTTGGCGAGCTAGTTCCGCCTGACGAGAGAAGCCACTGGTCTCTTCTATTTAGTGGTTGTCCTCCGACTAACTTTCTCCTAAGGTTTCCCAATCAAACCACCAATCAGGATACATCAAATAACTGCTTACTTTTAGAATTTTCACAGGTTCTGTTAACAGTCGTTTCAAAATAATGAACACTTACCCAATAATGTTAAGTTAAGAAACTCACAATAATATTTTGTGATTACCTTGTTCATTCCAAGAGCCATATTTACAGATACGCTTTCAGGCTTTATTATTGATGTCAGGATTCTGAGCTAACCAGCCATTCGTAACCTGCTTTTACACTCTTACATCAAAGGATGGAGTAAATAATTGTGAAAAGCAAATTTTCTTTTGTTTTCTTTGCCGAATAAGGAACGATGGATCGAGGAGCCCCTGAGAAAAGTTGTTGCTTTTCATTCTCCTTGAAAGTTTTTTTTTTTTTTTTTTTAATTTTAAAAGTTCTCGCGTTTGCTTTCATAGCCTCAGCGGCCTTTAACAAATCGCCTGAACTCCATTTCCTGTAGCAAACCATAACCTTCTTTTATATGTATTTGGCGTTATTTTATGAAATAGGAATTTATTACTGATAACTGTTCATTTTAGTAATAATTATACCTAAGTTTTATGTAGCAGTAAATTCTTAATACTAAATTCACAAAAAGCCACATGTGTGTTATAACTAATAATAAATTGCTGGAAAATGGGATTAATCCCTCCCAAAGTAGAGGAATTAGGTAGAGATGGATCGGACCGCTGTTATCTTTCGCGTCAATAAAAATACTGTTTAATGTAGAAAAAGATTATGGGATATGAGATGCAACCAAATAGAAGAACATGTCAGGTGGAAGGGGTATAAATGTTACTAGCTAAAGCGGTGATCTATATATAGAGACAAATGAAAAAATATACCATATTAAAACTTGAAGACTTATTTATAAAGGTTTTGCATCCTTTTTATGGCCCTGTAATTCAAATGGAATGATTATGACAAAGCATATTAAAAACATAATATTGCACGGCTAGTCAGTATTATTTTTCTTTACTTTCATCCATATCCGCTTTGTTTCGCCACAGTTTAGCATTTTTGTTTTGTATAAATCGTAATTTTTAACCGGAATTCCATGCGGCGACAGTGCTCGACAGTATGCGGTTGGAGGAGATTGAAATACAGGCACTCCTGATCTTGTACACACTCCACACGGTTTGGTGTAAGGAGATGCGCGCACTGTGGAGGTTTACGTTTTAAACTGGAGTTCGACATGCAGGATGTGATCGCCTTGTTACACTTTGAACCTTTGCGCATACCCACGCAAATATATCAACATTCACTAAATATGTAAACAAATGTAATTATGTTGTTTTTATTATAATGCTCTTAGTTATTAAATAAAATATTTTACCTTTATTTCATTTTGTTGAATGCTTACGTAAAAGCATACATGCTTTACTTTCTTTCATTCAAAGATAAAAAGAAACGTGTCATTGGTTTTTAGATGGTTACACTTAATGTTAAGGCTCTCGCTGAAAATATAGGCGAAAAAATTGTCTTAGGTAGTGCTTAAATGTCAACATAAAACATTAATACCACTTACCTTGATGCAACGTAATCGCATATTCAGTGTGCAGCGCATTGTGGAACAATGGTCTCATTTTCAACACTCGCCTGTATATATTAGTGTGCAGCAGTATCGTTCCAGTAGCTACAGGAGGAAGGCGTTGTGGCCAAATGTCTCTTTTTCCTAAAGTGTTCATAACATTTTTCATTGTTTTAATTGAGATCTCTCTCTAGTTCAAAGGATGACATCTATACTCCTTCCACTGGTATAGGGGGCAGTAGATCAAATCAAAAAATGGCGGGCTCGTCGCCCTGCAACTGCCAATAGCAAACACGCATTATTATATTTACAAGGTAACATTATTTATCATTGGAAAATAACTCAATAATTTTTAAGCATATGAAATTATTTACAAGCAGTGTAAACGAAATATTAAATAATGTGAATTCGGATTACATTATATCATCCATGTATAAAATGGTTAATGAACTACTACCTATTAATATTTACTACAGGGAAATAAGTAATGAAAAAATAAGAACAAGAATTATAATATCAACATACATAAATAACTAAATAAAATATTTTTCATTAGTGTATCACGCAAAAATAGTATTTTAAGCAAATTACTGATGTGAAAAATCAATGGATAATTTAAACACACACACACACACACACACACACACACACACACACACACACACACACATGTAAAAGTAATTACAGATTACTTTTGACAAGCCATATAAATATAAAATGGGCAATTATTTATATCTAATTACAATACTCGGTACAAGTAGAACAACTTTTTTAACCAATCTACTGGAAAAGAAAATGTAATGCAAAATGCAATTTATCTTATATGCGTAAGAAAAAGTTGCAGCCCATTTCAAGAGCTCTACTGAATATGTAATTTGATTTAAGAAAGCTTCAATTTTTATAATGCAAAATTTATTTTACCAGCTTTCTATATATCCAAACATGATCTAGTGGTAAACTTTCCTTGACAACGTTTATTAACGAAGTCACTCTTTCAATGAACGAAATATAAAATATAATTAGCATGGCAACTCGCCAAATGATCCAATTTGTTCCATCTGTTGCATTTTAAGTCCTTACTTCCATTACATTCCAAGATCGAATTTAGTTTCTTCTCAAAGAGCACACATCTTTAAAGAATAAACCAACTTTGAAATTACTGAGCACCTTAAATCTAATCCACAGAGATGGGACAGCACCACATTTATCATTATTTATTTTAATTAAAAGGACACAATCTCCTTTCGCAATAGTTTTAAACGGTGATACCTACATTTTCTTAATCTAGCTTGCAGAGGAGTCGAAACATGTTATAACACTCTGCGCATACCATTCATTGAAAATCTCTTCATTTCGCTCGAAAATCCGCTTCATGAGTTATTCCGGATCTTTCCTTTCATTGCTAAGTCTCACTGCCACATAGGATGATAGATTAAGTAAAATATCCTCCCTAACTACAAATTTTAGTACGAAGTGTTTAATACCCTGTATTGTTTTATCATTTACTTAAAAAGTTGCACGGTGTATACTCTTTATCCACTTCTCCTTTAATGACTGCTCTTTAGGAAATTTAAATATGGTAAAATGTGGTACACTTCCATAATTAGAGGTACAACCAGGCAGACAAGAGCGACGCATGTTGTACTAAACACTTATTGCACAATTTCTTGGCGTAATTTCACTAAATCAATGTTTTCATGATAAGAAAAAACGAAAGAACTAACGGGTTACGGTTGATTTACTTCATAAATGGCATTTTAACCTTTAAACCAGTAAAAAGTACATCATTACTGCTCACAGAAGATTGAGCTGAATTTCTTTTAAATATTAATGACGATTCATGTTCTTTCAATATCTCGTTTTAATAAAATGACAAAGCCATAACTACAGTAATTAAAATACATTAAAACCAGTGGTTAGTCAACTGGATCCTGATAGAATTGTTAAAGAATGGAATTGAACTTTCGTTTGAACTTTTCATTTACAAATTTTTAAGTGTTTTCTTAGAGAACAATATTTCTTTCTGAATAATTAACAGCATTCATCTCAATACATGGAAAATTTGTTCTAATTGTAGGGACCAAGTGTTGTCAATTTAATCTCAAAAGTGTATGGAAAGGCAATAAAATTTAATAAGATTAGATTACGGTTTAGTAAGAGCAGAGCGCTTTTAAAACAGAACTATTATTCGTTTATAGACAACTAGAAAAAGACTAGGAAGAAACCTTTCTAATTATCTCTGTTTTCATTGATGTTAATAAAACATAAAATAAATACTCTGAGTAAAAATATGATGAACTATGGAAGAAAGTAAAATAAAATTGGGAATAAAAGTTTCATATGAATTTAATATGAATGAGATTCATGCCAAGAATGTGTCATTGTACACCCTCCCCTTTGAGGCAATTTATTTATCTGCACTAAAGAGGACATGGAGAGGTAAATGTTGAAATATGGGAATCCACGTGGTAAGTTATTCATATTGCATTATGCATTAAGTCATAATGACAAAAGATGAGAACTATTCAAACTTAATGCTCAGGAAACGTGATAATTTTAATAAACAATTTGGAATTACAAAATAATAAAGATGAAATTAAATAAGTATGTCTTCTGCTGAAAATGTGCAGTTACATTTAATTTAACTGACATGAGAAAAACTACTCCTACAAGAACAAAATGTTTTAATAATAGGATGGAACAATTTTACTTGAAATGATGCCAATTTTAAAACGTTTTTGCTTTTAGCCACCAGATGTCTTTATTTTGGTGATTGTAACGTCGACTACACTAGGGAGGAGATATGTACCCCCAAGGAACTACCTAAGTGTTGTAAATGCATTTTTTTAGATAAATATTTAAAGTCACTCTATGGAAAAAGATCGCATTATAAAGCGATAGTTTCATGTTATAGTGTTAGTTTAGCAATATTATTACCAGAAGGAAGTTCAGGCATTTATTCTGCTTAAAATAGGCAGGCGCTTAAAATACTGAAAATAGGCAGTAGTATAAATAAATTTGGCAGTTATTATAAGTGAAAACAAAGAGTCATGTCATTATTAATGGAAAATAAGTGTTTAAGATACTTAATAATTTCTTTATTACACAATAAAGTACTTAAACTTTACGTTTCTTGTTTACATATAACAAGATCATGTTTTTTCAAGGTATCAACTATCATAATCAGCCGCTTGTATCAGAAAACATTTTTCATCGTGGAAAAAGAACATTTTACTTCCATTGAAGTGATTGATGCATATTTAAAACAAAAATACCAGTTACAATAGAATATTCATCTTTCAGGACAGACAAAGTAAACTAGCTTTGAATAGTACTGGCGAACGAGCAAAACATGTGCAGTGGTTTCTGGCCAAGTTCGTTTTTTGTTTATGCGTTTATAGGGTAATCAGATTAGTATCTTTCTTACTTACGTACCGAACACATTGTAGGGACGGCTTATTGCACAGCTGTGACCCTTCCATCTTTCTCACTTGCAATTGTTTGTTACATTTATATAGCTGAGAAGGTATCCCCACCACAAATATCCTAGAATTGTCTCCTGCTATTTGATACAACGCCATTCGCCAGGACTATTCAAAACAACATGATTCCCTCATCCTCTCTACTTACTGGTATTCTTATGCCCGAGGTAAACGCGCATTTCTTGCAATAATCAAGGTTATGCTACTTAAATCGCTTTATGAATGAATTGAGAAGTTTTTGACTTCTTGAAAAGAAATAAATTTTCAAGATTCTCAATAGATATTTTTGTGAGGTGAACAATGGCATTTAATTTTTATAATTTTTTTTTTCACTTCGATAAATTAAAATTCCTTATTTGCTTTTTAAAATGCATTAATAATTGCAAATAAAATTCATAACGATCCAAAACAGGCAAAAAACTTTTTTAAAAATTTAAAATAAGCAAAAAAGGAGAGAATAAAAACTGGCCTACAGACCCCAAATGTACGGAAACATGTTCATTTCTATCTGGCTCTTAAATATACCCACCCAGATAGAAAAGGCATTTTCCCTAACTTCCGGACTCTGGTTATGGCAACAATATCAAAGAGGACACTGCGTATTTTACATGCGGCGGTTTCATTTGTTATGTGCAAATGTTTTGTGTTGTTTTAGAGCGCCTTAGAAAAACTCCGAGATGAATAGATAATGATTCTACTGCATACTTTTACGAGTTGCCAAAGAAAATTACAAGTTAATTTTTTACGTAATAGAACATGAAATGAATAGCTTGAAGACCAGCTTTGATACTGACACTGTTAAGCATTTGGTTGACATATACCATTTAGCTTACTGGAAGACAGATTTGGATACACAATACCTAACTCTTCACAGGAATATGCTTTTGGACCTTGCCAGACAGGAAAATCTCCCAGTGGTTAGTTTTAATGACTTTTCCAAAACTCTAAAAACGGAAACTTTGTTTGAATTCACACAATGCGTATTCTCAACTCCGCTCCACCTGAAGAACGTTCCTTCTCTATTCTGCTCCCTAACGGGATTTTTATTATTATCAAATGCGTATTTAATTGTTTTCTTTTTATTCCTTTATGTGATGTACATTTTTTATATTTAAACTCTTTTTTTTCGTTGGATTATAAATTGAATTATTAATTGTGAATTAATTTAGCTATGCTTCATGATAACCAATTCTATTGACATGAACTAAATTGCTAATGAACTATTGAATTATTGACCTAAATTCATTATGTCGCTACGATTTTGCAGGAATTAAATCTCCATCCCCAACTTCAATTCGTAAACTAAAATGGAAAATTAAAGTACATAAAACACTGATACACTGTCGTTATTTTTAAGAATAATTTGTATAGAGGAGTAAAAGAAAATTATTTCATGACATACTGATGACCATTACGGAAAAAAGTATGACGAAAATTGTATCAGATTTTTCTTGCATGATTTCCCCCTTGATTGCTAGAAGGGCGTCATAACCCAGCAGCCATGTTTCCTCGATTCTTTGTTGTTTATGGAAAAAACGGCACTTGGTAAATTATGCCTGGAAGCTTTCCTTGTGCGTTCCATTTTCGATATAAAAGAGGGACGGGTTGGTATGGGATGGTCACCCTGTTATATGGCCTCCCTTGTCTTAAAATATGCGTGCCCCGTCCCGAGATGTGCTCTGGTTGCGTGTCGCATGCAAAATGCCATGCCGCACCGCGTCTTATCTCCTGGGGCAGTCGGATCTGCCCATATTTATCTGCTCCCGTAACGCCGCTTCCTTGCTATAGACAATACTAAATATATACAGAAGGACCTTCCGCACGAAAGCCTCTGGGTGTCCTCACCATCGTTCACATGGAGCTTCTTTCTTCTCGAGAGACTTAAGTACCTCTGCTTTGCTTTCGGTTCTTCTAAAGGTGTGCACATATTGATAAGTGAGAATAGATTGTAGTCTACCTATTTAGTCATAACTAGGAAAATGATTTTTATACACTAAAAATGGCTAAAAGTGTATGTTAATAATGCCGTGCGATCAATTTTTTTTCCTTATGGGCCAGCGCGCTGCTCATTAGCCGGCCAGCAGGGTCTCGGTGATTAGCGGAAGGTCAAATAATAAAACATACAACAATACACCAACCAATTTAAGAGGCTCATTGTTTGCGAAAATATCAAATGGAGGGTTGAAACTACCCGCCTTCATTCTCCACATTTGGGCATCTCTTTACGAAATTATTCATCAGCCGCTGTGGTAATTTTCAGACATCTCGACAATTTCCTGACGATTATTATCTTTGAGTTCTTATATGGTGTGCGGGTTCGTGTTGTATTCGACATTCTTTTTTAATTTACCCCAGAAATAATTGTAGCAGGCTGTTAAATTAGGCAACCGGGGGAGGGGGGCGCTACAAATCCTTACTAATAACTCTGTCTTGTGGAAACATATTATTGGATTATTCGCAGTGTGAGCAGTGATAGAGTCCTATTGAAAAAATAAAAATGTATCATCACGCTCCCAGTCAGTTAATTCTCTTAAAAAAGGAGGTCGGAGTAGTATTCACATAAGTAACAAATCAACTGTATCCTCATAACCTTTTTTCCCTCTGATTCTTCCCCTACTGAGTTGAATCGCCCATAAAGACACACTCTGCCGTTGTGAACGCATAAAGGCATTTTACACTTTATGTATATTGTCGAATTAAGAAACGAAAAACAAACCATACCCGGGAACAGCTGCGCGACGACTGCAACATCAGTAAGGTCAACAAGTAAGCAAGCAGGCTTGGCACCCTCTTCACGGCGCGGCAAACGATAGCACACAAAGGTTGTCATTAGCTCCGCTGTGATTCTTGTGCTTGTAATTGCAGCATAGGACCCTTCCGGAATAGTTTTTAACTTCACATATTTGTTCATATCATGGATTTTTGGAAATCATTTTCTGAACCATTTCTTTAACAATTTCGCCAATATTACCAGAAAGTGAAATTATTTTGAACAATGTTATCGTAAAATCATTTAATGACTCAATCATTTTAGTGCTATTTGCTTCTAGATTAAAGAAATTTGCGGCTATGAAACAAACGTCAGAGTTTGAGAGGATCTTTTGTGCTACTTCGATTGACACAGCATTATTAAATTAAAAGATAATACTACATTTCTAAATATTACTAGAAGTTTAACATAATAGACATCAGCAAGCTGCAATGTGCTCCAACGAGCTAAAATTAGTTCAGGGGGAGGTGCCATTGTTTCAAAGAATTTCGTATATGAGGTGCTTTCATGAACCCTTAATTTTTTACAGAAGATATAAGCTTATCGAAAAGTGGAACATTTAACTCTCTTGCTGACACACGGTGCAATTTGAGTAAATGTGTCATATTTGGGAACATTATTTCTAAAGCTTTGCTAACTAATCATGTACCCCACTACAAGAAACATTCACTCGTACTGAATGCCATTTTATTATAGCGGAATCATTGATGCGTTTTGTGACGTGGAGCTTTTAGCGATTTCAATTTCATCTCCAGCAAGCAGGGAAAAAAAAAAAAAAAATAAATAAAAAAATAAAGCACTTCGTTTTTAAGTGAATCCAATATAAAAAAATGCAATATATTGTCATTCGCAATATGTCCTATAATTAAGTTACCAATACAAAGTGTTTTTAATATGTTTCTGAATCTTTTCATCAATTTCGTTTTAACATTCTATCCCACCATTTTAGTTAATTTTCCATAAGGGAGCACCATTTGCTAGGAATGAGAAACATTTTATCGATATCCGAAAATTCACCGAACGTTTTGTGAACAGGGACGATTTTTGTGGATTTCGTTCTTGTGCACATCATAGTTGAAATGTTGAATCAATTGGAAGCGTTGCTCAATACCAATTATTTTGTTCACACGGTTGACAATAAAGCACTTTTCTATCGGTCGTTAACATTTCGGTTCAATCCCGGACAGAATCGATGGGTTTTTTTTCCGGGGTAAAAATCCAAAGTATGGCTTTCTGCGGAAGGGAGTAAAGTCATGGGTCCCGTGTCGTACATTTACGGCAAAAAAAAAAAAAAAAAAAAAAAAAAAAAAAAAAAAAAAAACTCAAGTATGAAAGATGAGGCCTCTGAGCAAGATTTATCGGCTTTTTCACTATCTGAATTGAATGGAACGATGTTGACCTGAGATGTTAAAGATCGTCCACAAACCGAATCAACCGAAACGAAAGTTAACATCCCTTTTTATTTTCCTCTTGAAAATTTTGTAGTTTCGCATTTACACTTGCTTTTATTTTAGGAATTATTTGATCAAAGCGTGAAAGCTACCGTTCCTTAAAAAATAAATAAACAATAATAGTAAACTTTACACAACCAAGTATCTGAGTAAACCACTGCATTGAAAATAAAGCAATATAGGAAGTTTTAGATTGGAATTACAAGAGATGTTTATCTTTTTCTCCTTGTAGTTCTTGCTAGGTCGGAGTGACTCGCGCTGCATTGTAAACGCAGATTGGATTACAGCGGATACTTGCTAGAGCTGTTGCTTCGTCAAGTGCAATTCACACTTGGGAAGTAACAATCAAACTCTTAGTAAATCAACTAATTCTCTTATGCTGCAATTTAACTCCATTTACAGGTGCTAGTTCCAATCTTATTTCTGGAATCAGTTCTTCGAGAGGAAGTCACTATGCTTTAAAAACTAACAGACTTTTTAAAAAATATACTGTTAGTAACTTTTGCAAATTATGCATTTAATTATATCATGCAATTATGTTTAAAATCAATAAATCGCAAATGAATGTCAGCATATGATTTGACCGCAATAAAAATACACGTTTTTCCTTCAAAATCCGGTTCCTAGTCATTACCAAGCTTAGTAGTACTGGAAATCGCCTTAATATATCCGTTTTACTGAAAATGTTTGTTCAAATATCTAGAAGCTAGGAACCCATTCCTAATTTAATAAAGATTATAAATACACGGGTTGTTATATTTCTCAAAAATTTTACAAGGAGTGATTATTCTCGAAAATGCATGTTCTATTAGTGACTTCAGAATCAATTGAAGTAATAAATTCTTAAAGCGTCACAGTTTCACCTTTATTCACTTTGAAGTGTAACGGGAATTGTTTCGCCATTAAAAAACGCAACGTTCTCATTTATGGCTGTGATATTCACAACAATTATCTGTGTGACATCTTAATCTAGCTCAATGTGGAATGTTGTGTTTTATACAGTTCAGTTCATACCAAAGCAAGTTCGAAGCACTTTTTCAGCATTTATTTGTTGGGAAAAATCTGCTTTCTGACGCTCATTTCTCGTGCCTCTCTTGAATCCGTAGTATCGCCTACATTTTGAACGTCACATTGGAAGCTATAAAGATGAAAATAAGCCTGGAACTTAGACTACAAAGCAAAAATATAAACTCATATAAGTATAATTCAATTTTATTGCTGGATTATGGAATGCTCGAGTGTTTGAAATAGCACGAGAGTGCATACACGTATATATAAAACTCTTTTTGCACCTGGAAAATCTTCATTTTTCATTGAAAGCAATAAATTTATATCCGTTTGTGATATTCACATGGACAATAATTATAAGGAAGACAAGATTAAGTATTTTTAGAAATAAACAAAAGCCTTGATTTTGCCCGTTTGTGTTGCTCTGAAAGCAATTTCTTTATGTTTTCTATTAAAGAAGTTAAAAATATCACCAAAATTTCTGAAGTTTCGGGGATTTCAATTGGGCCTATGTCCGCTACTTCTGTATTATTCTCATCATCGTATATTTCTTGCCATTATTTTGTATTAAAGTTGCTTGATCTTACAAACCTATTGCTTTCAGTTGCTTAACTTTCTTTCATTGTCACCTTGTACTTGTAAAGGTTGTTTACTTTGATCATTTGAATGGTTAATAATTATGACGTCAGATTAAACAGGCATTCATCATTCGTTAGTACTTATTCGTTCAGTGTATCCAACATTAAGAAGTACACATGGGTATTTCTTGAGAATTTGTGGCTAGGAATACGAAACCAAAATGTTTCGTATTTTCTAACATTATACTTTTCTGATTTGTTAAATTCTTACCTTTGAATTAAATTAACAAAAATTCGCTTTTAGTATTAAATAATATCATAATTCGACTTTTATTTCTCATAACGTAAGATTTTTATGTTCCTGTCGGCAGTTTGTTTCCTAAGTTTTTTTTAAATATACAGGGGTTTTATTTTAAAACTTTTCTAGTCCAAATAATTACGTATTTAGATGTCGGGAGAGAAGTTTAACCAATGTTGATTATGAGGGAATGTAGGCTTTCACGACTGGAGTCGCAGATACTTCTATTTTTTTGATTTTTTTATTTATGGACGCTCTTTAACATCTCAGGTCATCAGCGTCCCATTCAACTCAGGGCGTGAAACGGCCGATAAATTTTGCTCAGAGGCCTCCTCTTTCAGACTTGAGGTTCTTTTTCGTGCCGTACGGGACCCACGGCGTTACTTCCCTTCCGAAGGAAGCCATACTTAGGATTTTTACGCCCGAAAAAATCCATTGGTCCTGGCCGGGTTCGAACCCGCGATCTTGGGTTTAGGAGGCAAGTATGGTAACTACACCAGGACCGACCAGATGCTTCTAGTAGTATCTCCAATGCTGATTATGTTTTATTTTCAATCCATCGCCCCCATTCTGAAATTTCAAAGGACACACCTATGTTGGTGCTTAAATATAAAAGAGAATACAAAATTACATAATTTGCTTTTATATTCTTTGTCTGGCTGTTTGGCTGTTATTATAGTTTGAGTTTCGACATGATAAAAATAAGTCAATTAGTTGCATCCTAAAATAAAAAACAGTTATTTAGGTAAAATTACAATTTTTTAAATATTATAGTAACACAGCCTATTTTGAAACTCAACTAATTCGCACACGTTTTGTTTTTTCTTGTACCTAATCAGTTTTGCAACAATTTAGTACCGAAACATAACTGTTTATAGGTGCTATTCTGTCCAAATTCAAACCAAAATAACAGTACAGGTTACCAGGCAATGATAGAAAAACATAATATCGTGATGGCAATTATAATATCTTTAAAATGTATCTAAGTATTGAAGCGATTTTATAGGTCGATGTTGTTGGATGTACTTGAGGGTCCCACTTCATACCACGGGTCTTTCAGGGGCCCAAAGTCGCCTTTTATGCCTTAATGGTCACGGGAGGAGGGAGATGAAACGCAAGGGTTCAAGTCACATGACAATTTGTTTCATTATAGGCCTATAAGTGTTTATTCGCACCACACTTTGTTGTTGGCCACCTGGTTCGTTATCTCTATGACTTAAATGCCACGAGCTACATACGCTACTTAAAATTGCATTTGTGTGCCTCTTGTCTACACTACATCTGGGACTGCGTCCTGGTAATTACTGTACTGTACCGACTGGAGATGCCTTTTGAAATTGCCTTTACTGTCCCGTTATCTACTGTACTATGCCGACGAAGATGAAGACGAAGCTGCATGGGACTGCGATCTACTGCCTGAACTGCCTGCTTCTGTCCTCCTATCTGTCTGAACCTCGGGACGGCGTCGCCTTCCACTTACTTACTAAATTCAAAGTATCCCCACGTGATCGTGAAAACTCGCAGGGTCCACATACTAGCGCCCATGAAATCATTGGTGAGTCTTGTGCTCCCAAACGCGCTTAAAGCCATCAATTCTTTGACTCCTCATTGGAGAGCTCATGATCATTCGATGTAATGACATCGTCGCCAACACCTGTTCCCTTTCTAACTTTAACGACTATCAGGGAATCTCTAGCAACTAAAGATACAAAGGATCTATTATTGGAACACCCACATGCACTTAGCTCTGTCACAATAGAGAGACTTAGTTTTAGTTTTTAATGAGAATTCTGTAGCAAAATACTGACGGCGAATATATAATATGCAAACTTATTTTAAACACAAGACTTGTAACAGAATCTGTATCTAATTCATTTATTGTTCGTACTATAAATATAAATCTAAACAGTATACTTAGAGAATGTTTATTCTTTCTCATAAATTTCATGGCAGTTTATGCTTTGTTTAATTCTCAACTAAAGCAAAACTCTTTGAGTGAGAGTGATAGGCAGCAATGCTGAAGTAAAGTAGTTACCACCATGGAATAAGAAAAACACAAATATTTACAAAATGTTCGTTTTTTATTTTAGAGCATTATTATTTCTTAAACATGTTTATTATGGAAGTTAGGACCTTTCTAATAACTTACTGAATAATGCTGAAAATTTTACTTATTACCTATAGCATTTACTGCAGTATTTAATTTAATTCGCAATATACAAGAGCTTAATAATCATTATACATTTAGAAATATCCACTTAGTTTCTATTTATTATTTTATTTTTATTTTAATTTATTTTTACCTTTAAAATAGTTACATCTGAACTGCATGTTATTTTTATTTTAATGAACATTAGAGCCTAAATTACTACTTCGCAGTTCTTCACAATACAAGCTGGGAAAGAGGGATTTTTTTTTATTTACTTATTTACGGACGCTGTTTAACATCTCAGGTCATTAGCGTCCCATTCTTTCAGGGCGTGAAACGGTGGACAAATTTTGCTCAGAGGCTCTTTTTCGTGCCGTAAATGTACGACATGGGACCCACGGCTTTACTTCCTTTCCGAAGGAAACCATACTTAGGATTTTTACGCCCGAAAAAATCCATCGATCTTGGGTTTAGAAGGCAAGTATGGCTACCACTACACCACCAGGATCGACTTAGAAGAGGGAGTAAAGCTGTCTTTTTCAGACTAAACATTCCTATAGTATATTCTAAACAAATTATTATTATTATTATTATTATTATTATTATTATTGTGAAACACAGTCGTAATTCATAGTAATAACTAGAAAAAAAAATCCAGATCGACAAAGTTTCGAATTAGCTGTCTTCGAGGGCAATTATTGAAAGAAAAAAGTTATAATCTGATGGTGCAATGTATGGGGAATATGGTGGATGCACTAGAGTCTACCAAGCAAGTTGGACATTGAAACATTATTTAGGCGTTTACTGCTGGCATTGTTATTATTGAAATTACTCATTATCTGGCTATTTTGTCATGGAAATGCCATACAAATACAGCAGCATCCAGATGATATAAACAAAGACAGGGGTTTTCAAATTGTAATCCGTTGCTGGTCATCATACAAGGTCTGCGCCACAACTCTCTCACCCCTCCCATTTCTTACTGTTCTCTACTTCTGCTTTTCCAGGCACTTTCAGTTCACTAATATCCTGACAGAAACTTTGGCGAAAGATATGGTTAAATTAATTAATTTAAACTAATGACAACAATTGGAAATAACAATTTTTAATAATAAGTTGTATAATGGCTAAACGAGCCACCTTAGCTGCATGTGTTTTTGCATTTTTGATGTAAAAAAAATAACTTCTTTGTAATTCACGAGTGCAGACTCTTTAGTTTAAAGATTTTCTTAGACACGTTCCAGTTGGTTAAGAGTACACTTTGGTGTTTATCGGTTGGTTGACTGGCAGCAGTTCACCAAACACAGACAATAATCTTTGAGTGCAGGGGTGGTTTCGGTTGTTTGGCTGTAGATTGGGCTGTCAACCAGTGATGTTGGCGGCATGGATTGTCATAAAGGATCAAATTCTCAATGCATCTCAGCAGCCTAATTAGAGAGGAATATTTCTGCTGACGTGACAACAGCGCTAAACAGGCAACAGTTCAAGTCAACCTCATGATTTTTGTACTTACGTTGAATTGATGCCCCATGTCCTCATAAATCTGGCTGTTGTTCACCTCTATAGAATCACTTTATTTATTATTTATTATTGGTCTTCTATCCGTGGTTCATTTTCGAGAATTTCGTTGCCTTTCTGCAACTTGGCAAATCATCTTTGCACCGTTAGTTCATTCACGGTATCTGCATCGCTTATTCTCCACGTTACTGCAATTGCAGTCTTCCCCAATTTAAACTTGTATAATTATACTCGGGTTTCATGTTTGACCGCAGTTCTAGGAATATTGACTAATATTAGAACAATTTAACCTTCCAGGTTAACATTCTAACTCTCGGAAACAACGCGTTTTCATATTAACGACCTGTTTGTTGCGTATTTAATTGTTGCCAACACTTGAAATTTGAGCATTGCGAATACCCGAGAGGACATTTTTTTTCAACTGTATATAATCTCTGAATGAATGAAAATCGTAATAAATTATTCTCAGTCTAGTAAATATAAGCATAAATTATACTGGTAATCATACTTGCCTTCTAAACCCAAGATCGCGGGTTCAAACCCGGCCAGGATCGATGAATTTTTTCGGGCGTAAAAATCCCAAGTATGGCTTCCTTTGGAAGGGAAGTAAAGCTGCGGGTCCCGTGTCGTAAATTTACGGCACGTAAAACAACTTCAAGCCTGAAAGAAGAGGCCTCTGAGCAAAATTTATCGCCCATTTCACGCCCTGAATTGAATGGGACGCCGATGATCTGAGATGTTAAACAGCGTCCGTAAATAAACCAAATTAAAAAAAGTATATTGCCGGTAAATACTTTAACATATTTACGGGCAGAAGAAGCTGAAGGAATGTGAATCAAGAGTTATTCGTTTTGAAAAACGGAATAGATGGCCTTGCGATTTTTTTCTTTGTATATGATTATGCACGAAAATTGAAGTTTGTTTTGAAACACGATGGCACAAAAAGTCATAGTATCACAGACATTGTTAGTTTGCCATCAATCCCTTAAGCTGTTACAATCTGAACAAAGTTGGGGAAGAGTATTTTAGGAGTTTCGGGGAAAAATGTCATGAGAGCATCCATAGACTGATTGATTAGTGTTTAACACCCGTTTTTACTACTGAGGCACCACAGGCGGTGACACTGATGGTATATGAAATGAAGTGATAAATTGGGAAAGGAATTTTTTGTAAAGGAAGGAAACGTTGCAGGCCTAAGTTTAGGGTACCTCCCCGGCATTTGCCATATATGAGGATCCATACACTGAAGGGAGCGGCTTTGCAACTCGTGCTTATTATAAGTTCCCTCCTAGAACCTTGTAACCTTAACGGTATTTCTCAAAAACACGTGAAATATGTAGCAATTGTGTATTTATTAACTGCGACTCGGCTTGCACCCGATAGCAGTGAAAAATAATGAAAATATAATGATTATTTACAGCAGAATACTTAAAAAAACCGTTGACTTAATTTAATACATGCCAACTTAGAATCAAATAAATCAATCTACTTTCAACACGTCTCTCATTAATTTTACACACATTAACACGCCAGTTTACTTGATTAAATACATTTAACTTAGCTAAAAACGTAACAATCTAGTTAAATACACATAGTTCTAGTTAAATACGTCAAAAAATCAAATACATGTGAACTTAATTTTATACATATAAATTAATTAAATACATATCACTTAACTAACATATCAATCCATTTAATCACACACCAATTCTGTTAAATACGTCAAACTAATTAATTGCATGTCAACTTACTTTCACACATTTTAACTTAATTAAATTCACTTTACCTAATAAAAACATGTAAATCTAGCTAAATATACATCAATCTAATTAAATACGTCAAACTAATTAAATACTTGTTAACTTAGTTTTACACATATTAACTTAATTAAATACACTTATAAGAGTATTAGTTTTATCAAATATATTTCTGCATATTTAGACCTAAATAATTATAAGCTTAAATAATAATAATAATAATAATAATAATAATATAAACATTTTAAGCGAAGTTAGTTAATTAAACGCAACAAGGAGTTAAAACAACATTTCACGTAGTCTGGGAAAAAACTTAAATTTGAACACTAATTACAATCATATTTACTTATGAAAAAAAAACAGGAACAATTAAATAGCGGAATTTATTGATACCAGCAGTTTGTTTACAGGAATCTAAGAAAACTTCTATTTTATATTCTTGCAAGAGCAAGGATAAAATAATTTGTAGAACACACAATGGCTTGTCTTTTGTTTGTGTTCAAGTGCGACAATTGATCTAGTTTTGACACACTTACAGTCTAGCACAGTTGCATATCACAACCACTTTCCATCTCGGTGGATTGCGTGAGCAATTGTGACCAAAGATTTAAAATACAAACAAAAAAAGGGAACTTGTTAGAGAAAAGATTTGATGGTTAAGCACTAGGAAAGTGAATTATGCAGATTCTCAGATAAAAAATAAAAGCATTTCCTTCCCCCTCTAGTTAAAAAATGAAAAAGAGGAAAGAACCAAACAAGATCTTTTACCCACCAGGGATTCCCCACGGCAGTGTTCCTCATCAAAGAACTGTAAGATCAGACCACCTGAGGCTGTACAAGAGGTTAGCTCTGCTCGTGGCTTGTGCGTCAGGGGTGACCAATAATTTCAGCTAATGTCTCGCGTTTAAGCTCATCTTATGATAATAGCATTTTATTCTAAAGTACTTCATTGCATTATGTAATATTTGTTCACCGTTCTTTCTTCCAAATTTCTTGTTGGTAAATCGTCTCATACTTTTGCTTTTCATTTTTTGTTCAAGTAATTTCTTATGCTTTTGGAAGACTAAATGTTGAGGTCCACATCGACTTTTGCAACTGGCTATACGAACGGTAGTTCGATAAGTAACTATGGTCAATAAGTTCTGCTACATAAATAAAATTCGAAAGATGGTCTGCAGTTATGACAGCAAGCACAGTATCAGCTTTGAAATACAGTGAGGTTATTTGAGTTGTGGGCCGGCAGGTCGCTACTGTGTACTGGGAGGAGAGCCAGTCGTCAAGACAGTTTAATGCATTTGCAGATAGCACCTTGTAGTTAGTTGGAGAGGCTTGTCAGAGAGTTGTACGTTCTAGTGTTACTTGGTACTTACATTGCATTTAAATTGTGTGCTAATTGTTCTTTGTTGATTATGTCACTACATAAATTTAGTTTTGAACGAGTTATTGTGTACGGTACATACGCATGTGACAATTGATTCTTACAGAGAGGTGGTAAGGCTGAGTAATGTTATTAATATTGACAAGAACTTGCAGATTATTTACCTGTATTTACATTGTAAAACCCATGATGTGTGATAAAGCGGTATGGACTTTGCTCTGGTCTATTGATCAAGTTTTATCCAAAGTTTCAAAGTATCTACTAATGATAACTAACTAAATACATTCATATTTATCATATTAAGTCTAATCACCACTTTACTTGAGTTTTAATTATCACTTAAAAACTATTTTTCGTTCGTCTCTCATCTGTTACTGGTGCGACTATTGCATAGCCGTAACGGATTAAAGGTTCGATTAGCGAGGAGAAATGATATATTGCTTTGTAGCTGTTTTCCGTATATCATCTCAGAGATGAGAAGATATGCTAATGAGTTTTACTTAATTTTACTATAATTAATTGAGGATAAGCGTGACCTAGTGGTTAATGCATAAAATTAATTAACATCAACAATCAAAAGCTAACCATGAATAACCGCTTTTTTTCCCTTCTTTGTAAGTATTTATGAAAAAAGTACGTTTCTTATGAGCTTGAACTAAAATACATAGTTGATAATAATCGAACAACCCAGCTTTAGTCTTCTGCTGAAGAATTTATCAAATATCGGTAATTGCGGAAGAAAGGGAAGGAAATCTAAATAAATATAGAGAAGCCAAAAAGAAATATAAAATCACATTAGGAGAAACAAGAAAAAACTCCTGGAAATCTTTAGTAGGAAAATAATTTGACATTAATATATGGGACATGCCCTATAAAGGTATTATGGAGAAATTTTAGAAACCTGAAATTCTGAATACAATACGAAAGACAATGGGAAAATGACTACATAGTGGAAAAACTTGGTAAATTTTCTTTTGGACAAGTACTTCCCCAGGATGACAAGAGTATGGACAATATTCTGCGAGTCGATATAAACCCCAAATATAAAAATAATAAACTAATCTGCCCCTTTGATATTTTGGAAACTAAACAAACTCTAAATAAACATCAGATCCGAATGGTATAATTAATGAAGTTCTGATAAGCTTGGAAGACAAAATTACACGTTCCTTTTTAATGGCTGTATATGGAAAGGACGCTTTCTCTATTGCTGGAAAGCAGCAAAAGTTGTTATCTCAAAGAAAAGTGCCGACAAGGATCCTAAGGAGCCCAAGTCATATAGACCTACAGATCTCCTCAATACTGTTGGAATAATTTTAGAAGAACTCGTTTGTAAAAGATTAAAAGAATTTAGGATCATGAACGGTATGAAAAGCGTTCAATTCGGCTTTAGAAAAGGAAAATCGACACAAGACGCCATAAACCATCTATTGGAAAATGTAAATAACTCACATTCAAAATACTTATTTATAATTTTAATTGTTCCGGCGCTTTCCATAATTTGTGGTGGCCGGTATTATTTGAGAGGTTACGGGAAAGACCTTCCTAAATGCCTATACGCAATATTAATGGATTACTGCAAAGACAGAATGGTTCACGTAAAAGATACTGAAGAAACAATTTACAGAGATATAACTAAGGGATGTGCACAAGATCGATCCTAGGAACATTTTTGGGACATAGATTTAGAGACTCTTTTAGATGAACTAAGCAAAGAGAAAATGTGACAAACACCATCGCGTATGCTGACATTGTTTTATTTCTAATAGAAATAAACAATAGATCAGATATAGAAAGAAGAGCAAATAACTTAACTAATAAGTTAAGTAATTTGTTAAGTAAAACTCCAAGTCACTCCAACTAAATCAGGCCACATGTCCTGAAAGGCAATCTTAAAAGAGATCCATGTATAAAATATTACAACCAAAATATAAGACGCCAACAAGAAACTAAATGTCTTGGAATTTACTTAGATGAAAAACTAAACTTTAGGAAACATATTGAACACGTACGAAAAAATTCCAAAACACCATGATGAAATTAGCCAGATTAGTTCAGTTAAATTTTAAAATTCCATTAAACGCCATAACAAAATACCTTGAGAATTTTTGCTCCAATAATGACTTACGGAGCAGGAGTCTGCGCTCTGAGGATGAAAGATGTACACAAAAATTCTACTAAGAGATCAGAAAGGAAGGTGGTTTAAGATTTACACGGGCTTTATACTGCTCACCCACTATGGCCATTTAAGTAGATACAGGAATTGACCAATTCTCTTATTGATTAAATTAAGAGTCGCTGTTTTTTGCTTGAAAAAGTAGATTTAATAATTGATAGTCAATGCAAGAACTTACAGGAAATAAGACATAATTACAATGGAAGCACGAATGGGAAAATGTCGAGGCAGGCAGGAGAAGTTTCAAACTTATTTAAACTTTTTGAGAGATTAAAGTTGAAATTTATACAACCTACCAAAGGCATGGTACATTACCTTACAGGCCATGGATCTTACAAAACTTGCTAGGAAAAAATTAACAAAAACAGGACGATATATGTAGATTTTGTAAAACACAGGATAACCCAGAACGCGTAGTATTTGAATGTACGCTATTTAGAACAGGTGAGAAAAGAAAAAGAAAATTTAAATGGCCATGAAGTGGCACACATACTTAGAAATAAGAGCCTATGTAGCAGGCTGCATTCAAAACCTCGTCTAGCACGGGAAGATATAATAAAAATTAACAAAGAAGCAGATGAAGTAACAAGATAAGAACGCATACGTATACAAAGACAATCACAAAACACAACTAACTTAACAAGAATAGAAAATATACAAAACAACTATTGTTAAATCAACAGGAAGAGAATGGTAGAGGAGATGATGAAGGCAAGGAAGAAGGGAGTGATAAAGGAGAAGACTAAACTTATAATAGACGGGAATAATTTTAAATTACAACCTGAAGTAGAGAAGGGAGAGGAAGGAGAAGATTTTTACCTAAAAGAGGTGGAAATGAAAAATTATGCAAATTGCAGGAGGAATTTGGATGAGTATAGAAAAAGTAGAAGAGAAACAGAAGAGTCGAATAACAGACAGGAGGTGGAAGAAAATAGAGAAGAAAACAGCGATGAAGAAGAATCAGAAGAAGAAGAGATGGGGTGTAGAAGTATATTGAAGTAGATTAAGGGAGCTGGAAGATGAAAGAAAATATAATTTCTTTAGATAGTTAGGGCAGGAAGGCGCTGGTTACCGTTCGGCTTCCGACGGAATATTTTTAGTTACTACCAGCTATTGGCTATGTTTATTGACTTCTAGTAATTTGTACTTTTGTTTAATTTAGCTTTTTTATAGCGAATGTTTAATTTTTATTTCAGTTATGTTTTGATTTTTTACATAATTATAGATTTAGTCTGTCAAATTATTATGTATTGTGGGAAAATGAAAATTTAATAAATGATAAAATTTGGAAATACACCTCCCGGTGTAGGTAATAAGGTGCCTGAATCGAGTATTGCAGATTTTATTTTATTTTTCTTAATTGAAAGCGCAGACGTTCTATTATCTTCTAAAATAAGTCATAATCACAAAGGCTTGGGGAGTGCTGCAGTATTTTCTAATATTAGTAAAGAATATACATAACGATCTACCAGCTCGTGGTCTGTGTTCACGTTCTCCCTTCCTTGACTAAAGTGTCGGTCTTGGTGGTGTAGTGGTAACCATGCTTGCCTTCAACCCAAGATCGCGAGTTCAAACCCGGCCAGGATCGATTTTTTGGGCGTAAAATCCTAAGTATCACTTCCTTTGGAAGAGAAGTAAAGCTGTGGGTCCCTTTTCGTACATTTACGGCACGTAAAACAACTTCAAGCCTCAAAGAAGAGGCCTCTGAGCAAAATTTGTCGGCCGTTTCACGCTCTGAATAGAATGGGAGGCTGATGACATGAGAAGTTAAAGAGCGTACGCAAATAAACCAAATCTTGACAAAAAACACTTGACGAAATGCTTACACTAATGCTATAGAACTTCTCTCCCACAGCTTCTTGTAATGTACTGACTTGTATTTTTTGCTCTTGCAACTCGTGAAATGCGTTTGTTCATATTTACTGAACATTTTTGTATAGTATCACATCAGAAACAGTTGCAGTATATACAAATATAGTTACTTCAACACTTTCAATACTGCAGATGTGTGAAACAATTGCTACTCTATAGCATAACACAAGATTCCAATGATCTGCGCTAGCATTGTTTGCCAACACTTTTCGAATGCCCTATATAGTGTTACTTTTTTCTGTGTTTAGCATTATAAGACTAATATATTAATAAATTATTTATTTCGTTAACTCAGTATATCAGTATATAGGTTATTCTTTTTATAAAAACATATGATTGACTTTCCACAACTTCAAAAAATTTTATGATGTTTATGCTCTGATTTTCATTCGTGCTAGTCGAGTTTCTTTTGAACATGTAAGAAAATGTAATAATAGCAGTCTATCAGAAAGTATTATTGCAGTATTATTTCTCCTCGTTGCTTAAGTCAAAGGTTCCCAAACTTTCCTTTACCCGTGATCCGCTTTAAAGATTTCTCGCTGACCCCTAAGATTTAACTGAAAGTTTAAAATCATAAATTTGTATACTATATATTTCTTAAAGTTATTCATCATTGTTTAGAAATATCAATAAACAAATAAATACACATTTTTAATATTTGCTTTTAAAAAGTAGTGTAACCTTACACAATAGTAATAACCATAACTTAATATTACATTAAAAGTATTTATAAATAGTTTATGTTAATAACAACTAACAAAATAAGATGAAGCAACATTACTTGTTGATTTTAATTTCTGAATGAGAGAGATCATGTTGCATTTCACATACAAGCAGCGATTGTTCGACTTAATAGAATAACTTTACATTTTTTAATATTTTTTTTAAATAGGTTTAACGTCAATTTTTACTACTGAGGCACCACAGGCGCACTTTGCATTCTCAGTTCTGATTTTGCTTTTGCCATACGGTTTGTATGCTTTTTTTTTTTTTTTTTTTTAAGACAAATGAGTTAGAGAATTATTTTTCAAACAAGTGGTTAGGAAAGACACAATTACCTTTATGGCCTTCTTTACTAGTTCCGACAAAAGCTGGGCTAAGCGAGCCCCATTGTACGCAGTTCGCAGCCGAACACGTGTGTGTTCAGCACGAGGGAGATTTCAAATTCGCCTTCAAGTAATTCTCATTTACTTCACCTCAATAAATTGACATCGTGAATTTCGTTTGATCTTAATTAATGTTTAGTAACCCCGAAAGTTTCGCGGACTACAGTTTGAGACTCATTGGTTTAGGCTACTTGCAAATAGAATAGTTTCAGGAGCCATTTAGGTGTGCCAGAATAAAAGATAAACTACAAAATGGCAGCAATTATGCATAGGTAAAGAATGAGGTGAAAATTTTGTTTTAAATACTGTGCAATTAATTCTGTAGTTTTCTTTAAATATTTTTAAGCTTTACTTATATTGTTTTTAAACTATTTTCGTAAGTTATTTTAAAGAAATACAATGATTTTGTTTTTGTGCTTTGTTTTATGTATGATATATGTTGTTTTTTTGGAGGGGGTGGTTTTATAGGAAGTCTAAGATATGGTTTATACATATTTAATAATCTTAAAAGATGTATGTAAAAAGGTTTATAATTGTCGATGAAAAGTATATGAATAAACACACATACGAAAGTTCATTATGTTAATTCGTAGTACTATATATCTGCTAGTATACCTATTTGATTACATATAAATGGTTCTGTATTGTTTTACTGAACATCATTGTATATGAATTGTTTAAACTTAACAATTTATGTATTCACAATTCCATTAGGTGATATAATGTAAACATTTATCAAATTTATTCTAATGTAGTCCAGTCGACATGTTTGCAGGTACTGATTTTTTCAAAATATTTATTTTTTAAAAAATAATAAATGGCGGCTTTATTAACTTAAAATTAAATAAAACACATTCAACTTAAAAGTTACTTTGTTAATGAACATATATGTATGTAATTTTTGCCAATTAGTAATAAGTTTATGGCATTTGGATTAAAATCGTCGTTTCTAGTGGCATGAGATCTCTAAAGGCCATCTCAGCTGCTACTGTTGAAGACTTTCTGCAGGAACACCGTTAAACTAGTTGAAAAAAGAAATGATCGATGAGTGAAACATTTGTAACCCAGTTCAGTCAGCTACTGGAAGATGTTCTTTCTGAAGTGTGTGGCAGGGCATTGTTATGAACCAAAACTGGTCCCTTTCTATTAACTAATGATGGACATTCTTCTTGTAGCTTCTGATGCATTTTATCAAGTTCCTTCTACTGCAATCTCCCGAAGTATATTTCTCCAGAGCTCAGATAATCGTGATGAATTAAACCAGCCATACAGTCGCTCTATCTTCCTCTGGCATACATTTGGTTTTGCTAAGCGATACGCCAATTTTCGCAATTATTATAGAGAAGTTACTTTTCATCCCATATATAAAAATGGGCTATTTCTATTCCAAAAAAAGCAATGAAACGCAAACTTCATAACAATAAAGTTTCTGGTTTTCAATTAATTCACGTGGAATTCATAAGTTTTTTCATCTGCTTCAAAAAGTTCGCTCTACGTCGCCTATGCTCATCTTCAAGACCTTGTATATTTTTCCAACCAACGTTGAACCGTAGTTTCAGAAGGGCTACTTTCTTCTCAGGATTCTTCAGTATTTTGAGCCGTTTGTGCAACATTATCCTAAAAGTAATGGAAACTTCTGCTTTCCATATTGGAATAGTGGTTCGAATAAAGGCACATAACAAATAATGTTGTAAAGAGATGCAAGTAATTTGAATGTTCAGAAGTATGTAAGGTCATGGGGTTTACATTTAGAAAAGGCTCAAACGGACATAATTATTTTGAATTATTTATGAATAAAATGCATTAAAATATCATTTTCCAGTAAATTGGTCACTTAAATGTGTATTTGAGTTTGAATTATTATAAATAATTCAAATAATGTATTTTAGAATATAATCTATATTGTTGTTTGACTGAAAATTAATGAAATGATATCACACTTTCTGATATTATGTATCTAATTTAAATTGGTTTGTAATAAGCACAACTTTCTAAAGAAAAACAAATCTGAGAACTATCTACAAAGAGATTCACTAACCTTTGATGTTCTTTCAAGTTTAATCAGTACTGTCACGTTTATCTTGGCCATTAATTGTGTTTGGGTATGGAAGTGTTACGAAATAGGTATATTCTGTTGCTCATTATATTGAAATGCGACTGAAATTTAAAACAAAAACAATGTCACAGCTTCTCAAATTATTTATCCAATGTGACTTGGATCATAATACTAAGTACCTAACAACACAATGAAAAAATAGCACAATTATAGCCCGTGAGGTGTGCAGGGGCTGCAACGTAAACGATGTGTATTGTTGTGTATAGAGATGCTACACTTTCGAAAGGTTAATACAATGTACTAACAGTCTGCTAGCAAATACTGCGATAATCGGAAAACAGACGTAATGGCGATTCCGCCTTTATTCTGAGCCATGTTCTCAATTATGAGACTGAGAATGAGTATAACGAAACATAACTCATTTATAATGGTGTAAATCAAATGAAATATGAAAATAGTATTTATTGAAGTTACAAAGAGTGCTAAATTTGTAAGAAATTGTGCTTACTACCGCCATTAATTGCATACAACCTAGTCATCAGTAAATCACCCGTTTGTTTTACATATGCCGATTTTGGTAGGAGCGCTGTGAACTGTTTATTGGGGCCTTCCTCATTACCCTGACTCGTAGAAAAATACAACACTACCGAAATAAAAGGCACAAACATAGACACAACTGTGATAAACTGATTGTTAATGGGCATAAACAAAATAAACCGATCATTTAAGCAGAGAGAATCCTCCCTTCCTCCTCACTTGTCGCTGACTTGACGTCAACCCAACTTGGGAGCGCTTGGCAGCAGAACAATAATTCCTTCCTTTGCTGTCGGTAAACGTAAAATAAACAGGTAATGCGTATGTAGTATAAATACTGTGATACCATTAGGTCTTTTGCAAAATTTAAGATACTGCTTTTCCATAGTAGTTCTTAAATATGTCCAGTGTAAATTGAGAATCGTAGATATTATTATCTATGATAACTTTTTTTTCTAGAAAATTGAATTTGTGAGAGTGGCTGCATTAAACATAAAGTAACGATTTCAGTTTTAGCGTATGTAGTCTGCATTCGCGATGTCCGGGTATTTTGAGGGCCATTTTGATTTCCGGAGGTGAGAAGAAGCGATGTGAAGAACATATTGCACATTAGAATCATTGTGTGTTTGCACCACCTGAGACATTATCTCTCGTCACGAGCTTCCCAGTTATGCCTTCAGTTTTAGCTACTGAATTGTTGTAGCGTTACAAAGTTGAATAAAAGACTATTAGATGATAATAGTGAAACGGATTAAGTATGGGAAATGACCTTTATTTGAACACGAACTAATATTACATTTGAAGTAACAATATTCTCTTGCAATAATCTGTCATTTCATTGCAGTTAGCTATTGTTCAACGGCAAGCCACTGCAGTTTCTTGTGAATTCATACTTTATTTCACTTTGTGTTAATTGAAAGTAAAAAAAATGAACACTGGACCAAACTTACATTCTAAACCCTTTTCTTTGCGATAATTGAAAGAGAAAATTAAATTTAAAAACTGGGTAGACCAACTCCAAGGCAAATGTCATTTCAAAACACAAGGATTGGGCAGTGCTTTCTGTACATTCCTGGCATTAATTATAGTGTCATTGGTAAATTTGCTGTCATGAATATCGCTTTTTTTGTATTTGTTTGCTTGAAAGGAGTTTTATTACGATATTTTTATTACATTGTCTCTCTCTGTCTGTTTAGTATCACGTATGAGAGCTAATCTAGTTATAAACGTTCTAGATGCTTGCGATTAATAGAGTGATACATACGTTCATAGCGATTTTATTCATCACTACACTGCATTGACTGCACGCGTGATCTAGTGGTATGTTTGCTTGGTGTTTGGTTTATTTACAAATGCTCTCTAACATCTCAGGTCATCGGCGTCCCATTCAATTCAAAGTGTGAAACGGCCGAAAAACTTTGCTCAGAGATCTCTTCTTTCAGGCTTGAGGTTCTTTATCATGCCGTAAATCTACGACAGGGACTCACGGCTTTACTTCCCTTCCGAAGGAAGCCATACTTAGGATTTTTACGCCCGAAAAAATCCATTGACCCTGGGGGGGGGGGATTGAACCCACGATCTTGGGTTTACGAGGCAAGTATGGTTACCACTACACCACCAGGATAGACAGATAATGCTTGCGACTGCTAATTCGGAGACCCTGGTTTCGAATACCGGTCAAGTCAAGGTGTCAGGGTAAAATTTGTTGAGTTTTTCCTTACCCTGAATGGCAGATAGCTTTAAGGCGTCAATGACTCCGAGCTCATTTGCGCCATCATTATTTCATTTCAATCATCCCTACAGACTTACACCTATAGTATTCAGTACAGGCCAATCCAGTCAGAGAGACAATAAACCGCATTAAAAAAACTGCGTTGTTAGGACATTGTTTACCGTTTGTCATCTGTCATTAGTTATTTGGAGCGTTATGTTTACTATAAGTGCGCCCTGAATTTTGTAGATTTGAAATAAATTTGCAAGAAGATTCAGTGCCAAGTGGGGGGGGGGAGAAAAAAAAAAAAGAACCGAACACATCCGACACATTCTTCTTTTTGAGTTTAGTACAGGAGCAAAGGCAGCGGAGACAGCTCGAAAAATTTGTGCAGTATACGGGAGAATGCCATTGGAGAAAGAAAATGGTTGTCGTTCTAAAGAGCGCCGGCCACTTTCATGAAGATCACCGGTCTTTGATGAACACCTCAACTCTTGTACCTCAGTAACCCGAGAATCAGCAGGTGTGAGAGGAACTGTGACCAGTCAACCATCGGACGACATTTGCATTCCATAGGCAAGGTTCAAAATACCTGTGTATTTTGTACCGCACGCTTTAAGTGGGAGAAAAAAAAATCAGTGAGTGAACATTTGTGCATCTCTGCTTGCTCGTCATCTGTTAGCTCGTGAACATAAAATTCCTATCTAAGATTATTACTGCCATGTCAACATACACATACACACTCAAAAAAGCAAAATAATGTTACACGGAACCAGATTATAGACCAAGAGACGCTTTAAACATTAAGGCTGTAAAGTAAGTAATTTAAAGAAAAAGGAAACAGATAAACCCATTCAAAAATATATTTATATCAACGGATTTTTAAAAAGAAATTTCAGAATACACATAAGGCAAGAGGCGCTATTAAATTTCTATAATGCTGTGCTTAAACCTGTGTTAATGAATCGTGGGGTCTTGACAAAGAGAAGAAGAAGAAGAAGAAGAAGAAGAAGAAGAAGAAGAAGAAATATGACTTGAGAAAGCTCAGGTGAGATTTTTAAGACCATTAATAGGAGTGACTAGAAGAGATCACATCAGAAATGATGATATTCACCAATAATTCGGAGTCCAAAACATCAATGAAGAATTCAGTCATACACAAATAATGGAAAGACTATGGAATAGTATTTAAGAGGGCAGACTACTTAAGGTTATATTTTAATAAAACCAACAGGGCCTAGATCAGTAAGACGCCCAAGGAAGGGATGGGAGATCAATATATGGGGAAATTAGTACAGTCCTTGGATGGGAAGAGGAAGAACAAGAACAAGAAAGAAAAATAAAAATGAGGAGGAGGAGGAGGAGGGGGAGAAATGAGTGCTAACAAAAAGTAACACCCCGTACAAAGGTTTCTGTCCATCCACAGAAGACAAGGTTATGCATCTGATGGAATAAAGAAGGCATTGTGATCTACGAATTGCTTCCAAGAAATATAAACATAGCTGCTGAAATTTATTGTCAATAACTCGTACACCTTACGGCCGAAAAAAGACAGAAGAACTGCTGTTGCAACACGATAATGCACGCCCACACTCCGCAAACACGACGAAAGCAGCTATCCAGGAGCTTGGTTGGGAGGTGATTCCATATCCCCCATATTATCCTAACCTTGCGCCCTCAGACGTCCGTCTTTTTCCTTTCTCTATCCAACAATCTTCGAGGGAACTCCTTGGATAACGATGATGTTTTACAAACTTGGCTTGACGTCAGCTTACTGATTACTTTCTATATGCTGTTCTTCTCAAAAAAAATCTTTTATCACAGTCAAAAAACGTTAAGAGCTTATTGCATCTACACGATACATTCAGCAGTAGCAGTAGTAAAGTTTTGCACCCTGGCTGGCTGGCTTCATGCTGCCTCGAGTCTCTTAGCTTGGTTAAGTGTTTCTGTTTAGCAACTCTCACGTAAATGCACATCTCTCATCTTGTATTACGTGCCTTTATAGCTGAAACTGTTAGAAAGTTAGTTAACAACTGTCACGTAAATACACATCTCTCATCTTGTATTATTTACTTTATAACTGAAACTGTTAGAAAATCTCTCATCTTGTATTACGTGCTTTATAACTGAAACTGTTAGAAAATTAGCTAACAACTCTCACGTAAATACAAATCTCTCATCTTGTATTACGTGCTTTATAGCTAAAACTGTTAGAAAATTAGTTAACAACTCTCACGTAAATACACATCTCTCATCTTGTATTATGTACTTTATAACTGAAACTGTTATAAAATTAGGTAACAACTCTCGCGTAAATACACATCTCTCATCTTATATTACGTGCTTTATAACTGAAACTGTTAGAAAATTAGGTAACAACTCTCATGTAAATATACATCTCTCATCTTGTATTATGTACTTTATAACTGAAAATGTTAGAAAATTAGGTAACAACTCTCACGTAAATACACATTTCTTATCTTGTATTATGTACTTTATAACTGAAACTGTTAGAAAATTAGGTAACAACTCTCACGTAAATACACATCTCTCATCTTGTATTATGTACTTTATAACTGAAAATGTTAGAAAATTAGGTAACAACTCTCACGTAAATACACATCTCTCATCTTGTATTATGTACTTTATAACTGAAAATGTTAGAAAATTAGGTAACAACTCTCACGTAAATACACATCTCTCATCTTGTATTATTTACTTTATAACTGAAACTGTTAGAAAATCTCTCATCTTGTATTACGTGCTTTATAACTGAAACTGTTAGAAAATTAGCTAACAACTCTCACGTAAATACAAATCTCTCATCTTGTATTACGTGCTTTATAGCTAAAACTGTTAGAAAATTAGTTAACAACTCTCACGTAAATACACATCTCTCATCTTGTATTATGTACTTTATAACTGAAACTGTTATAAAATTAGGTAACAACTCTCGCGTAAATACACATCTCTCATCTTATATTACGTGCTTTATAACTGAAACTGTTAGAAAATTAGGTAACAACTCTCATGTAAATATACATCTCTCATCTTGTATTATTTACTTTATAACTGAAACTGTTAGAAAATCTCTCATCTTGTATTACGTGCTTTATAACTGAAACTGTTAGAAAATTAGCTAACAACTCTCACGTAAATACAAATCTCTCATCTTGTATTACGTGCTTTATAGCTAAAACTGTTAGAAAATTAGTTAGCAACTCTCACGTAAATACACATCTCTCATCTTGTATTATGTACTTTATAACTGAAACTGTTATAAAATTAGGTAACAACTCTCGCGTAAATACACATCTCTCATCTTGTATTATGTACTTTATAACTGAAAATGTTAGAAAATTAGGTAACAACTCTCACGTAAATACACATCTCTCATCTTGTATTATGTACTTTATAACTGAAAATGTTAGAAAATTAGGTAACAACTCTCACGTAAATACACATCTCTCATCTTGTATTATGTACTTTATAACTGAAAATGTTAGAAAATTAGGTAACAACTCTCACGTAAATACACATCTCTCATCTTGTATTATGTACTAATAACTGAAAATGTTAGAAAATTAGGTAACAACTCTCACGTAAATACAAATCTCTCATCTTGTATTACGTACTTTATAACTGAAACTGTTAGAAAACTTTCACGTAAATGCACATCTCTCATCTTGTTTTTATAACTGAAACTGTTAGAAAATTAGTTAACATTGAAGAAGATAGCCACAAGTTAAGAACCGGTGATTACTTTCCGTCACAAGTGATAGTCAGAGCTAACCCCGTTGGTCATCCCTGAAGGCGCTATTCGGCTAGTGGCGGTGATGCAGTGGAAAGTGAAGAAGCGGGAGGAGGAAGAAGGATACCTGATGCATGTGAATAATAACGTGGTGCTTTTGTGTCACGAATGGAGGCAGCTCCACGTCACACACAAGTAGCGGTCACGCACGAGTCTCGAGGAAGCGCTGGTATTTGCATACAACGTGGTGCCCTCTGTTGGAGATAAGGATCATCTTCACGGCGGCAAGAAGGGTTTATTATACACAAATCAAGCCGTGGAGGGGAAAGGGGAGTGTTACTGCGCCATAACGTCAGGAATAACAGGGAAGGAAACAGTTTCGGTCCGCAGAAAAGAATGAGTTGCCGTGTTCCACGTTTTTTGTCATGTTGACGTTGTGTGGCCAAATACAGAAATTAATTCAACCTTTTTACTGAATTTACAATGAGAAGCGAATGCTTCAGGTTTATGGAACAAGTGTTTTAAGTAGAACCAGTCCTTGGGACTCAAGAAAGCACATTACCGGAATAAAAAACTGCAATTTTAATGTTACACAGTGACTGAAACAGTTATAAGACCACCTGTAATAGGTTGTGGTTCGTCTCTAATACTTTCTTTCTAATTTATCTTTATAGTTTGCTTGTAATCAACAATACAAAGATGTCCTTTTATTTTTACATGGAATAGTATATATTTTAAAGCCCTTTAATTCAAAACCGACCTTACATAAATCCACGTCGGTTCTGTTGGTCTAGAAGTAACCATACTTGCCTCGTAGATCCCAGATCGCGGGTTCAATCCCGGCCAGGACCGATGGATTTTTTTGGGCTTAAAAATCCTAAGTATGGCTTACTTCGGAAGAGAAGTAAAGCCATGGATCCCGTGTAGTAGATTTACGGCACGTAAAAACCATAAAGCCTGAAAGAAGAGAACTCTGAGTAAAATTTGTCCCCCGTTTCACGCCCTGATTTGAATGAGCCAATGATGACTTGAGATGTTAAATATTAAAGAGCGTCCGCTAATAAAAAATAAACAAACAAATATAAATAAATAAAATAAAAACCCTAAATATGGGGTTTTTTGTACACAAAACAGCTTTTTAACTATACTGTGTATTACCATTAAATCATTAAATGTTTACAATTTCCGTCTAAAATTGATATCGTAGATAAAATGAAAAAATACCGCCACGGGTGACCGAGGTCGTTAAATCGAGGACTCGTGAGCGGAGGTCTGCGGTTCGATTCCCACCAGGACCGTCCTCCCTGGCTGAGGTTTTTCTAGGTTTTCCTCAGTCCTAATAAATGGCAAATGCCGGGAAGGTACATTAAATATATGCTTGGGCGCTTCATTCCTTTAAAAAGTCCTTTCCCAGTTTATCATTTCATCTCATGTATCATCAGTGTCCATGGCCTGTGATGCTTATGTAGTTGAAACGGGTTAAACGCATTAAGGATAAAAGTGAAAAAATAACAAAATTACTTGCAAGAGCACTACCTGCGAAACATGTTTACCGTTGCATAAAGAAGGCTATGTATAGAAGATTGTGACATGTTCAAAATGGAGTTTCGAGCTGTTATTAAGTTCTTCACAAAAGAAGGACTTACACCAAATGAAATTAAACAGCTATTGGACGGTGTATGTGGGGAAGCATCCCTCTCATATTTTACCGTAAAAGAATGGGCAAAACTTTTTCGAATGGGTCGAGCAAGTATTGAAGACGAAGAGCGTGCAGTTCGGCCGGCCCTTGAAAGTGCTCAATCCTGAAAACATCTCTCTTGTGGAAGGAGAAATTGTGGAAGACCAGCGATTCAAAGTTACAGAAATAGCACTTTTCTAAAACAGTCCTTCAATTATTCATGAACATTTAAACATGAATAAGGTTAGTGCCTAGACTTCTTTCCTCAGTCCAAAAGCAGCAACGACTCATCTGTTATCAGGAATTTTGGAGCTCTGCCGTGGCAACAAGAGAGAAGTTCTGCAAACTATTATTGCAGGTGATGAAACTATGGTCCTCTACTATGATCCCTTGTCCAAAAGAGAATCAATGGAGTGGCGTAAACCTGACGAAGCACCGCCTCTAAAGGCCAAGGTCGCTCAATCAACCAAGAAGATCATGGCCACAGTCTTTTGGGATTGTGAAGGAATACTCTTCATTGACTTAAAAGAGAGGAACACCAGAGTAATTGGGAAGTACTATGCTGGCCTACTGCACAGACTACGTGCTTCCATCAAAGAGAAAAGGTGAAGAAAGCTGAGAGGTGGTGTGCGCCTTCTTCACGACAACGTGCCTGTGCACACAGCTCTTTATGAAAGGAAAGCTGTGCAGAAATGTGACTTCGTTATCAAAATGCGCCCATTAGAACACAAATTAAAAACTTAATAACCGCGAATTGTTACCAAAAATGTTCGTTAGGGTATAAATATCGAAAACAGAAGCGATGGCAGCCGTGATTTGCTTTTAACATAAGTTCAAGTATTCTATTGAACCAGGAATAAATATAAAAAATGCTCTCTCTTTCCGGAATATGAAACACGCAGAAACTATCAAAGACAGGTATATAAAAAGGGGGGGAAAAATAAGTATAAAAACTTTTATGATTTATAAGCACAACAATGTTGTTTTAATACATCCGTTTTTCAAAACATTTTTTTTAGGCTTAAGGTACATTCTTCTTGAATTGCAAATGCTGCAATATCTTTAAAAAAAACGGCAATACACGTCTATTGAGTAAAACCTACCTATCACGAGTTTTTAAATGAGCTATAAATAATTTAATAATAAAGCAATGAATAAAATATAATATTTTGAGCAAAGTTGTTTTAATTCATAAGCAACATTGTACTAAAACTTTTAATTTTTACCATATTTTATGAACTATACCATAACAATTTCAGAGTTTGTAACTAGGTCTTAAGACGAGAAATTTGAGAGAGATAATTTATGTTTAAGGAAGAAAAATAAACGAGTTATATGGTAATAACAAGATTGAAATTAAATGTTAACAATTTAGTGTTAAATCAAAATGGGATAAAACTTTACATTGGAGTTTATTCAAACCTGCTTTACGAGAGAAGAAATGCCTGTTTTCAAAATTTGATCATCACCCTTTTCAATTTAGTGCTATAAAAATCAGTGTGGCATTGCATAGCGATTAACTGACTTGCACTGTGAAGTAACAGGCTGTGGTTAAGAAGATTATACATAAGATGTAAGTAACATTACAGATTCTAGCTCTATAACAATGATCCGCTTTTATCTAACTGCAGTATCCTACAGACTGCGCCAAAGAAACACTTCACAACTTCCGTCTCTTATTGTGTGGTATCATTTTGAACGGAAGCTTCAGTAGTTGTGGCGTATGTCGGTCCTGGTGATGTAGTGGTAACTATACTTCCCTCCTAAGCCTAAGATCGCGGGCTTGATTCCCGCCAGGACCGATGGCTTTTTTCGGGCTTAAAAATCCTAGGGAGTAAAGTCGTAGGTCCGTGTCGTACATTTACGGCACGAAAAAGAATCTCAAGCCTGAAAGAAAAATTTGTCGGTCATTTCACGCCCTGAATTGAATGGGGCATTGATGACCTGAGATGTTACAGACTGTCCATAAATAAAACAAATAAAAAAAAATAGTGGCCTACTGTGCATTTGGAACTAAGTGAAATTTTCAAAATTTCTGAAAATAATGTTAATGTGTTTGGGCGATTCTCTCTCACAATTATAGCAGGTTTTTGAGCACAAACTGCAGCCCCGGGTTCGCCTTCATTTGACATTGATTGCCTTCCCTCGTTAAACATTTTAAACCATCCTCAAGCTCTGTTGTTGGGAAGAACAAACTCTTCTTAGGGCTCCTGTAGCGTTTCATAGGCCTCAGCTGAAGATTTGTTGAAACAAAAACAGATTTTCAGAGCTGTATTTGTTGGTTGCGTGTCACTGTAGGCAGAACTGAACATGTCTCAACTTGCATACCTCTCACCCGCGGAAACCGAAAGTGATAACAATTAAACTAATACCAGAGTATATTGCGCATTAAGCTAGCAAATATTGCACGGTAAATTGTACCCTAAAAATATGATAATTCTTTATTGAGCATTCCTTATATCTGGATGTTTGGAACTACTTTAAGTTGGATGCTGTTAATGACAACCATGATATTTGAACATTTGTGAAAAGAGTTCCTCTCAAGATGAAACCTCTCACATTTTTACTGAACATAATATGACAAGCGAAGAAGATGTGGACAAACTGTGTAATTGTAGTAAATGTGTTAAATGTCTCACAATAAAAAAAAAATCACTCTGGTAAGGACATTCAGATCTATTTGATATATTAATATTTACTTTGAAAATAATAAAAGGAGGCATATGTATTTTGTTTTAATATCTCACTTATTGACGTCATCATAAAATCGAGCAATGAAACGAAATAAACTTTTGAATTCAGACCAACCACAGTGAAATTATCGATAAAATTTTATCAAATTAGTTTTATCAATCGATGTGCATTTGTCTTGTAGTCAGTTTAGCCAACTCTATACCTCCTCTATATTTCCATACATCACTGACCAATTTTCTGTGTTTTCAGTAATTGTAAATTTAATTAACTTAACATCTATTCACTCAAGCAATTGCTATTGCGTATTCAGCCAAACAGTCTGAAATCATTTTGTAATTTATGTAACAATATCTGCCTAAGCAACCATAAATCTTAATAAACACGTTGTTCAGAATGGTAACATGTTTTCTTTTTCTCAGTTGGTACTAGTAAATCGAACGGTATCGACTATAATAGTAGACTTTCGTCTGTTTCAGAATATGTAGGTATTCATATAGTATAACCTTTTATACAATTGTTAGTAATACGTGCGTGAAATTCAAATATATATAACTTTTATTCTTATTCTATTCATGCAGTAGTCCCAAATCCGTATTTCGCTCTTCTCTATTGGCATTACTGACAATCTCCATTCGTGTATTGCTTAATGGCTGGAAAAGGTTAAGTATTCATAATGCACATGTACAATTATTACAATATTGTAAGTCAAGTTTGCGGGAATTATATTTAAATTCTCACTTTATTCGTAAAATATTCCTAATAAATATCACTTGAGGGTCTGAGCTTTCTAGATTATTTCACTCACCACATTCGTGAATTTACCGGCAATCTCGCACCCTCTTGTGACATTGCTTGGGATGAAAACATGAAAGCATCACAAGTTTTGAAGTATCTAGTATAGATACTAAATCATGTATAAGTATCGAGTATCGACCCACCTCTACTTTTTTTTTATAGCCATTTGCTGCTCGCTGAGTGAGATATTAGCAGCAAACTAGTTTTTCTTGTAAAAATTTACCTTTGCGGTTTAATAGGTGGAAGATGGTAAAATGCGGCAGTGCATTAATACTAATTTTTAGGTGATTTAATTGCGGACTGTTTGCCTCTTCTATTGCCATTATTTAAATGGATCATTTGAATATAATTTGAGGTCAAACAGCTTGCTACCGCTTAAAGCCTTCTTCTTCTTATGCTAATAAATTCTACAGCACTACAATGGCCACGGCAAACGACACGGGGAACCGACTGTAAAAGCATGCGATACAAAAACAAGATTATAGTAGATAAGAAGCAGCTCGGTGATAAAGATCTTTCGCTTGGCGAGGGAAAGAAAGAAAAAATCAGAAACATTCTCTTCTAGGTGGGAAAAAAAGCGAAAGGAAAGAGAGAGAAAGAAAATTGTGAGTTAGTGAAAAACTAGTTCCACTTTACAGTCGTTCTTGTCATTGGGAGACGATAATAAGAAGCTCTTGTATTTAAAGTAGGTACAAGAACAATTACCACGCCCACCCTTGCCTTTCCATTAATATCCAGATATTTATGTTCTACATTATTAGCCAGGCTGCTGAAAAGGAAGTCTGTGGCGGTATGCAGCTTCAGGTAATTATCTGCATATATTTATTAATTGTATTGAAATGCGATGCACGTCTGTTTTAGAATGAGAGGACAGTTTCAGCAAGAGAAGTGCAGATAGCGTTACATATACCGTATCCCTTCTACTCAGTAGCTATGGTCCAGTTTCTTGCTTGATGGAAGTAGCGAATTGCCCGAAGTGAAGATTGTTTTACCTTTAATATTCGTAATCAAATTTTACAGCCAGAGTTTTACAATGAACGGTGTGTGGAAAGTGCTCAGATTCCTTAACTCCACAATTCACTGTACCCAATCCAAGAAGCCGTTTTAAAAAATCATTCTGAATTTTATCTAATTGGAATAGGATACGTATGGAAGAGAAAGACAATTGACTGACAGAAGCAGCATACAGAGACAGAGAGAAACATAATTGAAACTTATTAATGAGCTGAAAATTAACTGGGGAAAAAGATTATACATATATACGACAGCGATAATGTATTTAACAACTTTTTTGAAATAATAATAATAATAATAATAATAATAATAATAATAATAATAATAATAATAATAATAATAATAATAATAATAATAATAATAATAATAATAATTGGTTGGTTGGTTGGTAAAGAGAAAAAATCACATGAGGTAAAATTTGGGGAATAGGGTGGTTCTTGAACTATTTAGAATGCAGCTCATGCACTTATGCCATCGCAACGGCCGATATATTAGTTCTGGTTGCGCGCAATGTAGATTTCTTCTGCAGCAACTCACTATACTCGCATAACAGTCAATCACTGTTTAATCTTTTTACAAATAGTCCATCAATATGATAATATGTATATATAACGAGTCACAAATACAAATATTAACATACAAGTAAAATATATTACATAAGAAACACGCATACTTTCTCTTATCTATACTTGTTTACTACACATTAACATTGTTTATACACGCAAAGTAATTTAAAGTATGCTGAACCTTTTCCAAACACGAATTTGAAATGTCCTTCCTCGAGCGTTGATCTGCAGTCAACAAGCGAAATGTCCACGCTCACTCAGTTTCTTCATATGTAGAACGTTATACAAAATCCGTTCATATGAGATGGCTGTCATCTCGTCAATATCACGAAACTAAATGCGACAGTCTTCTGCCACGATATCATGAATTTTTTTGACAATTTCTTCAGAAGAAACCTCAATCTGGCGCCCTGAAAGTGCAGCATCTGCATTGCTCTTACGGCCATGTTTAAGTTCATTTATGTGATAATAAATGTTTTTGAGTGCTAATGCAAAATACCCATGAACTACCTTCAGCTCAGTTTGTAGGGCCACGGTTCATTTTTTTAAATAAAAAATCGTCTTTATCCAATTCTACAAAACGAATAGTTTTGTAGAAAATAGTTGCCAAAAAAGAATCGCACGTTTTATCTTTTTGAAAAATCAAACAAAACCATTGAAAGAATCGTGCCCGCCACCAGTCATGCCGCTTATTAAAATGTCCCGCCATTTCGTCGAAATTTATCAGACTTGCCAATCCGTCCTTGTAACTTTAATTTTAGGTACCAATCAAGCATAGTTTTGCTTAGACTGGGGAATTGGAATTAAAATGATCAATAAAACAGGTGATATAGTTTGCCCTCTTTCGGGAAACCTTAAAGATTGGAAACATATACTGGCATATTACCCCAAACACAGAACAGTGGTGGGTTAGCCTTGGAGCCAAGCTTACATACTCGAATATGGGCAGGTTAGCATGTTGGGACTTGCTTGCGTAGGAAGAGAATCGGTCAAATCTGTGCGTTTCTATATAAAGTGGCCTAATTAGAAGCTGCGTGTATAAACAATGTATAATTGTGTAGTAAACATGTATAAATAAGAGAAAGTATGCGTGTTTCTTATGTAATATATTTTACTTGTATGTTAATATTTGTATTAGTGACTAATTATATATACATATTATTGTCCGCCGGTGTTATACAGTAGCATGTGTAGTCTCTGGACCCATGCGATGGAAATAATGTAAAATAGAACACTTATCGTTCATAAACTAAACATTTATTTATCTATATACTGTACTGGTTTCCAACTGAACAGACACTCCTTTATTTTAGAAATAAATTATTTTCTAAATTATGCAATTTGCTCTACATTTCTTCAAAACTTTGAAATGCAGATGTTGCATGAATTTCGTTATTACGTTTGTATACTGTTATTGTAATCTGCTGTTCTACACTTAAGCAAAATTTAAAGCGATTTATTTCATTTGCTATTAATTTCTTTAAATATTACATAATTAGCATGTCTCTGTTCTCAAATCTTGCTGTAAATCGAAATATAAACATAACTGAGACAAACTACCTTGAACCGTACATTTTCTGCTCTTCTACAAAATACACTAATTGAAGGCAACTTTGTATGGTATACTATTAAAGTGTAAACAGAGACTCAAGCGCACAGACGATGAAAAAAAAGCTGAAGCAAGGCAGCCCTTCACTTCACTTGAGAACAGTTTTGGAGTCTTCCCCTCTCCTTGCATTTACGTGATTTTTGCTAGTTATGCCGACTTTTTTTTTTTTTTTGCTTAGGTATACGTTGCCCAGTGGGCTTAATAATATACTAGTCTAGTCCATAAAGACCGAGAAAGCTGTTTTACCAACGAAGTACACTAGGCACGTTTAGGTTAGTATGGTGTTTTTGGAAGCAGTCTCCATTGAATTGTATCCACTCAGTCCAACGTGTCTGCCAGTCCTGAAGACCTGTTGGATACCGTTTTTTGACATCGTACTCAGAACAGCATACGCCTTCTTCATTACCCCCGTTGATCAAATAAAATATTGGCCCCCCAGCTTGTTTTTGAGACAAGGGAACAGAAGAAAGTTTCATGAGCTAAGCTCGGGCTGTATGAAGGGTGGGACATGTTCGATGTTCTTTTTGGGGGCAAACGTGAGGGTGTGCATTGTCATGGTGAAGGCACCAACCAGATTGATCTAGTTCAGTCTTGTAACACTCTCCAAACACTCGTTGTTTGGGAGGGAACTTAATGTCGACTATTTCACTTATGCGAAGTCGTCTTAAAATGAACGAATGAAACGAAGGGTTCTTCAAAGCGTTTTGGTGATGTGCAAATTGATCTTATCATTGGGAATTCCAAACCACGAATACAAAGAAAATAGATACCTTGTATGTTCAGTATATGTTCCCTCAGTTGATATTAGAAAATCGAACGGTAGCGATTGTAATAGTCGACTTTTGTCCCTTTAAGTCTCACGGTTTCTGAATAAAATAGATATTCATAAGTATAGCATTTTATACAAGTGTTAATATTCTGTGCGTTAATTTCAAAGATGTATCACTTTTATTCTTATTCTATGCATGAAATCGTTCTAAACCCTTACTTTGCTCTTCTCTATTGGCATTACTGACTGACAATCGGCATTCTTCTGTCGTAAGATTGCTTGAAAAGATTAAGTACAAATATACAGTTATTACAGTTTTGTAAGAAAATTTAAGAAATTACATTTGAATTCTTATTTTATTCGTAAAATAATGTCACTTGAGGGTCTGAACTTTCCAGATAAATGTATCTCACTACGTTCGTGAATTTATCAGTAATCGCAGACCCTCTTGTGATATTACTTGTGATAAATCATTCCACGACAGTCAAAGAATGAAATCACCATAACCTTTCCTGCCAACCTAACTTTGGTGTCGGAGAACCAGATGATTTCCAGATTGAGCTTGGCTGTTTGCTTGGGATCGTAATGGTAAAGTCAAATCTCATCTCATCTGTCAGGGTATGCCTGTCCATGCTTCCCCACCAGAAACTGAAACTCCTTTCCCACCATCTTCTATTCAGGCGTCAGTAATCTCTGCATCTATCTGACACAGATGAAGATTGGCGAACGTATCACCATTGGAAATCTGTAACACGTCTGCCAGCTTATCCACCGTTATCCGACGATTTTGTCTTGGTCTCGTTCACTGCAGTGGTTGGAGCATCTGGAGCTACCCGTTTGGAGCCCTCCTTAAACTGCTTGAACCACCGAAGTGCGGTTGATTGTAGCACATTATCATCATGTTTACTGTAACATCACGTACGCTTCCATATTGTATATCTGCAGACGGAATTTCACAGCATTGTAATACTCATTGGGAAGCGACTCCATTTTATGCAGCCAACTAGCTCTGTGCTGGTGCCCTGTATTAAGATGCTTGTGGGTACACGCTTCCAATTGTTTACAACGATCTCCTTAGATCTTTTCTTCTCATGAAAAGTTGTTTTCAGTATGCAGTGAGAAAAAAAAAACTGCTCAGTCTTTATTGATTAACTGTTGTATTGCCATGTGGTTATTAATTATTATTATTCCATTCTGTGATATTTCTATCCTATAGCATTTTAGGATTTTTATGTGCATTTTGCATACTCCTGTGTGTCGTGACTGCATATAAATCTTCTTCATTATACCTATGTATAATAGGAAAGATAATGTTATGAAACCCTGCTGGTAATGTGGAATCCCCTCACTATCTGTTTAAGAGCTGATTGCACTTAAGCGACAACCATGGAAATAAGCGTTTTAACTAAAGTTATTAAGGGACCAGTATACCATAGAATACAAAATGAAAGTATAGAATACGGTATTTTTTCTAGTAGAATTTTTAAAGTACCAATATGTTTAGCTTGTTGCATACACTTCAGGCGAATTCCTTCCATTGACCGCTTTGTGGACACTTAGGGATCGATCATACACTTGCATTTTCTATAAACCGAAAACGTGTAACTTTCTAGAAATGAATAGGTGTATATAAGAGAGATATCACATGCAAATACTGTGTAGGCATACGTCGCAATGCCATTCGTCTGCGAAATCTGCATACAATCTATCAATTGTATGACTACGGAATCTCTGCAGAGTTCAGGAAAAACTCCGACAAACTCTAAATTAATTTCGTTTCCTACCAATTTCACTCCTAATTATACCATTTACTGCCCAATTTCTGTTTGCAACCAAAATAATCGAAACGGTAGAAATAAAAAAATTATTTCTTTTACTGATAATACTGCCAAATTATCCCGCCAATTATGCCATTTACTGTGTTGACTCTAGTGTTTACTTCCTCTGGGTTGCACAGGAGCATTTGCTTCACCATTCGAGTGGCAGGGGACAAGTTAATGAGCATGTTTTTCTTTCATGTTTGAGAGGTATGTAAATAAATGTTTTGTGATTGTCATGCTCAAATGTAGTGTTTTGGATTAGGATGCTTCAAGAACCTCTTGGTGCTGATAATCTGGATCAGGAGCATGCTTCACCAACATCTGACCTTACGACATTGGAGAAGGCTCTTGAGTGCACTGCTGGAACTATTGCATTGAACAGGTTTAGGGTTACAGGAGCGTGGTCTTTCAATCGTACAGTATTCGGTGATGCTGAGTTCTTCGATGCCGAGCACGACGCACATTTCTGGAGATTTCCAAGATTGATGATTTAGTTTGCTCAAGAGCTGATCCAGTTTCACCATCTAACTTTTTCTTCCTGCATCATTGTAGAGAACTTTCATAAGGGGGGGGGGATAAAAAGCATCTTCTGCAATTCTTGTCACCGAATCGCCATACAAGAGCAATTTTTACTAAGGAAATTAAGTTAGGATTCGGTTTGGGTCTTGGACATACCCTTGATAATATCACGGGAAGAATTCTTCCTTCAACCCCTAGGCTTTGTTGTGGCGGTAGGGGAAGAGCCAATATCAAGAACAAAGTAGCTTCTTAAATTTAGTTCTGAAAGTGAGAATGTACATAGAAAGTGAAGAAGCTATAGAACTATCATCATACTGCTCATCTTATTCTACGTTTGAGCTTCCCATTGGACAAACAAGAAGTTTCCAGGTGACCGAAAAGGCGAAATGTGGATTCAGTGGCTCATATGTGTAATGTAGACCCATAGTGAATATGCTGAGATGAATTAAATGTATGCACGCGACTTCTGTCTAAACATGAACTATGCGACGTTTGGGGGGAGAAAGATGGTGGTTAATTTATGAGCTATAATTAATTACAACATTCGTAGTATTATATAGAATTATAGGCTTTTTCCATCTGTTCTCCCGCCGCTGTCTCGAAGTGTCGCCATGCCACAGCTAGATTCGGTAGAGCGCTGGAATTTTGTGACCTTTTCAGGTCAACGGGGGAAAAGAACCGGGAATCAGGCAATAGATGAATACAAGTCTTAGAACTGGAATTACACGATTTATTAACTTGTATTTACTGTTCACTGCTAAGGGTCGCCTTTAAGTTCTGTTAAGTGATTCTTAGATCACGCTTCCACTATTCAATCTGACCTACCTGGCTGACTGGTAACTCATTCAGTTGAACTGTTGATAACTGACTACTTGTCTAATTACACTAATTGAATCAATTATCTGTATCTCTCCCCATTATAACTCTCTGATCACTGTGTCCTCTGATAACTGAACATGACTTATTCTCCTCTCTCGATAACTAAACTCTGACCTTAATCTCCGGGGCCTCGAAATCACAACCTTTTTTAAACTGTATATTCGTCTGGTCGGTAGGCCATCTCCTACCTTTCAAAATGTCACTATTGAATAGTTTCGACAATCATTTCCTCTACACGACTATGACCGCCACGGGTGGCCGAGGTCGTTAAGTCTCGGACTCGTGAGCGGGAGGTCTGGGTTCGAATACCATCAGGACCGTCCTTCCTGACTGAGGTTTTTTCCAGGTTTTCCTCAGTCCTCATAAATGGCAAATGCCGGGGAGGTACCCTAAACTTAGGCCTGGAACGATTCCTTCCATAAAATCCTTTCCCAATATATCATTTCATCTCATGTATCATCAGTGTCCATCGCCTGTGGTGCCTTTGTAGCAAAAACGGGCGTTAAACACCATTCATTCATTCATTCATTCATTCATTCTACACGACTATCTATTGGTCGTGGCACGTACATATAATTTTCCTAAGTTCCCTGATTGGATGTTCTCATAGGCCTTATATTCGAGCTGTTTTTTCACCCTTGATTCCGTTACGTCGGGCTCTATAAGCTATTGCACCCATAAGGATCTGTTGCATCAGGTTCGTCTTAGACTTTAACGAAGCTAATCTTTCTGAATTTTCACATAATAGAGGGGTTTCTGACCTGTTCCGTTTCCCTAATATTTTCCAGAAATCTTAATGGCGACCCCATACAAAGCCTCCTATAACATATACAAATGATGTACAGGACCATCTGGCTTTTTTGCCAGCCCCTAACACAACACTTCCAGGTTTATTTCTGAAGGTTTTGTCGAGTGTTCTACTACCCATGAAATACACAAAATAACTTAACTACTAATATGAATAAATGTAAACCGCACACGTTAATTGTAATAATATGTATAATATATGTAGTTTATTATACTAATATCGGTAACATTTTATTGGGGGGCGGCATCCCATAAATACCACTTCAGCTATATTAAGATATTGGTTTAGGTTTTTAAAAACCTTAAGTAATTCAATTTATATTTTTATTATTAGGATTTTCACGTTTCGTAACGAAAGAGTGCATTCAAGTTGTAACACCTCCAATTTTTTTTTCTCAGGACTGGAATCGGATAGAAACATGTGGTTTATTTTAAAATACGCGGGCACTGGTTATCAATGCATGACAGAGATGGCAGTACTATATAGCACACATAACTTTAGCGCCAGTGGCAAGAGTGAGGACTATTTTTGATACTTCAAAATGGCGACGTTTTTATTAAAGGAATAGCATGTAATCATTCGTTTTCTTCATTTGCATGGTTTGACACCGATAGAAATTCATCGTAAGTTGGGTGAGACATGTGGTGATAGTGTCATGGATGTGTCTAATGTGCGTTCATGGGTACGACAGTTCAAGGAAGGCAGATCGCCGTGTGACAACAAGTTAAGGTAATCTCGGCCTCGTACAAGCCGGTCTGACGCCATGATCGAGCGAGTGGAGAAAGTTGTTTTGGGGAATCGCCGAATGAGTGAAACGCATCGCCTCCAAAGTGAGCATTTCCGTAGGATCTGTGCACAGAATCCTGCATGAAGACCTGAAAATGCGAAAAATGTTCTCCAGGTGGGTACTACGAATGCTGACGGACGACCACAAGGCTGCGCGCATTGCATGTTGTCAGGCAATGTTGACATGTGATGACAGCATGAATGGGACGAACTTTTCTTTGATTGTAACAATGGATGAGACATGGATGCCGTTTATCAATCCTGAAACGAAGTGCCAGTTTGCTCAATGGAAGCACTCAGATTCACCGCCACCAAAAAAAGTTCGGGTAAGCGCCAGTGCAGAAAAAATTATGGTGGCCATATTCTGGGACAGCGATAGAATAATCCTTACTCATTGCGTTCCAAGGGGCACTACAGTGACAGGTGCATCCTACGAAAATGTTTTGAAGAAGAAGCTCCTTCTAGCATTCCATGAAAAACGGCCGGAAGAGACTGCACGTATGCGCTTTCACCGACTACGCCCCAGGGCATCGGGCGACCTTGAAGCAGCAGTTTCTTCATGAAAACAACTTTGAAGTGATTCCTCGTGCTCCCTACTCACCTGCTCTGGCTCCTAGCGACTTTTGACTGTTTCCGACGATGAAAGACACTGAGTGGTCACACATTCACTAGCCATGCCGCTATTGCATCAGCGATTTTCCGGTGGTCAAAACCGACTTATACAGAAGCGTTCGCAGCGGCCATGGAATTATGGCGTCGGCGTTGTAAAAAATGTGCACGGCTACAGGGAGATTACCTCGAGAAGTGACACAAGTTTAATAATTTTCCTATGATTAGTCAGTGAGGAAAAAAAATCGGAGTTATTATAACTTGGATGCACCTCGTAAATGCGAAAGGAATTTGCGTTTGATCTTGACGGTGTTTTGTTGCTACAGCAACGGAGAAGACATTTTGTGTACTGGAATAGCATGCGACTAAGTTCATAATCACAATTGAACATCGTTTTTGAGCAGAAAACACGTTGGTATCTCAGTTTAGATTCTTGTATGTGTGAAATACCATACGCCCGTCTAAATCTGTCGTCGACGGGAGCGTCCACAATGATCATTTTTGAAATAAATACAAAATTCGTATTCTATTTATAGCAGTGCTTACTTTTCCACGAGAGCTTCATTTTGTTTTTGTTTGGTGAGAACATTTTAAAAGTCCCTGACTTAGATCGGTCGACTAGCGGACCCATTCCCTCCAATCGTCGAGATTTCACACGCGGCAAACGCAGAATTATTTTCTCTTACAGTGAGTTGCAGGCTGAATTTCTATAGAGTCGGACAGTTGTATTGTGCAGTTGAGAGTTAAATTTCATTAAAACAATACAGTAGTGAAATATTTACTGCTTTGTGGTATATTCATCTTAAAGGCATACATCAAGTGCAGAAAATTATGTGGCAGAACAAACAAACATTTTGGCGTAAATTTCCTGGGAGCTCGGTTCCAACAAGAAAAACATTAAAGTTCAATGGAAAGAGCTGTGACTGACCGGAATCCATCAAAGATCTCATGTGCTCACAGAAGAAAAACTTGATAGAAATAAGAGTTTCCATTAAAGTCCTCCTTGTTTTCCAGATCTTAAGGTTTGTATTTTTTTAATGTTTTGGAGTACATTGAAAAATGGAGTATATTCAGTTAATACTCTCACACTGCAGGAAATTGAAACAAACATTCAAACGAAGTTAGATTCATTAGTGATGGAGAACTGATGCATTTCAGTGATAATTTCTTAAGAAGACATTAATTGTGAGTTTGGAAAAATTGACATTTCCAGCTCCTACTGTAAGGAGGTTTAGTACCAAATTATGTTATTTAACATGTTGTACTTAAAATGTGAACCGCTTTGGTGCCGCAAGTCTAAGTAAGAAAACACCGGCGGCAATGTGGGCTCCAACCGCCGACTGGCTGAACTAGGTATCGGGACTTTTATACTGCTCTCGCTGTATATGCAGTTAAATTGTAAAAATGCGAGAAAATTTTCACAATCATTTCATTCACCAACTTTACCAGCAATACAGAACTGGCTAAACGTTTTGTTGGCATTATAAAAGATTATATATTTGTTTGTAACAGATGTACCTGCCAATTGAGTCCATATTTTGTAACTGCGATAAAATATCAACAGAACAACATCTTAACGAGAAAATCCATATTAGACATTATGTATTTATTCATTCTTCAAATAGAGTCAATGCAGAAATTGGTCATACTGCCGGATAATTACAATTATCTGCACCCTGCAAGGATAAGTATCGACATGAGAAATGGGGATCACAATTTCACAATTGCAGAATTTTTGCTGAAGTAAGAAAATGTTCTGCGATGTAACATTTCAGACTGTACTCCTACTTGATGTGTGTACAACCAGGCGATAAACAGAAAACAACGAACAAAGAACGTGTTCTAGTTCAAACAGCTTGCCGTTGTCCATCGTAGCATTTTTGGAATTTACAGAACTTCTCAAGAGATAAACGTGAATATAGAGAATAAATCTTAGATTCACCGAGAGACATTGAAACATACAAATAATTTAAGAATAAAGGCAACAAATTCATAATCGATACTCAACTTACAGTTGATTGCACAAACTTTAAATACATTGCTGAGTTGGTAATCTTGAAATAGTTTAATTACCGAATAAATGTAAACCAGTTGTACAAGTATAATCATAAGAATCATGGACATGAAGTTGACAAAGATTTTTCACCACCTATCTTACCTTATATTTGATGAAAATTTTTAATTGATTTTACCCCCAACTAACTTTACAGCATTGTAACTGCGCTCATTTCCTATACGTTATGATCATATATAAGGTACAGGGCTTTCAATTAAAAACTTTCCAGCCTGAACTCATTACCTTTTAACATAAATGTAATTAAAAAAAAACAAATGTCAATTTACGATTATTTAAGGGAAGTGTACTTTTATTTTTCAACATAGTCATCCCGCCTGTGGTGCCTCAGTAGTAAAAACGGGCGTTAAACACTACTCAAAAAAAAAAAAAAAAAAAAAAAACATAGTCATCTTGTAAAGCAATGCACGTAGTCTAACAACATTCTAAGTAAAGGAAGATTGTCCAACTGTAAAAAATAAGCATCTGTCTCTGCTTCAACCTCCAGTTGATGTGAATTTTTTGTTCATCCAGCCATTTCCTCAAATTTGGGAACAAGAAGTAGTCGCTGAGAGCCAAATTCGGAAAATATGGCCGTTGTGGTGGCACTTGAAGCAAAGGTCATGCAGTTTTGCAGCAACAATCCCACGCGTGTGTGAAGGCGCATTATTCTGACGAAAGAGAACTATCTTTTTCGCAAAATATGGACGTTTAGCTTGAAGAGCATCCATCAGTTAGTGAGGTTTAATACTCACCGGTGATGGTTCTGCCCTTCTGAAGGTTGTCTACCCAAAAAACCGTAACCATGACTTTATCTGAAGATGGAACTATTTTTGCTTTCTTTGGTGCACTTTCACCTGTAGCCATCCACTGTTTGGACTGCTGCTTCGTCTCTTGCGTGATTCATGTTTCATCTATTGTTATGCAATGTCGGAGAAACTCAATGGAACGGCGTTTAAACAAGTCTAAACACACCGCCACGGTTGGCCGAGGTTGTTAAGACGCGGACTCGTGAGCGGGGGGTCTGAGGTTCGAATCCCGCCAGGGCCGTCCTCCCTGATTGAGCTTTTTTCCAGGTTTTTCTCAGCCCTCATAACTGGCAAATGCCGGGGAGGTACTGTAAATTTAGGCCTGGAACAAAATCCTTTTCCAATATATCATTTCATTTCATGTATCATCATGTTCACAGCCTGTGGTACCTCAGTAGTAAAAACGGGCGTTAAACACCATTCAAAAAAGTTTAAACACTCTTGCAAAATGTTCATTCGAATGCGCTTTTGGTTTATTCCACAGTGCGGCATTCATCGAGCTGAAAGCTTTCTCGTATCCAAAATTTCATGTAAAATGTAGTGGACATGGCCTATCGATCAATCGACTGTCTTTGTGTATAACATTATGAATTTTTGTCACAATCTTGTCAGTCGCAGCAGTTCTGGAACATACTGAGTGGTCTTAATCTTGAATGGATGTGCGAATGCTTAAATTCAGCAGCTCACAGCTTACGGTCGAAATGAAGGGAAGAATCCTCCTTTAATATGGAATCTAATTCTTTTGGTATCTCTTTTAGGGTTAAAACTTCAAAACGAAGTACTTTATCACAGACGTATTTCAGTTTTATCCATTTTGTAGAAAATGAACACTGTTATTTTTAAAAGATCGCCACAAACAAGTGACTACACTTATGCGTTTGAAACTTTACAGCGCGCTATCTAAAGGATGATGCTTAACAACTATCATAGTGATTTCGCCATTTTCAAGACATTCTGAGTTAGGCCGATAATTTTAGGATCACCCATAGTGTATATTGAGAGGGCAGTTAAAATCAATGTTGATTTCATTGTAGGTTTCACTCTCTCACTTCCAGTCACTCCTACTTTGAATTTTCAAATGACACCCTACGTTTTGATGCTTAAAGATAATGCAATTTTTATCATATCTTTTGTTTTCTGTCATTGTCTGACAACCTGGACTTTGTTATTGTTGTTTGAATTTGGACAGAATAATAATTATAATAACTACTGAACTTTTATGATGTGTACCCTATCCTAAAATTGGCTGTATTACTATAATATTAATAACAATTTTACCCAAAAATAATCGCTCATTCTATAACTACTGATTTATGTTTTACTTTGTTCAAATCTAAACAATGAAACAACGGCCTGAAGTTTAAAACCCACGCTGATTGCGTTTAGTTTTCATTCCGTACTACCACTACCTTAAACTTAAAATAGCACCTGCACTTTATCATACTCAATTTTTAAAGGGAATGAAATTGCTTAGAAACGTGAACTGCTGTCATAATTTAAATGAAAACACTGTATATTTTTGGTAAATTATAATTTTTAATGCTATAACAAAATAACCTTTTTCGGAATTGCTGGCTTTCCGCTTACATACTGTTCTTTCTAGAGGGTATACACAATTTTAAAATAATTTATTACCAAAAGACATATATTTCACTATTGTTATATTAAAGTATGTTCAAGTTCAAACAACAGTTAACAATTGTACAATACAAAATAGATAATAACAATTAAATTCTCTGTATAAATTAGGGTTGCCAGAAATTTAAAATTAAAGGTAAAATGTAATAAATGTTGGTTTTAAACTCCTTCCTCAATGTCTAAATTGAGTGTGGTTTTTTTTTTTTTTTGCCCATATTGAACTTAAATTCTGTTCGGGAAGGTTTTGTTTCTTTTTCTTTTTTAAATAAAAGTGCTGTATACATGACTAGACGCGTGTGCTTCGAACACTTATCTTAGATATGCACACACAAGCACGCTTATACATACATAAACATACACACGGGACTCTGGCTATGACGAGGAACATTCTTTATATAAAAGAAACATTTATGTCCGCCCATGGCAGCCAGGTATTCTACCAATTAAGTCTAGTTGAAGTTGCACCAAAGGTGGTTAATATTACAAGAGAATATAATCACATTTTGGAAAAACAACAAATAAACTAAAGCTCTGAACTTTGAACAAAAGACGAAAGTGCTCTACATGATGCACAAACACCACACAGCTCCGCCAGAAATACCTGCGCTTCGATGAAAAAGATATGTAGCACAATCTTCAGACCCGTGGCGGTGGTGGGCAGATGCAGCACAAGATAATATAATTTATGAAAAAGTTGTGAGACAATAATTAAAGTCTCATGTGAAGGTAATGAGAACAGGTGCGATTCGAGCGCTACTTTTACAGCAGTATCGTAGATGAAATCTCTACGGAACAACAAGCACATCTCGATAAAGAAGCGGTAGTTAGCTGTGCTTCACGTTGAGGAATTACTTAGAAATAAATAAACTGCACAAATGCTGCGAGCCGCTTTTCTGCAGCCGTGGAACACAATAAAGGTGCCAATGAAATCGACGTATGAAGACACCACCCGCAGCGGCTTCAGTTAGTGAACAATATCTACACTCAGAGGTAGATAAATTTAGCAAGATGCATGCCTTTCATAGAAATTAACGTTGTATCGCTTACCTTAAAGCGAAAGAATCTGAAACCATGCGTAAAACTGAAAAGAGAAATATGAACATCAAGAAAAAAGCAAGAATACGAAGAAAAATATTAAAAAGCATTGAAAAATAGGAAAGAAGGAAATCGATACCTAAAAAGAAAGCAGGAAATGAAATAAGGAAGAGAAGAAGAGTGTCAGGAAATGTAGAAGAAAGAAACGGAACTAATCATGAAATTCAAGAGGAAATTAACTAAAAATATGTAAGTAACATAACCTCAATTTACTTCTTAAAACCCTATACTGAATAAATTAGGTTCCAATCTATTATAAACTTCTTAACTTTACTATACCTATATTAGAATTAACAATGAAATATTTGTACTTCAAGCATCTGTGGGATAAATTTGTGTTCTATGAGTCGAAAGAACTGCACCAATAATGGAAGTTTTGTACATTTGTGTACCTTCTACGAGTTATATGCTTTTACGTGCAAATTATACATTCATTCATGACAAAAGTTATTTAGCAGGCATTTGGGATTTTTAGGCACAACATGCATAGTTCACTACCATCAAATACTTTTTTAAAATTTTCTGCATTGAGAAATATTTTGATACCCCATACTTCGTTGATAGATATTGAATAATGAAAAAAATAAGTTGATGGATAATAAAAACTAATATTTCCTTCTAAAGTATTCGTGAGAATATTATCGGAAGCGTTTATCTCTTTTACTTCTTGGCCTTGAAGTCCGCGAGGTGACCAATATTATCATCATGCTTCTTATTGCTACTAATTGCTATTCATAAACGGAAATCAGGCGCTTTTGTAACACCTGACTGGAAATTTGAAATGAAACAAACCAAGTTACCACAAGTTCAATGTAACGTTACATAAAATGTATTAAGTAGAAATTGCAATGATTGAAAAGTAGAAAACTACCGAAATATAAACAAAAAATAATGGCATTTGCCTAACCTTCTCTCATGTAACTTCCACTTAGAAACATACGACAATATGATATGAATGAATTTTTTCATTTTAATTTTTTGTATCTATTTCATCTGAATTATGATTCATGTTCTTCCTATTAAAATTGTGAGCGAATTTTAGTTGATGTAGCAGAATTCTTCATTCTTCGCTTTACTGAATTCACTCGCCAAATTTTCCGGAACGGCTCCTCCAAAAATTGCAACATTTTATTTCCTATAACCATTGCTCAATGCACTTTAATGCGAAAAAAACAAACAACGTCTATTGGGAATTGCAGTCACGGTGCAAAACAATGCTAAGTATTTAGTTCAGGGGAGGTAAGAAAAAGCGGTAGAAGGAGCCTCTTGCCCATAAGAACCATTATGTGTATACACTGAAACGTTGCCTTTCGTCGTGTGGCTTCCCAGGAAAGTTCGCCTTGAGCTTTATGGGAATGATTGTTGTTGCGTTACTAAGTTGAATATCATATTTTAATATAACATTAGAAATTATATTGCCAACAGCCACGTTATTAAATATAGAAAAACTTTCAGTTATTTCGATATCAAACAATTAACAAAACTCTCATTCAGACGCTCTCCAGCAGAATAATCAGTCGTTTCGTTATCGTTCAACTGTTGCCGAATGGCAAGCAGGTTAAGTTTCATGTTAATTCGTGAAGTAGTTGCTTAAGAAAATGAACAGTGTACAATGTTTAGCATCCTAAGGCTTTTTATTTGGGAAAACAAGTGGAAAAGTAAACGGCCATCAAGTTCACCGGATATGACGTAAGTGTACTTTTTATTTGGAGTTTTATCAAGTCATGGGTGCACCAAACCGAAGTGTCGTATTCGACAAGCATATGCATCGATTTCAGGTAATAAACCTTACAAACGTTTTTAGGGTTGGGCATAATGCTTTTGAAATGAATGCGGCCCATGATGAATTATAAAAATAAAATACATAGACATCATTACCTCGCTCATATCGTCACCAACCAGCAGCCTCTTAATACGAGCACTTATCGGTCGAGTGCAGTTACACCTCACCCGCCTGAGTATCGTAGCCAGTGAGAACACGCGACATACCGACATCTACACTTGCAATATCCCGCGGAAAGCACTGAGGCTGGGTTTCCGAGCGTTTGTATTTCTCCAAATATCAGCGACTCAAAGAAGCTCCCATGATGATTGCAGATGTCTTTGAAAGCGGAATTGTTAACTCTTTGTTAGTGAATTTCCCACGAAATTCCCATGTGACAGATAAGTGCTCTCACTCTCTCCTCGGTCTGCTTACGATGCAAGACATTCCGTTTCCACTTCCAGTTAAGGCGATACTTCCACAAATAGTTAAGACAATAAACTTACCAAAGAGAGTTTGTCATTGATGAAATTGCAAAGTCTCGTGGACATGATGTACTCAGGTTACTTCCAAATAAGCGTCAAAACAAACGTCGCCCCCCTTCTGAGAATGGCGTGGCTGAAATTTGTGGAGGAAATGCGTTAAAAATATAGATAATATATTTTTTGGTTCAATGTTAGCCCATATTCTCATCACGTTGTGTGCATTCCCTTATTGGAATGGCGCTATTGTAGTGGATTTCTGAGGCCGGGACACCTACTGAGCGCTTGAGAATGAAAATAGCAATTTTATAAGTGTGGGAGTAATTAACACAGAATAAAATATACAAATAATTACACTAGATGAACAATTGAGCATTGCTATGATCAAAGTAACATTGCTATGTATAAATGAATGCCGGTTATGTTTGTGTGTTCACCAGTAAAAGGAACTTGCGGCCTGTTTCATAAAGCTGACTTCATATAACTTACAAATATGTCACATATGACAGGTATAAAATTGTAACTTGTCACACAACAACTGCTGTTTTATAAAGCTGAAAATTATGTAAAAATAAATTGGCAACAAATGAGTTGTGTTCAAGACTCTGCTATTTATAGATCACTAATATTTACTTTCTTTGCATTCATATTATAATAACTATAAAACTTATATCGCAATGCAAATTAAATCTGACGAAATTTGAAATTACAATTATTAGCACATTATTATATGTAATAATCTACATTAAAAGGGTGATCTCCTTTTATAATAAACGTAAACAAACAACACGAATGATAAGTGGCTATGACCGATTGTTAACCCAGCTACAAAATAAATGTCAGATAAGCTACGGGAGTATTGAAGAGAACACAATCACCGCTTTTTTTTCTAATATAAAAATCTGAAAAAAAGAAAGTTAACGCATTGTATGTTTATTATCTCAGACACTATCGTAGACTAAGGCTAAAAGTGTCATATTATCATATCGCGTAAATATTTTCCTATCGAATTTGAGTATTTCACATATGTGACGTCATCATAAAATCGACCAATGAAATGAAACAAAATTTTGAATTTTGACCAATCACAGCCCGATATCGCAGTGAAATTATGGTAAACTTTCCTTTACTATGCGAAATGCATTTGTTTTCTGGTCAATGTAGAAGCTCTATACCCCCACCATAATTCCTGAGTATCATAGAAATTAATCTGAGCATCATTCGGCAAATACTAAATAACGTGCGGAATTCTGTTTCCACGCCTTCATCTGTTAATGCCCAAACTCCTGTGTACCGAATGAAATTGCAGCCTCTTCATTCAAATTTGATAACTGCATTTTCAATTATTGTACATTTAACTAACCTCATGTGTATTCACTCAAGCAATTTTGTAAATTTTTGTAAATTATATAACAATGTCTGCCTAAGCAACTATACATTTTAATAAAAACATTGTTCAGAACGGTGAAATGTTAATCTCTGTTTTGTTTTTCTCAGTTGGTGTTAGTAAATCGAACAGTAGCGATTGTAATAGTCGACTTTTCCTCCATTTCAGTTTCACGGTTTCTGAATAGGTAGCTATTTATAAATCTACCATTTTATATAAGTAATTGTTATATTCTGTCCGCGGATTTCAAATATATATTACTTTTATTCTTATTCTACCCATGAATTAAACCCTAAAACCGCATTTGGCTCTTCTCTATTGGCATTACTGAAAATCGACATTCGCAAGATGGCTTGAAGAGTTATATCCTACTTATATTCATAATACAAATATACATTTATTATATTGTAAGTCATGAATAGGAGAATTATATTTAAATTCTTGTTTTATTCGTAAAATAGTCCTAATAAATACCACCTAAGGATCTGAGCTTCCCAGATAAATGGGCAATTTCAGACCCTATTATAATATTACTTGTGATAATTTTACATATTGCCAGTTTGTCACTGTTGTGTGTGAAAATTTTATGTTTCATAAAACAAATACATCAACATATTTGTTAACTTTTATCAATCACATTTAAACTTTTTATGAAACAAAACATGACAAATGTATCGTGACAATTTTGTAAAATTTTCATGCTTTGTGAAACAGAAACTTGCAAAATTATTGAATTGTATACCAATTGCCTATCACCTGTCGAATTGTCAACTTTTATGAAACAAGCCCCTGGTTGGGGTTAGATTCGAGCTTTGATAAATCGCATGTTAACTAACATTAGGAGCGCGGCGATAATATAAAATCGTGCCATACATATCTAATGTCATGTAAATTACATTTACTCAAGTTATTATTTCATGAAAAAATGCCGCAGAAATAAGATCATTCATTACCTTTTTGACTTTTAATTAGGCCACCAGCGCCTTTATTTTCTCAGCTTTTTCTTAATAAGATTGCCAAATCTTCAATATCATGCAGTATGATATAAACTCATTTTTATCTGTAGATAACCAGCGACAACAATCGATGTTTTTGTTTATTCAGGTAGTTGCGAGTTTGTTTCAAATTTACGACAGAGGGGTTTCGTTCTAGCATTTCGTGTACACAATTTTTCTCAGCTGTATAAACTAGTACTACTGAGGGTGTAGAAGAAATAAAAAAGAGGGCCATTATGCTTGACGGAAATTGACAGAGCAATTAGCAGAAGGGCGCTTGAACATTTGAGCACTCACAACACGCAATGTCTAGTCAATATTGCGAGATTCGCAAGTGTAGACACATTCTTAATGACAATGGACATTTACATAAAGCAGCTGTGTAGTGTAATTGTTAAATACGTCTGTCTGTGGAAGGAACGTTGCGGCAAGCTGCGGAGAGATTTAAAGCGGAAGTGATAGTATCTCAAGAAGGCAGATCAATAGGTCGCAGGGAGTTGCCATGCGCCGAGACCAACGTCGCGTGTCACCTGAGGGCGTTGTCACCGCAGTGTCGCCCGGTCGGCATGCGCACACAGCACATGACGCTTTTTTCACGTGTCCCTCCTGTGTGTCTCCTCTGGTTGTCGCGCTCCCCCTCTCTGTCTCCTGTCCTGTCGCACGGTTGGCCGTTGGAATCAAAGGGTGGAGTTTGGGGCAGTGACATCTTCCATGATGTCATCAAATCCGCTGTGGAGGTCCTGACAAAGGTAGGGAGCGCAGTACAAGATGGCCACTCTAGCAGTCTCAACAAGTTTATACTCCTTTCTTCGTCACTGCACTTGTAGCTTTTAGAGGCATAAAGAGCTGCTTTCAGATATTTAATAATTAAAAAAGAGATATATTTTGTTCCCACTACATTTGGAGATCCCAAAATGATCATTCTGTAGTGCGCCATTGCAAGATTATTGACAACTGAGAAGCGTGCACATAAAATTGTAGTTGAGGTAACGCTTTTCACTGTCGAAGCCTTTACGAGCTCTCACACACCTTGAACAATATGCTTGAAAATGAGATATTCTTGGTTTGACAACAATGACAGCAATTTCAAGGTTTGATCAATCCAAGGAAACAGGATGACAGGCGTCAAAAAGCTGAAGACATTAAACAATTCATAGAAACAGCTTGTATAAGCTAAAGAACACAGAGAATATTACGGAAACGTGCTGCGAGTAGGTAACTCTGTAGTTACTCTGATCCTGATCAAAACAAACATATGATTGGTGATACAAACATTAACGAATGTGTTAGACTGATTTGTTTAACAGCACTGACTACTTGAATGCATTTTGAGTAGAACTGTTTAAAATGTGCTTTATTTTATATTATTAACAACAAAAGTAATACCGAATAACAAGAATTTGTTTTAAAAAATGACACTGTTTCTCGAGGATGCATAAATACCCTTAATGGCCTGAGACAGAGTTTAGATCTGAGGATAAAAATTACTATCTTTTATTTTACGTTTGCTGACTACCCAGGACATAATTATTAAGTACTGCGACATTACACGAGTATAGTAAACCGCTACCGGTGGCCGAGGTTGTTAGGTCCGGGGTCGTGAGCGGAGGTCTGGGGTTCGGTTCCCACAAGGACTGTCCTCCCAGACTGAGGTTCTTTCCAGGTTTTCCTCGGTCATAAATAGCAAATATAGGCGAGGTACCCTAAACTTTGGCCTGGAACGTTTCCTTCCTTAAAAAAAATCCTTTCCCATATATCATTTCATCTCGTGTATCGTTAGTGTCCACCGTCTATGGTGTCTCAGTAGTAAAAACGGGCGTAAACCCCATTCATTTGAAAAAAACAATGGAGTGTGAACATTTCTATGCAGGGTTGACGTCAAGCTAGCGACAAATAAGAAGGAAGGGTTCTATCTGCTCGACCTGAGCCGTAACTGATGATAGGTTTATTTTATTTATGCCCATTAAAAAGGTAGCCTTTCAGAGCTATTTCTGTGTCGTGACTTCTTTCTTACACACCTGTGCTAGCGGCTACAACTCAGAATGGTGGAGCGTCCAACGTAAAATTAACAGGTAATACTTGATTTGAAAGAAAAGTTAATGAATTAAAAAAGTAAACAAAGGTCAAGGTCAAACATAGTTTCAGGAAATTTAAAGTAATTTCTGAACTGTTTTGAACAAAAGTATAAATTCTGTGTTATTTTATATACTACAAAGTTGTAATTCGTGACAATACTTTAGAAATACAAGGTTTCTACAAAACAGCTGGGAGTTTATTACACTAATACCAAAAAAGTCAACTTACATTAGTAAAAATGATATGAAAACATACATAGAGAAGTTTTAACATTTAATAGATTTCAATATGACATCCCTCTTGGTCTAGTGATTAGCGTTCATGACTGCTGGTTGGGAGACCCGGGTTCGATTTTTCTAAGTTAGGGAGATATGGCACAGGGTCCACCCAGCCTCGTGAGGACAATTGGAAAGCTGCCTAATGGAGAGGTGGCGATCTTCGATCCTGAAAGCCGCGTAACAGGCAACCGGCGGGGGACCGAAATGTTCATAGCTTGCCCTCTATCAATGAAGTCGTAAGACGGAGATAGAGGAAGCAGAGGTCGCAGCGGCAGGCCAAGGCTCACCCTGAGCTGTAGTGTCAAGTGATAAGAAATTTTTAATATGCACCCCTTCGTAGCTCTGCATACACCCACATGATATTGCAACGTACGCGTCAACATGTAGAGAGTTACGTTCGCTATGTCTGCAATTATCCTTTCACGGAGATGATGTAGACGAGTTCTTCACATAGGGGTAAGGTATGGACTTCGTAGTGATCCATGGAATCGGTCCTCCTCATCCAATCCATTTGTAGGGAACCGCAAGATTAACATTGAGTAAACAAAATGGTTCTAGTGGGATGGAGCCCCACTTTTGTTGGGGAAAAACCAATCCAGCATGTGCGTTTATTCCATTCACATCTGGTATTGAATGGTGATCTATCCCCCCAAATTCAATTCTGACGATTAAACGTACTATTAATAAAATTACACTTCAAGTTTCAAGATATCTTCATTCTGGTTTAAAGTCACCTGTGCGATCTATCAATGTCTTAGATTACCTTAGAGGAAATGAATTTTGCATGCGTGTTATCGAAGCCTTTTGGACACGCTAGTTTGAAAATAGTCAGTTCTAAACTGCGTCGTTTTGATACTTTTTTTAGACTTCTAGCACAGGAACTCTGTCGACATCTTCTGATACGCATGGCCGTTTCTTTGGAACGTTTTAACCATTGACGAATTGTGTTATCAGTTGACGCATCACTCAACAAACTGTTAACAATTGACTGTGTTTAGTCATACAAATTACAGCCTGAGCCTCTGTCGTGGCATTGCCATTTTGACTAAATAACAAAACAAAAGTCGCTACATTTCCGCTACAGGTGTACCGCTAATAATGCATTCATACCACACTAAACTTCCATCCCACTTATTTCTTTTGTTATGCTTTTTTAAAACCTTGGAGTTCTTTTGTAGGAAATTTATATATGTATTAAAATATGTTTTATTTAAATAATTTCAAATTTCAAATATTTCTAATTCATTTTCATGAGTGTGTGTTTTCTCAACGTCACAATATCCTCTAGGTATTATTTATTCTTGGTGGTTTCTATAGGTATTTAATCAAGAAGGCAATTTTTAAGAATTTTTCGTCTTAAGACAAACTTTCTGCACTTCAGCCCTTATCAAAATCGTATAGATCTTATGTTTGAGTTGATGTAAATAATTGTTTCCTTGTAGATTCCTGTGCCATGTGTCTGAATTTTTAACGAACATTTCGGAATTTTCGACTGCAAATGCTACTATAGCTGAAATATATTCACATGTTATTGCTAAACTGCCAAATGTTTTAGAGTGGTTTACAGTTTCTGCCATTCTAACCTGATACATTTTTCTGGCTAATATAAACATCGTTTTAGCAGATAGTTTCCCCATAATGAAAGTAAACACAATATATTGTTTTTAGGATGTTGCTATTTGTAAAACGAGTTAATGATCTATGCGCAAAACAGTAATTTTGGTAAAACACAATCAATATGCTCTTTCCAGTTCAATTTATGATTAATTAAAAGACGGACTTTTCGTTTTGGGGATTCATTTATTTTAATTTTTGTTTTAAAATTTGTATATTTAGTTTATTAAACATTTATACTTGTGATCGCTAAAAAATTAATTATTTAATGTACAAAATACTTTATTATACAAATCTGATAAACGGTTACTTTGAAATTCTTTAATGACAAAATTTGTATCATTAGTAAAGAGTAATGGAAAAACATTTTTTTTATCCATTAATATATATTATAAACAAAAGTGTTTACAAAATAAAACCCTTTGGGACATCATGCTTAACTTCGTACCATTCGGAGACAATTAACTGATAAATTTACTACAACTTTCTGTTTTCTATTTGATAAATAAGATGCATGCCACTAATAACATTAGCCATTCATAACGTAAAATCATAAATTTTATAGAAGTATGCTATGATTCCCGAGGTCAAAAGCTTTAGAAAAGTCGCAAAATTTCAACTTTATGAAGTCCACTATAAAAACATGTGAGAATTTCTTTAGTTAGCTGAAAGGTTGTATTATTGGTGGATACTTTTTTTCCTAAACCCAAACATTACACTTGTTAAAATATTATCTACGAATAAACTGAACTTTTCAAACCAGTAACTCTAACATAATTAGTTTTAAACTTGTAGTGATTTAATGTTAATAAATTTGTGTTAAAATTAATGTAATATTTGTTTCATGGCCTACTTGCAACTTGATTGATTTACAGGGAAGGATAAATTGCATTGCAAATGTTCTGCAAACTTTCAGGAATATTTTAAAGGGAAGGGCATTTTGTGTTTTGATTAGTTATTCCTCAAATACCTGTACAAAATGGGAATAATTTACAGTATTCTAAATGTGAAACTGTTGGGCTTTTGCTTTACTTTATAACGTTTGTTTGGATTCATTCGAGGACAAGTCTCTATTGTTTTTTCCGGTGTTTCGCGCCTTCGGTTAAGAACATAAGAGTGAGGTCTTTTTCTCCCAATTCATGACTGAGCAAACAGCACTTCTTGAATTGTAAGAACAAAAATCCGGTGAAGTGTGTTCAACCACCACATCCATCCGTTCAGATCTGATTTTTCTTATTCACTTCTCTATTTACATCCAAGTTCGCGTCATGAGGCAAATGACCCATTGCTTCCACCTGCAGAATCAAGTAGTGGATTTAGGATTTGAAGTAACTTCTTACCCTGCTCTTGAACACTCGACTTTCAGTTTCATAAACGTTTCCTATCGCTTCGAGCTGATATCTTCATTTCAGTCGGCGACAGGTCCTTTCTCTTTAAGTTTTCTCGCCAGTCTCTATCTGCGTTAAAAGCAGACAGCAGGCGTTGAACTTTAAGGTGATTCACAAGCATTATCCGCCCTTAGATCTTGTGTTATAGTACACTGGTATTGCAAAGTTGCATTTTTACTTCCTTATGTGAGACTTCATTACTAAGATCCATATAAAGGAACTTAAAGGGAGTGGAATATTTAGACTTTTGGGGCACTCTGTATAAATACACGTGTTGTATGAAATAACAAAATTACTAGCTTTTGACTGAAGCATGTTTATTCGTATCGCACACATGATTATTAACAAACAAAAATCGTGGTAATATGAAAAATTATTAGGGCTTCGTTTCCTTCTACAGTGAGATTATTTGTGCTACAGGTTACTGGGGAAATGGAGCCGCCTCAACCGGTAAAAAGGGGATATTGCCGCCACGAGTGTAAAGTTAGTATTTATTGTTTTACTGTAAGCATAAAATGCTATTTTAAATTGATAATAATTAGCACTAATCCGTGTTGTAAGAGATGTTAAAATGATGCTCCTCAGCGGCAATACATTGCCGGCATCTGATTAGGAAAGTTCAGTTCAGTATTTCATCTAACTTTTAGGCGATTCAGAGCACATTTCTTGTTATTGAAAGATCCTGTTACTTGTAGCTTTTTAACAAGTTGGCAAACAATATCTCTACCTGGAACAGGATTGTCAGGATGTTTTCTTGCTAATCGTCTTCCCAATTCTCTGGAAGAATTTTTCCCCTAGATGAGCCTTCTGCACTTCAGGTCTTATCATAATCATTCAGACCCCATGTTTGAGTTGATGTAACTCTGTTCAGTTATTTCCGTGTAGATTTCTATCTATGTCTAAATTGTTTAATGAATATTTCGCAATTTTGAACTACAAATACTTTTATATCTGAAACAGACTGACGTTTTAGTGGTAAACTTTCAAATGTTTTGAAAAGTGGCTTATAACTTCTAGCATTATCTCACTTCCAACGTTTTTCTGGGTATTATAAGTATCGTTTTAGTATATACAGACTTTCCCAGAACATTATTCCATTATGAAAGTAGATATTACATCTATTTATGAATGAATTAACATGCATTTTATTTCTCATACATCAACATACAAAACCTTTGAACACAAATAAAGAAAAATACGATTAATATTAAATATAACTAATATGATCCGTGTCTTCGGTAATTCCAGAAGGCACTAACTCCAATTTATTCCAATTTAATTGACTCAGCCCCCCCCCCCTCATTCCCCGGTTCATCAGCAGCTACCTACTGGAATATTCAGGGGACCAGGCTCCGATCCACCCAAAGAACACAATACTATAAATAATTTATACATTCAATACAATATTAAATTACATGTCATGCAGTAATGAACCTTCCTCCTTTTCCTATTAAACCCATTCAGCTAAATTTCTATCCTGAGAGTTGGTTAATCCTTTGGATCTTATTCACAAACAAACAGTAAACATATTAAAATCCAAGTAAACAATTTACCTTTCCATGTTCTCAGTCCTTGTAAACTTACTAATATTAATAAACTTTTAAATTCCCCACTTGCTTACCCTGACTTTATGGAGGTGCATTCCTTCCGTACCCCATTACAATTAACACCAGGTTGAGTATGTAATGGGGATCTATATTCACTCCTAAATTGACATACTGTTTATAGAATGTTATTAATTGTAAACTGGGTTAATGGCCTAATTGCAAAGCACGCTCAACTCAATTTTGGTCAAATATAATTAATGTGATCTTTCTGGTACTTAATATAGTACGGCATAACTAACGAAGAACAAATAACACACTATTTAAACATAATGAAAACCTCTATCAAAATAAGGTGACTGATTTATCACAGTACGCGGCCGCGCTCTGCGGCCTGTAACTAAAATAATCTCACTGTATGTTTTCTTGAGCTGACAGGCCAACCTGAAATTAATTTGGTGGAAACTGCATCAAAAACTACTAAAACTCCGAATTCCGAAAAACACTGCTCCAGTAAATGTTGTTTACGAGATAGATGCAGGCATCTATTTAGTTTAAAATGTTAAAGCGCTATACCTCCTTAGTCTCTCAGATGTTTTACTTTTAAAATGTACTAACCTCACTTTAGGGTGATAACTGAAGGCACTTAAAACTTGGATCAATGTGGAAGTGACCTGGGCAAGTAAGAGACAGAAACGGAATTCACTTTGGTTTGTTCCGCACGCTATCTGCATTTAACCCTGTCTTCTCTGGCCCGAATTCAGATAGTCCAGAAACAAATGGCGGAACCGGCGCGAAACGAATTTCCAGTTGTGGAATAAGACGTTATCTTCATTTGAGATCTTGTAATTAGCTCGGTGGCTTGTTACACTTCATACGTATGTATAGCCGAAATAGCGGCGATCACGCGAAACAGATGCCTGGGACACGTCACGTCATGTCAGAGCACGGCACGGCAGCGCACGCCGTGCTAGGGACAATTGAAACACGTTGGGGAGAATCTTTTGTTGTGAATTTAGCACGTGTAGTTACAAGTAAATTTTTGAAGAGCTTTCTGTTCTTTGTAATTAAATGCATTTAAAGAGACAAAAGAGCAGACTGGTGGCATTCAATGAAGTTTTATACGCACTATACCAATATCTGCTGTCATACGTTCACTGTCCGACGTAACACACGATTCTCAAACTCGTTAAAATATGTTACTTATATCAACTTGCATGTTATTCTCTTTTTTCCTTCAAAATTAAAAACTGCAATTAACTCACATTTTGTAGAAGTGTTTTGGAATTTTTCAGTAATTAGGAGATTTGAGCATTTTGAAAATGTGCTCTTTTAAGTCTCAGAATCAATTTTTATTTCTCTATAATTAAACAAATTGTTATAAATAAAACGCAAAAAGCAATGTTAAAAGTGCAAACAGTGATTTCAGCCCCTGACTAAGTACTGGAACAATTATTGGGGCATCAGCAATGCCCCATGTTGGAAAACTGTATTAGGGTTGGCGACGTTGCGTCACGACGTCGTAATCAATAGCCCCATGTTGAGCTAAATGTGTAATAGTATTTGGGATGGCTCCACGTTGTGGTGAAATATAAGATAGTTATGTGCGGGGCCGGCGTTGGCTGGGCCAGCAGTAGGTAGCCTCGCAATACAGGTTCTCGTAGTGGTGTGTTGCCTCGGCTGCTGAAGTTTCTTTACTACTCCCGTCCCATTCAGCAGTATCAAAGGCTCGGGGTGTTTGGCTGTTTTATTAACAGTGAGTCATGGGTAAGAAAGAGGTGTGGCTAACATAAATAAATAAGCGCCGGGAAGTAAGTTCAGATGATTATTTGTTGGATAAATCACTTGAAGTGCCTAAGTGCTCTGCCGTTTGTCGTTTGAATATAGGAGCAATATAACTAATGAATTTCAACAGTGAAATGAGCGTATGTCTTAAAAATCATGTGATATTAGTTGAATTGTAATTAATTTGGGGAAGAATCTTAAAAAGGGGGTAATCCTCCTGAGTGACGTCGGCTGTAGTGAAGTGTAATGCAGTGTGCCGACTTCGGAGTTGGCTGAACTGAACGTCCCCGGTCTCCAAGTCTTGCTTATTTATACAGAATTCCAGCCTGTATCGTTGGGACGCTTAACTCCCGTGAGCTTTACAAAACGTCGCGTCTAAATTTTTTTTGAATTCAAATCTCTCACTGGTTAAACTTTGCTTTGCCGCGGCTAACACGATTTGTTCATTACTCATTCTTTAAGAACTTTTGTTCTCATACGAGGATTTAAAGGTACAGCTAGTTGGGGTAATTCACCTCTAGCAGGGTTTTAACACCTACGTGTTTACGTAACTTTCAGAAAACGGTGGCTTCTTCCTACACGAGTCTTTTAAATTGTGAACAAAAGCACTGCTGCCTCGATTCTACAAAGGAACTCTGCTTTCACCAGCCTTGCTATTGTCCAGAGGGTTTACGCTCTGCAAACGGCAACAGGCACTTTTCCTATGTTACAACAATTTCGTATATACGCATAATAATACAAATTGATGAAGATACTTCGCTCATGATTGCCACATATCAATTAAAGAAACATATATCACCAATGATAATAAGAACAGTATTTATGATAATAATCGTGATAGCAATAGTAATTTTAATTATAGTGATATTAATTGTAAGTTGATAGTAATGGGGTGAAGGCGTTAATATTGCTTCGATACTTTGTATTATACGCTTTTCTTTGTAATAATTGACAATAAGATTAAAACGAAACCGTTTGGAAAAAACACCGACAGTGGTTGGAATAATTTATTGCTTCACCCTTAATTCTTTAACAATTTCATTTCAATATTATTGTTATATATTTTACTTTTATTTGGTATACATGTTTATTAAAATATAAAATAAATACACGTAGAAAGAAGTAAAGTTAGACTGAGAACATATTTGCATATTTATTATTTTAAAATATTCACTATAATGCTGTTAAAACAACCATCAGTGAAACATATTAATAATCATAAATTCCAACTTTTAGAAAATTCAATTGACTAATCGACTATATTATTTTCATTAATACTTTGATAGTTCACCACCTGCTTTAATCACTGTCTGGCATCGTTTGAGCATTGAGAAAATATAATTCTTAATGTATTCAGGGCATGGAACCACATGCATACAATTGTCTCCTGGAGTCCTCTTTTGTTGCTTGGATTGTTTCTTGCAATAGCATTCTCCATGACCTTCCAGCAGCTCCCAATCGGATTCAAGTTCGGTATATTTTCAGGCCAGTCTAGCACATCCACACTTTTTTTCCTTCAAGAAATGCTCTTACCAGAAAGGTTTGATTGACTGATAATTGCGTCCAAACTATCTATATCTCAGTTTAATAAAAACATTAACCAAAATATTGCCTTGTGACAGGGCGTCGAGTTATCTTGAAAATGCAGCTTGGAGGATTGCCATAATAGTCTCATAATGTGGGCATCAGTTTGTTTTCAAGGATGGCTAAGTAGAATGCATTAACAATAGCACCTATGCTTTGACTGTAAATGTACCCCCAGATCATCTGACTTTGTGCATGCTTTATTGTTTGTTTCATGCATGAAGACAACAATTCTTCACCCACTTCTGCGACTCATGTACACCTTTTCATCAGAGCTATGCATGTTAAATTCAAACTCGTCTGAAAAAAACTACTCTATTCCACATCTCTCTATCCATGCTGCATAGCTTTTCCCAGTGCAGTCGCTCCTGTCTCATTGTTTTAGTCAGCAAGGGTTTGTTTATCGGTCGAGGGTGTGAAGTCCTGCTTCAAGGAGTCCACTTCTGATAGTTCTGCTGGTCACTGAGACGTTACATATGTCTTTCATTTCTGAGGATGATGGCCAATGATCTCTGAGATAAAATCTTTTTAGTATCCGGTCCTGTTTTGAAGTAGATGTCCTTTTCCTGCTTCTTCCTTTTTCATCCGATCAAATTTCCCTTCTTCCTGTGTTTCTTTATTGCCCTTTAAATGGTAGACTGGCGAAAACCTGTTCTAGAGACTATGATCTAGTGTATTAAGTATTCATTAGGCAGCATAATACACTGTATTAATTAGGTTAATGTGATCCAATTCAGGGTTTTATTTTTCCTAAAGAATATAATCGGCTCATGATGTACGGAGAATGTTTCAAGAGAACTTCCGTAATATTTAATTTCCAGGTCGAAGTTCGATTCAATATTGGAAATAAATTTTGTAACGGAAAGTATTCTTGCTAAAATCATACACAGCCATATACAGCACTCAGAGAAGAAACATTTAACATTGGACATGTTCTGGAACATTCCCTTAAAATATCACCTCGACGTCTTTCTCAGCAAACGGGAATTAGCAATTCTTCTGTTCGAATGTCTACAAATCTACTGAAGTTAAATCCCTACAAAATTACTGCAACATCTTAAACCGGGTGACCCTGCATTCAGGAGTAGATTTTGTAAATGATGTTGAACAGTGTGCATGACGGCCTTACTTGAGGCTAATCTAATTGTCTTTACGGACGGATCTTGGTTCAACCTAAGTGTGTATGTTAATTCACATAACAACCAATACTTAAGTTCAGAAAAACCGAACCTGCTTTACGAGGAACTCTTGCAATCTGCATGGTCAAAAGACAGGAGTGATGCGCCATTAGCGGAGATAATAATAGGTCTCCTCTTTGTTTCTGTTTCTTGTAAGAAACAATTAATAGTAATAGGTATGTGTAGGGTATTTTGCAAACCTTTTTGTGAGGGAACATCCAACAGGACTCTCCAACGACACATACTCCATTTTTCCTTACATGCAATTCATGGAATGTTTTGACGATAGAGTGATCGCTAACAATATATGACCCCCTCTGTGACCTGCGATTTTTATCTCCGGGAGGGGGGAATTAAAGGAAAAAGTGTACAATACAAATCCACACACATTAGATGAACTGAAAAACAACATTCGTGAAGATATCTCTCAGAGGGAACTGCAAAGGGCAAGTTAATGTCATAAGTCAGAAATGTGTGGAAATTCTATCATCATTTATAACGGAGAGCGAATGTATTAAGTGTTAGTATGCGACAGTCGTTGCTGCGAACTTTCCTACTCCCGTTCACCGCGGTACCAGCTTGAACCGACCGACCGGTCGTTAAGCGTGGAACGGCCCAGCAAAGGAAAAACCTCCCATTATAATAATATCTCACGTATTACCTGTTGTATTGTTATGTCAATAGGGGCAGTTAACATGCATTTTATCTTTATATTATTTTTATATAAACGTAATATAAAATATAATGGAAAAAACGGCTTCACATAGAACTTTGATTTTTGGTACAGATTATGATGTTATTAAAATGTTTATATTTCGATTATATTTATTTTTTTAAACTGATATTCTCTCTTACCTGTACAAGGCAAATGCTATTTTTATTTTTTTGTGAAGAGTTTTAATAGTGATGTTGCTAAAGCGATTTTTCATCTTTTTTGCCTTTTGCCGAAAAAAGACCGTATTTTTTGTGGTGTTATTCTGTTTATAAGAAACTAAATTGGTCTTCTACATATGTCATTGTCTAGAACAAGAGTGCTTGCTGCTGCAATGCAAACTACTAGGGGGAACTTCTTCTTGTTCATCTTAATGGCTGTGAACAATAGGACTTCATCTATTTCTTTAGAAATTCGGAACTTGTGGTTCTGACTTTCCTTTGCGACCTAGTCACTCTGGTCTGTAAAGCCGAGCAGTAGTATTGGGGCGCTTTGATCTTAAATTCCGAAAAGCCAGTTGTTTACAAAGGGCTGGATATTCCGCTTGGTTTCTGAGGCGACATTGTTGCCTGATGATGTCTCTACGGACGGTTAGCAGATGGGTTTGGTGCCAATGTAAGGTTTATTCATCATGTACGCCAAAGTTACCTTTTGCACCACCATGTAGATTTCCAACCCTTTCCTCCCTTTTTACTAAACTTTTCATGCTTAATTTAAAATGAAAATAGTACATATATACTTACAAACAATGGATAAAAGAGAGCACTAGCAACTGATATGTCATTTTAGTTTACTTTGTTCCCTCTGTTATTGTATGTTTCTTTCTATAGCTACATAGAGGGAAATATTTGCTTCGTAGACCCAAAACCGCAGGCTCAATCCAGGAAAATTTACCACTCGTTACACACCCTTAATTGAATGGGACGCTGATGACCTGAGATGTTAAAGTCGTTCGTAAATAAATTAATTAAATAAAAAATAATAAAAGTGTCAATGCTTAATGAGGCCAAGTATATAAATACCCGACTGCAAAACAAAATCAAAATATAGTGCCTTCTAGCAAAAACTATACATTCCTCAAAACTCAATGGCTCTGCCAACTTGCTAAAGGCATATCCATCCTCTAAGGCACAATATAATGGGTGATTTTTCCTTACATCGGCTCAAGCGAAAATGAATCGGTAAGTCCACAACTATGTAAGTTATCAATATCACTTAAAAACACATTTACTCATCATTATCAAACAAGAAGATGCTGGAATACCTATCTTCATTTTCCGTACATTTCTGCTATCGATTTAGCCATTTTGAGAAATGGCTGACATTTCTTCTATCTAATGTGTGTGGATTTGTCTCATACACTTTTTCCTTTAATTCCCCCCCCCCCCTCGGAGATAAAAACTGCATGGCATTAAGTAGGGGTACCGAGAGGGCCATTGATTATTAGCGATGATTCTATGGTCGAATATTTCATGAATTGCATGCAAGGAAACATGGGGTTGTATGTGTCGTTACAGAGTCCTGTTGGAAAGTCACGGTTCTATTCCACAGTTAACTCCCGGTAAAACGTTGCAAAATATTCTGCACATACCTATCACTATTAATAGTTTTTTTAATAGGCCCTATTATTCTTTTGCCGCCAATGGCGCACCAAACTCCTATCTTTTGATCACACAAGGATTCCTCGTGAAGTAGGTTGGGTTTTTCTGAACTTCAGTATTGGTTATGGGAAATAAATACTTACTTAGGTTCTTCCGGAAAGAAAATTAAATTAGGGTCAATTTCTCTGACATGAGTGCTATTCAAAACCCATTCACAAAATCTTCGCCGGGATGCAGGGTCTCGGGTTTAATTAATGCAGTAATTTTATAGCGTTTTAACTTAAGCAACTTTGTAGCCGTTCGAACAGAGGAATAGGAAATTTCTTTTGCTGAGAAAGACTTCGAAATGATATTTTAGTGGTACGTGTACAATGTTATCTGTATGTACTGTACGTGGTTATATACGCCTTTATCAAAAATACTTCCTGTTTCATAAAATTTATATACCAATCTGAGAATGGAACTTCCACTTGAAAGTTGAATATCAGGGAATCTCTTTTGAAACAATCTCAGTACATCATGAACCGATCCTGTAATCGTAAATCACCCATTAGCTTTAGATATCTGCAGTTAGAGAAATGAATTACGTTTAGCATGTGAGTACTTTTTTTGGAAAGTGGACCATTCATTCCCAATGTTTTAGTCACATATCTTAACCAGATGCGACATCCTGTCTTATATCGGGATGATCCATTTTTCCGATGAACGCAATAAAAACGAACCTTGTCGTAACTTACAACATTTCTGGATATTTTAAAACTATATTATTGAAGTTATATATAAAGAGGTATATACAAACTGCATACTACAGTCGATCGCTGGATGATTTTGAAAAAAAGTAAAATAAGTTAACTTATAGGTTAGGTCGTATTCCAGAGATTGTAAATCAGTAATCGATTCCGCGTTCCCCAGGCTGGTAGCTCTTAACTGCGCAGTTGAATAAGATCGGCATTTCCCATCTTAATATGAACTGGATACACAGTAGTCTAATTATAGTCTCGATCGCCCAGCAGATTGTTGGCAGATTCCTGTTTATGATGCATTCTTTTGCCTTACAGCAGCATTCCCCTCGTCAGTTTCACTCGAGGTGATCACGCAAGTGGCACAGTTTTGCTATTAAGTTTGTTTCTTCAGGAATTGTCACTGTCACTAGTCCAAATGTAAATCAATCCTGCCTGTCTCTTCCGCTTGCGAACCTACGTCACGAAACTCGGTGCCGTATTTTACAGTGAACAGATTTGCAAAGGTGTGTGTTACGATCTGCATTGTGAGAGGAAGAAATTGCTAATGCCTGACAATGCGGTGGATCTTACTGGTGTGGGTGTTTGCAGTTTTATTTTGTTTTTATTTCCTCTAATCCCATGCTACATTATCTCTGAAGATTGAATATCAATGCGTAACAAAAATATAAAGTCTCTCTTAGTTTCAAGACAAGTTACTTATCGTTTTTCTATTATGTTCTATTGTTATAATATTATTATTCAAATTTTAAGCATATATAAGCATAATGTTTTAATATTCATATATTAACTACTAGTTCAATTTATAATTTAATTTTTACATGTTACAAACAAATTTATTTTTAGAGAAAAATAGAAAAAATGGAACTAGATGGATTTTTTGTAGTTTAGCGTTTAACACCGTTATTTTTGCTAAATTGCTCCCTTGATTAGTGATATGATTACATATTTCTTACTGTTAATATATTTTAATCTTCAAATGTTCATAAAACTGTATGAATAATGTCTACAGTAAAGATAGCTGAAGAATGAATACAAATATAGCATTGATATATCTGTGATTCAAAACTTTTTAAGTACAAAATTTCATGCATAGATTTTTTCACACTATTCTAAAGTGTTAATTTTTGTTACAAACAACATTAATCTTATATTACATTTGTATTTATTATAAACAATTTTGACGAGCTGTTTTTAAATTTATTAAGTTCATTAATTATTTTGTACTTTATGAATCACAATGTTAGCTGAGCATCGCGGCCGCTGCGTGAATCAATTATGTACAGCAGTTTTGACTTCATTATCGTTCAGATATTTCTTGAAGTCCAAAAAAATTAAAGTCGCAAGATGCTCCTAACGTACAACGTGGCGTATTCCATGCAATGACCTCATGTGTTCGCAGTCTTTCGCTTGTCGGTACGCATTTCTCATGATACACGATGAATTTCACATGAACCAAAGCACGTTGATTCAACTTTTAACAGGTTAGCCGCCATATTTACTCAGCACTCGCAGCCAAATGCATCTCCTGCTGGCATATGATAATCTATATAGTTGCCTCTTTTCCCACTTCGTACTACAGCGATTAGTATGCATAGCAACGAGCAATGGAGACCGGGCGGTTTTCAGTTGATCAAACCTAGCACGTTGCCTTAATACCATAGACAGAATTTTAGGAGCAGAAATTATGAAATCGGGTAACTACAAAAGCAACTAGTTATGCCATTTAGGTCTTTGGCATACAGTTGCGTCCCTCATTGAAAGTGTCCTAATAATAATAATAATAATAATAATAATAATAATAATAATAATAATAATAATAATTTATCTATTTATGGACCTGGGCTTAATTCCCAGTAGTTTATGTTGTCCGTACGGAGCTTTTTCTGAGGTCGGTAATACACCATAATTCATTAATTCCGTTGATCGTCTTGAAAACGAAGGCTGTGGACATGTTAAACGTAGCTAACCCTTGCAAAAATCAGACTCTAATCAGAAAAACTGACTGTTTTGCGAAATGAATCCTTGGAACACAACAACATTGATTCTTATTGGCCTGGACTTTGGTGCTAGGAGCTGCGTCAATTCTAATATCGAGTATTTCCAGTGCATTTTACGCAGTAAATTGTGTACAAATCGAAATATATTCGGGGTTTTGTAGAATGAAAAGATAAAACCACTACTACCAAACAGAATAAATAAATAAAAATGGTGTCAGAAAAGAAAAAATGGCCATAAGAGAAAGAAATGCATGAAGAAAAGGTGAGGAAACAGAATCACAGACAGGCACACAAACCCACAAATACACACAGAGCCGAGCATGTTCAATCACGCACCCGTGTGGTCACGAAACTTCGCCTGTCACTGCACAACCTCTAGAGAGAGATGATCGATAATGTTCAGATGTTAATCGAGAAACAACAAACAAAGAAGAATGGAGGGTGAGATAAAGAAAACTAAGTCGGAAACGATGTTATGTGCCGTTCTGTAAATTACTCTCCTCATCTCTTGCACTCCTATAACTTCATGCGACGGGTGTAGCTTTTAAGCAAATAAACAACACACTTATTGTGTTTATATATTTTTACTTGTTTTGTAAATATATTATATTGATATAATAAATGTTCACTTTAAAGGTTTTAGAAATTTGTCATTTTTATTTTTTAATAATACTTTCATAACATGCTTAACACAGAACCTTTGAGGTGTGTTTAAGACCACTGGAGTTATGTATAATGATAATCATTAGAAGTTGTATATTACTTATATTTCAAAGTATTTAATTACTTTTAAAACTCAATAACAATTTACCAACATTTCCATATTTTATAGGACAGTAATTTGCTCATGTGTCATAAACCTGTTGTGATAAATGTTTCTAATTGCTTTCCTAATATACTTTCGTTCATTTTTATCGTATACTATTTAATGTTGTCGTTAAAACGGAAGAAGGGGGGGGAAAGGGCTGAACTAGAAGTGCTTTCACATTACACCGGCCTTGCTTTTTATTTTTCCACCTGTAGGTATATAAGTAATGTATATCCTAAATTCGAATATCAGTTTTACTCTATCGACCTAGGTTTTTAAATCGCATCAAAGGTAATAATGTACTTATATTTTTTTACGAAATATTATTAAATTTTAATACATATAGCTAAGACAAAACGGTTTTTGTAGGTTTCGTTTTAAATTAAATATTAATGAATATATTGAAAGAAGAGCTATGTGTCAATAATTATAAATTTAAAACTTTTTCATTATTAGGGAGAAGGAAACTTCATGACTTGTCCTTCACTAGTATCTCTTTTCAAACACCAACAGCAATTATTCATCATTCACACGTCCAAATGGCCTTGATAATGGGTTTCCATTGTTTTAATGTCTCAATGTTCTTCACTCATTGAATCAAGATTCGCAAGGAAGTAATCAATACGGCTGCTGAAAAAATGCACTTTAACGCTCATTCTACACCGTAGATATCTAAAATGTTGTTACTTTCCTCCACAATTTCTTTGTCGTTCTCAGATTTCTTGTTGCCAAGAAAGTTTTCTGTCGCTTTTTTGAATACAACCATGCTGACTTCTCTAACTCTGACATCGACTGAGGAAAGGTCTCATCCTGCATAAGCTCACGAATCTGAGACCATTGAAAATACGTGCTGCTATTCCAGCTTCAGTTTCCTGTAACAAGAAAGTAGAAACAAACACTATCTTTATTCAGAGCAGTAACAATTTGCTTTATAAAGCCTAACTTAATACGTAGTGGTGGAAGAGGAGCATAAGACATACTCCACATTTTTTCTCCAGGAACTATTTTTCTCCTTTTTGGTCATTTTTTCTGGTCCTATGCTATAATTTAGTCCTAATGTCCTACTCACAAAGTGAATAGTTTATTTTCTTGTTTAAATCTCTTAGAATATTTATTTCATATATATATGCTCAATCAGGAAATAATAAAAACTATTATTTCCTATAATATTTCTGAAAAGCTGTAGCCCGATCAAAAAAACTAACATTGATTAAGAGATCCATGTGATAAGGGATCAGAAAATGTGAAAGTTTTCATGCAGCAAAAATTGGTAGTTCGGTGTTATTTTTTGAGATTTGTGATTTATATAAAATCTATACTTTTTTTGTTTTCTTCTGCAGATATTAGGCGGTGGACACTGATGATACATGAGATTATATGAAAATTTGGGAAAGAATCCTTTTTTAAGGAATAAACATTCTAGTCCTAAGTTCAGGGCACTTGACATTTCTAAGGATTGAGAAAATCTTTGGTATCCTGAATAATTATTGTATAGTATTAATGTTATAATATCAATAATAATGGTGGCCTAATGGTTACAGTTGCTGGCAGCTACTGCCCGACAGGTCCCAGATTCGATTCTCTGTATCTGCTTGGAAAATGTTCTAAGTTAAAGAGGTTTGGAACATAGCCCACCGAGGTTCGTGAGGACAATTGGGGAGCTGCCAAATAGAAAGGTATCGTGATGCCAGCTAGCAGGGTATTATTGCTAAACAGTCAATAATGCGGTCTTCCATGTCGGATTTTTACGAATAAAGCTGCAGTTTACTCCTGTAACACAGCACCTCTTCAAAGTTAGAAGTAGTGCCTGCAGTTGATTATTAAGAAGATGCTCACAAAAGTAAAATTGTGTTATTTCTACTACTTGTATGGTTCATGTTATAAAATATCCAGATATTAAAATAACAAGCTTATTAATTCATTTCGTTCATATTAATTTGTATAATAATGAGTTACAATAAAGAAAAATATTTGCTACAAGTTTTCTAAAAAAAAAAAAAAACGCCAAAAGTCTTATCTATACCTATATCAGCTGAAGCAACAGGACAACATCTGAAATTTTGTATATCTCACGTAATATTCCCAATGTCATAAGAGTATTTTTTTTTTAGTATACACAAGTTTCATTTTCACATTTTCCAGGCGATTATTGACATCCGTTCTCAAGTTAATTTTCTTAACCAGTTCTGTATCAGACATCTTTAAAAATTCAATAGCAGCAAGAAGTAAACCAAAATTAATTGTCACCAAATTGCCAGTAATTTCCAAACGATCAAATTATATTAATCTCGAGTACTTTTCCAATTGAAAATAAGGCACTGGAAAGAGCAATAAATAAACTGATATGACAACACTGTTATATTCTTGAACTTTCTTCACGGAAAAAGAGACTACAGTATTCGCCTTCAAACTACTAGACTGCAGGCTTACTTTTGCATCTATGGTTATTAAAGGTAGAGTTGCCTTATTCTGAAATCTGAATATGCTGACATCCTTCCCTCAACAACGATTTCCGTGCATCAATTTCATTATTTGTACCACTTTTCAGTTTCCTGCATATTTTTCACTAGACTTAATTTTTTAACAGTTTCGTTTTATTATGCAAATAATCAAATATGTGTCTGCGTGTAAAATGTCTGAAATTTATTACTATTAAAGCCATTCATTTGAGAGAATCGATTCTAAGTCGATCTCTTTCCATGTCTACTGTGCTTGTATTAGCGAAAGGTGCCTTTCAAAACGACTGTTATGACTTGGTATTGCAAAAATTAATTGAGACATCTTCAAAATCTTTGCATACTGCCTTTCGCTTTTACTAAATTTACTAGAACTGCTCAGTTAAGAATGATTACAATTTCTTTTGACAGCATACTCATCACCATGTTCATATCTATCTCAAAAGTAGTTCCCGATGGATGCAGTTCACCTGTTTCAGCATTTCTGCCAGTTTTCAAAGACATGCTGGACATGCTGGAAACTGGCAGATCCTGCAGAATCGCCTCCACACCCTTCAGCATTACTTCTGATTATGGAAAAGCATTTCATTAAGGCGTTTTTTTCAATTTTGAGAAAAGCAGAAAAGTCACACAAGGCTAAATTTGGACTTTAGGGAGATTGAAGGACAAGTTACGTTGATTTTTGTGAGATATTCGGCAACAACATTTGCGATGTTGCATCTGGTAGCTCGTTGCACGGAAATGTAGCTTTTTGCGAGTGGTGATGTCAACTGAAGACTTTTCAGGATATCTCTGTAGTGTTACACGCTACAGTTGTGTATGCACATACAACATGCTAGTAAACCATATCATGAATATCTAAAAATGAGTTGGCCATATGCTTTCTAGCAGAAGCAACCACTTTTGCTTTTTTTATGTTGGCGATGATGGAAATTTCCACATAGAAACTTTCTGTTTACATTCGGAACAGAATTAATGTAGCCAAGTTTCATCAGCAGTGAAAGACATTCTGCATTCTCCTGTAACAGCATCTTCAATTGCATTCACACCTGCACGCGAACGTCTTTTTGCTCGGGAACAAAAGCAGTCTTGGAACCCACCGTGTGCAAACACGTCTCATATGCAACTTTTGCGTTACCAATGTGTGGATGGTACCCAGAATTTATGAAAGTTTCTTAATAATACTCGACGATCCTCTCTCACAATGGCAGCAGCGCTGTTAATGATTTCTTTCATTAGAGCAAAAAACCGGGAATTTCCTTTGAAATTAATTGGCTCTCCTCTTTAAGCATTTTAAACCATTTTCGAGCTATGCAATGGGGAATCACAAACTCTCCATAGACCTCCTGAAACATTGCGAGGGTCTCAGCTGAAAACAGAATTTCAGAGCAGCATATTATTCGTCGCAAGTCAACTCAATTTTGATATAAGAGGAACTGAACGTGTTTTATTTTGCATACCTCTTGTGGGCGGGAACCGGAAGTGACAACAATGAAATTAGTACTACGTCTAAATAATGTATCAAAGTAATAAAATACTCTAAATTTAAATTTTAGTGTGAGAAAGTATGCCTCTAAAAATGTAGGATTAAATATATTCACATTATTTTCTTGGTTTGACTCCGTTATGAGATGACAAATTTCTTCATATTGTAAAAATGATCAAAATATTTACTGTCATCAATTTGTGCACCTCATTGCTAGTTATCGGCATTTCAAAACTGAGAACACCGGAACGCTAATTCACCCGCTCTGTAGCTAACAGCTGCACTCTTCGTTCAAGCGATTTTATCAAAACTAAACAAGAATTGTGAATATCGCTCTTAATGGATACGAAACATCAGTTAATGAATAAATCATTAATATGAAAAAATGATGTGAAATAAGAGGCTTTAAAATGACTTTTTTTATTTTAAAAATGATCATACCCGCATAAATGCTGTAGCTTAACTATAAACGGAATGGCGTTTTTTATCCCTTCAAAATTCCATTTAACGTAACTGCTATCTGGTACGGGTCACCAATATGGAAGGCAATGCTATTGCTACACATACGAACTTCTGTGTAGCTTTGACGTGGAATACGGTGATATTTACTGCTTTTTTTTTTGGATTTTTAAATTAACTTCTTTGCAGTTCGTCTCTAGTATTGGCTCATCAGCTAACAAAGACTTAGAACTGAATATTATTTTGTGTGTGTTACTGCCATTTTGTTTCTATTGGTCGAAAGAAGTCATATTACAAAAACTTTAAATTTTGGGAAGCCAGGGCTAGTCTGAACAATGCGAAAGTCTTTGATCGGCGATTTTTTACCCTTGGCTAATGACTTGTGCTATCACCGCTACATGGATCGCTTTTAGTTTTCAAACAGAAAGACGGCTAGTGGTGTGCTTTGAAAGCTATGATTTATTAATTAAAACTAAGTGCAGTTTAATTATTTTGTGAATTTTGCACTCTACAATGTATCAGCTTTTCAAAGCACATTTGTTAGTATTTATTGTTGCGCAATAAAATTTGTTAATTCACTGAAATTTGAAAATTAAATACGAATAGGTTTAAAAATTTGTTTAGAATTGGTGTGTGAACACCTGGTCATGTAATAAAAGGCTTTTAATGCATGAAAATTTCCCAAATGTAGTTACAATACACATTCCGGAAAGTTTTAGATTCTGCCATTATATCTCTGTAATTCAAGTGTATTGAAATAATTTTTAAATTGATCTTGCATTTTATAGTGTTTTATTTCAGTGCATAACATTTCTATTTAAGCTTATTCTTATGATGCAAACACATTACTATACAACAATATAATGATATGAATGCTTTTAAAGTAAATTTTGAATAGATTTCGTGTAAATGTATTGTCAAGCTACTAATTTCGGTGCAATCACAGTGATTGTTAACATTTATATCGTTTTACTGCTTGTTTTTTTAATTTCGTAAGCCCTAACATCTATTACTATACACTAAGAGAGTTAGTGAAGCCATTCTTTTAGGGCTCCTATAGAATCCCCTCATTTGTCTCCAGAATGGCTTTTGGGCTCTTAAATCGAAGGCTCCTTGTTTCTATTTCACGAGGAGTAAAATCTGGACAATGTAGTAGTACTTATGTTGAATTTAGTTAAATATTTCTTTACTACGTTTGCTGCATGAGGTCTGGCATTGTTAATGATAAAGTCATGACGTGCAACAGTGGTATCATCAACTCTTTCCCGGCGCGCTGACTTTGTTCATAGATGATGCCACATTCAATTCTCTGGAGCCATCAATCGCCATAATGTCCGAACTTCTGGCTCACAAAATCCATATGCTTTCCAGGACCGCCCGCAATGAAAAATAGGTACATCGGATCGTTCTTTTTTCCTGAAAATGTAAATGGTGCAGTGTTGTTGATTTGTTTTATTTACGGACGCTCTTTAACATCTCAAGTCATCAGCGTCCCATTCAATTCTGGATGTATCAATTTTGCTCAGAGGCCTCTGTTTCAGGCTTGAGGTTCTTGTTCGTGCCGTAAATCTATGACACGGCACACATTACTTTACTTCTCTTCCAAATGAAGCCATACTTAGGATTTTACGTTCAAAAATCCATTGACCCTGGCCGAGATTGAACCCGCTATATTGGGCTTACGAGGCAAGTATGGTTGCCTCTAGACCACTAGGATCAACATTGTGCAGTGTATCTTGACATGTTGGAACAGTTAGTGTGTCCTCAGATAGCTCGACTTACAATCAGCATTATCTTTTAGCTGGATGAAGCTTTTCCATATTCAACAACAAGTGTTACGAATTCTTAAATAACAATTTTCTAATCGCTGGAGCTAACACGAAGGACCTATTTTCGTTCTACTAATATTAACCCCACTGGATATGTTTTTAAAGCCGTAAGTAAACAATCACATGCATGTGGCTTAGGTCTATAACATTCCTGCGTTTAGAACTCGCATCAGGCTGGTTCGTGCTACAAATGGCTCACATGTAGAGATTCTCTAAAGGGTGCTAAATAAAAATGTTGTGTAATATTTTTCAAATTCTTTGTAGTTTCAATACTGTGATGTTTTGAAATGCGGGAGGTTTTAAAGGAACATCCTGTATTTGTAGTCTTGCTCTTAAATGTATCACTTGTACGCAGCAATAGCATTTTCAAGTAGTTTAAATCTTTGGAAAGATAACTTTTGTAGTATTCGACACATGTATTTTTTTTTTCTTTCTTTCATAGTGTTTAACGTCCGTTTTAACTACTGAGATATCACAAGCGGCAGACACTGATGATACATGAGATGAAATGATAAATTGATTTTTTTTTATGCTTAAGGAAGGAATCGTTCCAGGGCTAAGTTTAGGACACCTACCCGACATTTGCCCTTTATGAGGACTAAGGAAAACCTGGAAAAAACCTCAGTCATAGAGAAAGGTCCTGGCGGGAATCAAACCCCATACTTCCCGCTCATGAGTCCGCGACTTTACGACCTCGGCCACCCTTGGCGGTACACAGATAGGTATTATTGTATGCTTATTCATAGAATGTGACAAGAAACAAAAATATTTAGATAAGTGGTTTATGAAAGAAGTATATATAATATATTTTCCATAATATGTAAACGTGCAAATGTTTTCGTAAATTCTACTCTATTCATGACCTGTCTCCAAGGCAGCCCGTTCAGTCTATTGTTATTTTTTGTACATCGTCTTCTCAAGATGCTTTCTAGGTAATACGGAATTGCTGGGTAAATCTGATGGTATGGAACTGGGATTTATCTAATAGGTAAACCTGCTCAAAAATATCATTTACTAAAATTGACGACAGTTTTGATGCACGAGAAAATGCTATATCAATTTGCGGTCGTTTTTACTTCACTATAGCTTCGACACGTAGCATAAAATTCTCCTACATAAACTATATTTTAATTTTAAATTACACTTAAAAGACAGAAATCAGTCAGTTTTTTTTAATGGGCAGTTTTGTGTAGTTTTAATGGGAAATTTTAACTGTATTTTGTATGGCAGAGAGGCAAATAAAATATACATCTCTCGATCCACCCATTTATTGCAATCAAACAAGTTTGTTTCGGACAAAGCGTAAATAAATAACAAAGACTAAGTACCAGTGACATTTCTAACTTTGGTTTTAATGCATACAATTCTCATTTATTTTTACCACAATACAGTGCTATGATGAAATATAGGGACCCAAGTTTCAAAAAATAAAATACTTACATTTAAGTTTTTAAAAATGCATTAATTGTTGAAAAAATTAAATAAATTGAAAATTGAAAGTGAAAATATTGTATTTAAAATTACGTAATTGTTTTAACCGGTGTATTCTTATTATTATTCATGTTAAATTTTAGAACAACTTTTTAATAAGATAATACGTAAATTATAAATATCGAGGCTCAAAGATGGCATATTGCAGGACACGTGCGAAATTTCAATCATCTCTGTCCAGGGGCTGTTGAGATTAGTGCCTATATGTAGGTATATTAAGTAATGCAAAATGTAAAAAATCACTTTTGAGAAATCCCCGTTTAATGTTTTAGCATAGAAAAGTAGAATATCAATTAGGGAATAGGTAATTTTTTAAATGATCAGAAGGCACGTGCGATGTAGCTATTGCTAAGCTTTCTCCTGTCTACTTTCGGCCAATTTGAGTTGTCCACAGTACCATTGAAAGTTCTGGACAGATGTTTCTGACTAGAATTGATAATCTGAATCTAGGAGGTAGTTCACACTATACTCTGGCCGCTCAATCTCCGGCTCTGGCGTTTCCCGCGACCGAGAGAAGCTGTGTTGCCAGTTCTGTATCGCTACTGTAATGGACATTTAAGACTCGATTTTTTTTTCATCTTTGATTCTCATGAACCATAGCCATGTTGCTGTAACAACAATAATAACACTGTAAATCGCTCACATACAAAAGAACCCAGCTTAACTTGAATCAACACAACAAACAATGGGTGCACGTGCTTCGGTTAAAACAGAATTGGCCACATAGTGCAGAATGCAGCACGAGAGGATCGGCGGGTAGTGCTAGAAGACTACTTTCACCATCGATGAGCGAGCTATCCCCAGCAATGCAAACCGTAAATTAATTCTTTAGCGTGTAGTACAGCTGGAGCTTTGTAGCAGACAATATCTTTATTAAAAACATCTCAGAATATCCAACGAGAATGCGGGATTTAGAGTATTTGTCGGTTACGTACCAAAATAACTTCATTTACTCTAGAATTTAGATGTGCTATTCACCATCAAGCTACAACTGTAGTTTAGAAATGCCATGAGAAATAATAAAAATCATTTACACAACACGAAGCTAGCAATTTTGCTAAAATGTACCACAGTATTCAACCAATGGTGTTTCTATAACAAAGGGATAAAGTATACTTGTTTTTTTTTTTTAAAGTTGACGCAAAATTGAAGGAGAGAAAGGGCGGACAAGTTATGGATACGGCCTGAAGAAGCTCCGTGCAAACACGCCCCGCCTTCTCATCAGCAATCAGGAATCCTTGACACAAATTTTGCGGCGACACGACGCATGCCCCAATTCATCAGTTAAAATTCGTTTCGTGAAGATAAAGAAAGAGAGGGAAGATGTCAGCACTGCCAAACTAAGACGTGAATTTCAGAATTACACTTTTCTTTCCACCTAGTTTAAGATTTAAGGTTTATGGAGTTTTGGATAGGCTAATTTCATGACCACATGATTCAGTATTGTTCTTTCTGAAGTTCAATGGAATCCGTAATTTTTTTATTATACAAATGCTGAAATGTCTTTCTGATGAAGCGTCAGGGCCGGAAACTGGGTGGCCAGACCTACCTAACTATATTTTTAGATATCATTTCGGAATATCTGTCACGGTCATTATTTCACGAAGCTTTGTCCCCCAAATACTTGTTGAATCATTGCGAGGGTCATAAGCGTGCATCCAGCTCTCGTCGCCGGAAATGACCCTGGATAAGAAGGTTGGCCACTGTGGCAACTATTGTACATGAGAAATAACGCTAAAGATATATGAATTGACTATCTAGTATGGCCTGAAGCATCTGCCCCGGCAGTAGCAATACATTTATAAGGGCGCATCAGCTGTTAGTGAAATTTGCCCAATATTTTGGTCTTTTATCTGCTAGGTGTGTAACCCGAACTTGCCGATTATCTCGAATGGTCCACGTATAGCAGCTCCATTCTGTGGTAACGCCTCCTCAATGTACTGGACACTTTCTGTCTTTAATAATACTAAATCGTTTTTCTGGGTTTCCAGATATATCTGCGGCGCGTGGCACGGCGCTTTCGCTTTTCGACTTTTTCTTTGGTTCGCCGCAATGCTCTTTCACACAATTCTATGTCGGTGGGTGGCTCTCCCTCGGCAGGTATAGAGTTCACCAACTCAGCAATTAGCCGTTTCGGCTGTCTGTTTAACATCAGGTGCAAGCCTCTGGTTATTCATAATATTTTGATAACTGCACGGTGACGTACCCAGTCGGTAAGTTTGTTATGACACAATATTCTGAGATAAATAGACAAGTCCTTAGTAGTTTTCTCTGTCGGATTACCCTGAGGATAGTAAGAACAATGATATTGCTTCACGTCGGTTTTACTCAAACTCTTGGTCATAGATTTTATGGGGTAAATTTTAGTAATTTTACTAAAAGTATCGTGTGATCGTGGTTACGAGTTCGCAATATATAAACGCGCTTTTTGGGTACATTTACACACATGGCGAAATGCCAAGAGGGCGATAGGTATATGTCAGTGATTCACCCTTTTTCGTGAACAACTTCGTCTGCTTGCTCTCTTATGGCCATTGGAATGAGTCTATGCTTGTAAAAGTATGGATTCAATCGTTTTACATCAAAGCACTGGACCCGTATGGTTGGCACGTGCCAGGTTTCTCCGAGAAGGCGTCGGCGTTTCTGATTAAAACTGTTTCCAGCTATAACGCTGTTCATTAGTGAGCTCTCAAGCCATCTGTGCTTTGCTGTGCAAAACTTTAAATTTATTTTCCTCGTTATTAATTATTAGAGAATTTATCGACAGGGGTCGCCTATCTTCCTAGTATCTATTTGAATGGGATCCTGACATGTACGCTTCTTGTTTACAATCGCGGCATGGTTTCTCTTGCATAACTACATAAATTAATTTCCTCAAGCTGTTTCAGGCTTATCTCTTACTTCAACAATTTGGTTTTCTAGCCCAATATCCAAATAATCAACAAAAAATACGTCATTTTCTAACTCTTTCTCTGCCGCTGACTTTTCAGTACTGTGCTGTGCTTTGCTTTACTTTTAATAAATGGCGCAATTACAATTTCTGTCGCGTCTTTAATAGAAACTCTGCTGCTTCCAAAATCTATCTCCGCTCTTCAGGCATAAAATGCATCTCATCCCAGTATCAATTCTGTAACGAGGCGAGGTATAACTAACAACAGCTCATTACTTATCTCTGTTGTTACCATTATCTTGTATTTTATTCGTTATTTTTGCTTCCCGATCGCCACAGCGCAGGAGACACCACACACTGACAGATACATTATCTTTATATACGCGCGATCAGCTGTTGATGGAATGCCTCTCTGCATAACCTGTTCGAAGCTCCGGTGTCGATTAGCGCTTTAACTTCCCAGTTCCCAATAATGGCTTTTATCGTTGGCGGTTCATTTATAGTCTTTTGCCCCTCCCCATCGCTTCTCGGTTTTCTGACTGTTTCCTCTGTGTTACTTATTGTCTGCCTCTTTAAGTTTTTTTTTCTTTCTTTCTTTCTGGTTGTTGAACTCTGGTTGTGGATTTTCCCCTGCCATTACTGGGGGACAATTGGACTGGGAAAGGAGTTTACCGGCTGCCCGTTTGTTACCGGTTCCTCACTTCCGTTCATCGCTGTGGTCGTTGCATGTGGGTTTAGTGGCGACTGGCTTGCGAATTCTCTTTGGTCCTCACGGCGTCTTGGGGATCTGTCCGGGAAACTCCTTGGTCCTCCATTCGAATAGCTGTATCATCTAGGTGAGCGCCATCGCTGGGATTCAGTCTTCCACGTCCTCTGTCCGTTGCCTCTGCGTCTTGCCCATGGTGCTTACCTCTGACGGTAACTATTCCGTCCTCCTCATGCAAGGGTATATTCAAATAATTTACAGCAGGGCTGCTGTTGAAGCGGTTTCTCTGCGTGTCGTGTCGGCTCTGCTGGTCTGCCCCTTTCCAGAAAGAATTTTGGTAGGGGTGACCTTGCCTTCCGCGATCATGCTCAGGATATTTCTCCGCATGTTCCCCCTTTCTCTGTAGGTTTCATTTGTCGGGCGTTCTGGACTAAGGCGGTCAGCAGATCTATGACCTATATAATGCTGGCCGGCTTTGCCTCTATCAAATTGTTCCTAATATACTCTGGGCAGTGATTACACACTAAGGCGATTAATTCGCGGTCTGTCATGGGCGGATCGAGTAATTTGCTCTTTCTCCCCATTATAAGAAAATGGTCCACCATGCTCAGGTTGTTACTAGCGGAGTACCTTCCGTTGGACAATCCTAACCTTGTTGAATTTTGTTGGACTGGTCCCCAATATCTAATCAAAAATAAATGTTTAAACGTTTCAAATCGCGAGCATTTTGCCAGCGTAAGCTGATACCAATTCAGGGCTTGTTCCTTTAGACTTCTCTCCACTAAAACAATCTTCCTTTCCTCTAGAATAGATTTAATTTTAAAATAACGTTCTAATTCCTGAACAAATTGGCGCGGGTTGTCTCCGTTCTCTCCACAAAAAGTTTGAGGCACTAGCTCATAAATCAAATGGTTGGGCCATGCCTTAAAAGCGGGATTCGTTATACTTATGTTAGCATTCCCTTGCACTCCGAGTCCCATTGAGAGGTCGGCCGGCTGCATATTTTGAGCACAAGCGGCGCCACCTCGACTCACCATTGGAGAACTAGCTCGTTGCTTACATCTACTTTGTGACAGATGCCTACGTTACACTGTGTGACAAATGCACGCAACATGCCAATTTCCTGATTAAGCCTACTCTGGTTAGCGTCGAGGGCCTACTTAGCCAGTTCTATGGTTCGAATTTCCTCTACATTTTAGGTACAGTTATCTTTATTGACGTTCTGAACAGTGACTTTCTCCTTAAAACTATCTTGATCACACCTAATTTTGTTTCTGCTTACCCTACTACACCTAGTTCCTGTTTTAAATTATCCATTTCATTGTCCCACTTTACTAGATTCTCATTCGAGTATGACCTCTTGTGCTCTATTGCCTTCATTAAGCCTCTCTTGTAGCCTCCTTTATAATTCATGATGACTATTTTTTAATTCCTGCATGCTATCAGAGAGCACCTTACTAAGTTCTAATGTACGCTGTTGCTGATTATTCCTCAATTCCTGCATGTCCTGCCGATTATTTTCTAGCTTATTGTTTAATTCCTGCATCAATCGGGCCATCATGGCTGCTAGACTCTACTCCGTTCCCTGAGAATTCTGCATGGCTACTGCAGTATGCTGTTCCCTATCGCTAACTTATATGCGGGCATTTTCCTCCCCTTTATTTTCTGCCATTTTAATTAACTTTCTGTTTCTTAACAGCATAAATATTTACTTAACACCCCTGAATTCTCAATAACAATTATATAACACATTTTTAACAATAATTATATAACTAAAATGTTAACAGATCCTACCGAACGCTCCTGCATACAGTGTGAAACAACATATAGCAAAATTTTTACTAATTTTAATTTTTCATGTTTTTTTTAATTTTTATTCTGCAATACTTACATCCTGATATCTTGTTCCTACATCAGGACGTAATACACCAGATTTCATTTATTTATTCATCTTATATCTTTCAATACAATTTAAATTCTACAGATTTTAAAATCTACACTACTAATACTATAACTAAACAAAATTAAAACTTCAATAAACTAAACCGGTACTGGAATCCAGAACTACGGATATTTACTATGACTTATAATTACATCTACAATTGCAACTGGTACCCAGTAGCAAGGGTTACATTAAAAAAAAAAAAAAAAAAAATCTTGCCTGTACCTTTAGTTTTCTTTCTTCTGTCACTGCCAGTTGATGCGCCGTTGTTCTGAGTTCGATGCTTGTCGCCTTGTCCTCTGGTCCGCTGCAGCATAAGGATCTCCTTTTCCTCTCCTTGGCGTCCGGGCTAAGCTCTTTTCGGCATTGCCATTCTCCTTGCTTGGCGTCGCGTGGTTTCACCTCCCTCCTTCCTTGGTATCGTGATTTTTCTCCCTGCTTGGCGTCTCGGTGCCCTCACAATGGGTGCGCCAATTTGAAACGCTTTTTATATGCAGATGTTGATGTTGTTGGTCCGAGGGTCCCACTTCATACCCAGGGTCGTTCAGGGCACGGAGGAGGGAGAAGGAAAGAGGTACTTCAAATTACACAACCTGGCTTCATTGAACGCATTGAGATGTTTAATCACACTACACTTTGTTATCGGCTACCTGGTTCGTTATCTCTATGACCTTGATGATACGTGTTACATATACTGCATCTGCGTGCCTCTCGTCTACTACCCCTGGTAAAGCGACGTTGATCATCAGAGAACGAACGAACGAACGAACGAACGAATGAGTGTACAAAAACGTAGGTATGAATGAACGAATGTATGAGTAATAAAAGTGCTTTTGCTAGGTTGTTTCTCCTTATATATGAAATCCAAAACGTCACCGCATGGTTACAAAAGCTCACAGGGTTTACAACATAGCAACCACAGCTTCCTTAGTATTTGATATATTTAAATACTATTGGTAAGCTCTTGATCTCCCAAACGCGCTTATTTTAAATTCGTCGCCTCTTTGGCACCTTATTGGAAAGGTTCTGATCATACGATGTAACGGCTTCATCACCGACACCTGCTCCCCTTGTACCTTTAATGAATTTCGAAACATCTTCAGCAACTAAGATAAAAAAGGATCTATTGTTCGGTCACTTGCATGCATGCAGCTTTGTTACAATAGAGAGACCCATCGCTCCAGCCATTTCCTGCAGAAGAAGCACAATGGATGACAAAAGGCAACCTTTTCTTTATTACCATAGGGTCATACCTCCACGTTACCGTGAATACATTTTCGTAACACATAAAATATCCCTGTTTGTTACTACAAGCCATATATTTAATAATTACTATTATTTACATTCTTTAAAGGTATTTACTCTTGGGCATGTGTGGGTATGAGGACCTGTCACACTCTAATATTTTGAACTTTTATTAAAAGTAATGATTTATTTATGCAGTAATAATTTTACCCAAATCTTGAAATATTATCACACTTTAAGAAATGATATTAAAATATTTGAAGTTATCTGTTTATTATTACATATAAGTTAAGCACATGTTAAACAGTTCATGTGTGTAAGATCTGAGACTCATTTAAGCTCTATGGCAGTCGTCAGGAACATACATTTATGATACTCAACGTAACATTTGGCACCTGCATTATTGTCTTCAATAATTCAAACGCATTTTTCCATGCCACTCCGCGATCTCCGAGAGAAGCTTAAAAAGTGGAGGTGTTAATTAGTCACCATGTACACATTTCTCACTGTCTCATACTTTATTTAAGGCAAACGGAATACCTTCCAATATATGCATTAGGATGGCGTGATGTCGAATCTTCCCTCAGCAGTACTGTTTCTCTACGTCCCTTTCCCTCTAGCTCTACTTTTTTCTCTCGCGAGGTGATTTATTTTGTTTTATGCTCACAAAGCAGCGGAGAAGATGCCATCTAATGATAAGAGATCTAATTAACGGCTCCCGCGGGTCATGAGAGGAATTCTCCATAAAATTAAATCAACCAAAGGAAGATAGCGAAAACAGTGCATGGCAAATATTGGACTTGAATTTTGTAGAAAATTCGTCCACCCAAAAGGACCTGGTATTAGTGAGTAAATATATAGCCGGGAGAAGGCATATTTTTGTGAAAATTATTATATTAACTGCCAAATAGGCAACTTTAACAGGTAAATGTCTGATTAATATACTATTGATGCTGTTCCCTTATTATCTTAGATTTTTATTGATTTAAAATGAATACTTGTAAGTTTATTATATTTAAGGATGGTCTTCAAAGCATCCTATTCAATTCAGGGCATGAAATGGTAAACAAATTGTGCTCAGAGACCTCTTCTTTCAGGCTTAAGGTTCTTTTACGTGCCGTAAATCTACGACAGGGGATGATAATTCAAAAAAAGGTTTGAAAAGCTTGGTATAAAAACAAGTTCAATACATTTTGGGTAAATATGCATTTTCATTTTGAACACAGTTTCTTGTGAAAGCTGATTGTTGTTCAGCGATTTTCCTAAAGTGTCATCCTTTTCCAAGCTCTGCAAAGCAAATCTTTAACGATACCAATAACATTCTCATTGGACGAAATTTTCCATCGAGCCAAATTGTTGAGTTTTGGTACAGGAGGTGGTCACTAGAGGCCCTCACACATGTGTTATTGCAATGGCGAAAATCAATGAACCATGCTATCATGTGCTACCATATCTAATTTATTTCCCAGCACATCGGACTTTATTTCTTCTCAAAATTGGGAAATATTTATCCCATGACGACCTTAAAACATCAATTGAGGAGTGTTCTGCAAGTCTGGAGGAATCTGATGTCTGTGATGGAATAAAGAATTTTAGAACAGTTGGGCAATGTGTTAGCGTAACTACATGGAAGTTGGGGGTTACAGAAGGGTTACTACCTCCCCCTTGGGGAAGTTAAACATGTTAAATAATGTAGAACAGAATTTATTTTGTGTATTAATTGTATCTTGTAATATTTAAAACTTCTCTGTTGTTATTCTGAAATATTAAATATTTCAATGTGTTGTTTAAAAATAACAGCTGACCCTAATTCTGTGCTTCTAAAGTTCAACTATCAATTTTATAAAATCAATTACGCAATTAGTTTTTGTTATTAATATATTTTATCTATAGGTATTTCATATACAAAACAGATTCCCTTTAGAAAGTTATGGCCATGCCACTGCAAGACAATGTTAAGAAATAAGAAATTGAAAAAGCTATCATTCCAAGAACTTTTAACTTGTAACAGCAATAGATGGCAGTTGAACCTTTTTGCGTGTAAACAAATGCCCCGTTCTACAACCTTTACCAGAGGAATAACAGAAAAATAATATCACTATTACAAGTATGTCTGCAACTTTGTGTGCCCCCAGTCTCTGTGAGCTGGGCAATATAATTTATATTACTAAAAAATAGACTATTTAGTGTTCTTGCATTTTATTTATAATAAAATCAATGAGATTTCATACAGAAGAAATCACCAAGGAAGGTCATATTTACTGAGAAAATTCTAAAGGAATGTGGAGAAAGATTTGAAAAAGGAGAAGTAAATATATATATATATATATATATATATATATATATATATATATATATATATATGAGCATTTCTCGAAAATAATGAGTCGACTTTGAGAAAATAACTGAAGGCTGTAAGTAAAAATGAAATAGAAACGAATATTCCTCTGTTTATTTAACACCTATCCTCTCAAAGTGTAAATGTAAGGTATTTTATACACTTTTAATTATATAAATGCGTTTCACTATTCCCACTTCACTCTTCCGAATAACATCAATTTTTAATATGCATTAGCCAGCATGTTAGGGATTCAGACAGCCAGTCAGCTCATGAAAATTGCATAGATTTTTCTTGAATTAATAAAATTAAGAATAAACGTAATAACGTTAAAATTCCCTCTATACAAGAAGCGATTTCTCTTCGTTCTCCAGAAAAACGCAGCTTGAAGAATTTCATGCCATTCAATAAATGTATATATATTTTTTTAATCTAAAGCAAACGATGGACAAAAAACATTTTTCTCCAAGCCGTATATTCAATAGTTCTTCTTTTGCGTGTTTGTAGAACGTGCACACCAATATCCGGGTCAGCTGCCTGTCGGGAAGCTATTTACTCTGGACGCACATGTAGTACACATGCACACTGAGGGCTTCCCTGAATGGGTTGCCATCATGGGCCTCAGGATGATAGATATCACAAATCAATAAGTGGGATTACAACACTTCCAAATAATTATCTAAAATTATCGTCTAAAGTTGTGCCAGCGAAGAAAAGTCAGATTGTCACATTCTTTTGCTGCAGCTATTGGGATTTACATCGACAGTAGACAATGGGACTTTCAATTATCCAGGATGCGGTGGGACACAGGGAAAAAAAAAAATGTTGAAGCTCTGACTAAAGATTAGGCTAGGCGAGATAATTGCCAGGAGGGTGGCATGAAGCTGGAATGTTCGCATGTGATATCCTAACAGTGCACATTTGCTGTATTTTATAAATATGTACATCGGTATTTCTTATGTCTGCAGTATTAATGTTGCTGTAAAATAGATATACCGGGCTTATAGAAACTGTCCTGACCGCTTAAATGAGATTTTGCGTCTTGGTCAAGGCCAGTCCCCTCCCCACTCGCGACCACCTGCCTACATGTCTTTGAGCTTCTCAGCAGTCACCAATCTGCATTCGTTAGCGAAGACTTTAGAACAATATATTTTTGTATTTTTGTATGTAAATATTATTATAAATACAAAACAGATCGTCGTGTTCACGAGGAATTTACTCATAAGTTCCTTGGGCAATGCCTCACTCCATAACTGCAATTCACTATATTGTGAATAAATTTGATGCTACTAGTTCAGTGCAATGCAAGAATTTGAAAGACAAGTTAGACAAGTTCAACAAAGCACTACTGAAATTAGCACAAAAAGTTGGAGTTTCAGTGTCCTCTGCACTACAGTAACAAAAATGTTAAAACTCAAACCTTACAAGTGCACAGTGGCCATTGTCTACGATAAGTGGATCCCGTACCACATGTACATTATTGTGAGTGGTTTCTTTCATCAATGACTGAAGGGTTAATCGATCCACAGCTTGTGTTCTTTTCAGATGGAACTGGTTCTACCAAAAAGGTCGTGTTGCTAAACCCAGTGGGAGCAGTAGAAACATATTCTGAAAGACCTTTATTAATGAGTCACATATAATATAAAATGGCCGAATTTGGTCGGCATACTTAAAATTGATAAGCTCTACAAATTGCTTAAGTACGCACTATTAAAGCAAGCTCCCCTAAGCCTAGTTTAATTAACTCTTTCATCTCTATGTTGTAGCGGTAAATTATTTCGTTTTCATCCCAGAGACACTATAAGGAGGAGAAAGTGACATCAAAGAACAAGCTATGGAATTCCTCAGAGCCGCTAACAAACCTGAACAAACATTTTCTTGTTCCAGAAGGAGTTTTTGGGAAGTGAGAATGAGATGCTGTTGAAACATATCAAGCGACTTGCTTCGCTATGATTTACACATGATCAGAAATCGGAACTTGCTCTTGAACTTCTGTCAGGGACGCCCGTTTCTCTATTCTCGTACATCTAGTGCTCAAATATTCTGCAAGAAACAATTTCTCTGCCTAAGCTGGAAGCCAAACTATTTAGACAATGATGTAGCCTGAGTTGTCATTGAGTCGAAAAGCATATTTTTGACCATTAAAAATTCAACACATTGTGCATGTTCACCATAAATTGTTTGACAGGGCTTTGGGATCCTTCATGTCTGTGTGTTTGTTCTACTTCTACCTCATATTCGTTTCGCTGTGGACGTATGTCGTCCAACACAAGTACCACTTTCTCGGTTTGCCACAATTCTACCTTGATCAAACTCAAACACTCGCTTAACTCGTTTCGTAATTTTTACCATTGTAATAATAGTTTGTATAACATTATATGAGTTCCATATGCTATTATTACAATTATAGAAGGATTAATAAAATTTACATTAATGCCCATTTTCTAATGAATTATTCGATGGATATTAGTTCGTTTGTCTATTGTTATTGTTGTTAGCGAAGATGGCTTTACCCTAAGAAAATTTAACCCAAACTGAAAGGCTGAATTATCACTAATACTGGGAAAATCTAATGATACGTATTAGTTACACCACAGATTCGTTAATTGTATGAACAATTAAATACTCACATTACAGATATTTCAGAAACTTAAGTAGGAATTTCCATACCTATAATAATTACTTCAGAACAGGTTGGTTATCAAATTCTACTAATTGACTTGGTAGCTAATAATAATTTATTAATTGCTCGTATGTATTCTGCAATGAAGATAAATTATTTATTCTGTTTTCAGTAGTAGATAAATAATTTCCTTAATATTATCTTAACATTCAGTTAATGAGAGCATTTTAGCAAAGCAATCAGTTTAATGGCGCTATTGTTACTATGGTAATTTTATGTAACTAGTGTCATAATGTAGCATTAGATTTTCACCAATAACACAGACTTTAGTTCTGATACAAAATAACACCGTCACAGAATTCTTGAGCAAAAGACCCGAACTTATGCAACTAAAGAAAAGATGTTTGAAAATATGCATCGATAATCCTTCTTGGAATTACTCTACTAAGAAGAATAAAGGAGAGAATGGAACAGACGAAAGAGAACCACTCTGTTAGGTAGATAAATAATATAAGGGACGTTTATACATTTCGTATTTCAGATTTCCTTATATTACTAAGACAAGTAACACAAATCAGTGATGACTGAACCTTTGATGACTGAGGAAGGAAAGTTACAAAGAAAAGAGAAGACTAATGGAGGAAGAATAAGCAGAAAAAGAGGGAAGAGAAAATGGTATGCAAAAGGAAAAAAGTTACCTATGTCAACTTCCTTTTTTCATTTTCCTTGTCCTTTACGTTTACTCATTGGCTTAATGAAAAGAAAATAAATGGGAAAATGTTTTAATTCTTTCTTCTAAACTCTAGTGAAAGATACTAGCAAGTTAGGATGCATAGACACCGGAATGTTTAACTGCTGGCTAAATCGCACAAGGGAACAAACTACAGACGCAGAGCGCCTTTTCGCTGCTAGAGGAGCTCCTGACTTTGCAACAGACGTTGTCACTGGTTCCGTGAAAACAAGCGAGGCCTGGTAGTTAAGGCGGTGCAGAGATGTAGATTAGCGATCATGCTAACAAAGTTTTTGCTTCGTCCCCTCCTTCCCACTTGGCATACCACCCCCTTCCTCCTCGTCTCGCACCGCCGGCTGTTAATGTGCAAGACTTACCATCAGGCCCTCGAAGGGGGTCAAATCTCAGTCCACTCCCACAAGGTAAACCCATTGACCAATCGCCTTAAAGCTAAACACCTGAGTAGGTGGAGCCTCCGGTCAGAATCCGGGTTTTTGATTGGTGCACAATTTTTTATTTCTCAAGTGACATCATGCACGGAGGGGTCACGCACACATGTGTTCACTATGACAAGCTCACTGTTTATCTTTTCTGTTTGTACTTTACGTTTCATCCACTCATTCGAATATTCTTTTGCATTTGGACTGGGGGGGTCAACAGCAGAAACATGCTCTAGGTCCAACTTCTCATGCCAGAGCCTTCCTTTGGGGCTCAAGACGTAGCACGTCATCCATGTCACAGGTGAAATAACTTTGATACTTTCAACCTCTGCATTGGAAGCCATTTTATGTCAGTTCCAGAAATCCTTGTCAGACCACAGTACTAAAATGATAAATGAAGATGAAAACCTATTTATTTCTTATGCTAGACATTGCATATTGACCATTTTGATTAACTGTTCGTTAATTTCAATCAATCATAGTCAAGTATTATTATAATATTGTCGAACTTATATTATCGACATGATTAGCAACTGTCTGCATATTATCGTAGTCGATTAGCAACTGTCTGCATATTGTCGTAGTCGATTAGCAACTGTCTGCATATTATCGTAGTTGATTAGCAATTGTTTACTTCTAAACAAAAGTAAACTTTCTTATGGAAAACAGAAGGCCGTTCCACGGTAGGACATTCATAAGCAAGTAGTATAGGTAATATTGTTTGTAGTTTTTTTTTAATTAATATTCTTGGTCGCTTTATTCGGCAAATAGACTTGGAAAATAATACTCATTTGGCATTACTTATGAATTTATGGCAGAAAAAGAAAGGGGAGATTAAATGGAAAGAACAATTCAGGAGTTCGGAGGACAAAGGAGCAATTCAAAAATTCGAAAGAAGTTGAACAAAGAGTAGAAAAATATTTTCTTATATACATTTATGATGGGTTTTGAAATGATCTTATCTGCAATACTTCACTTCCTAAAGATAGTGAAGAGCACCATATACAGCTCAACTCTTCGAAACTTGCAGCAGAGAAGCAACGCAATCTGATCTACATATGTTTCGGTGTCTACAAGATATCTTTCCAGCAATGTCGATGCACATGAAGTTGCTACGATTGATGAACCACCTGATGATGATAACATTGCCTTGAACTAATTAGTGCAAACTAAACCATACTCTTATACAGTGTCACAGGTGATTTATTTACTCAATAATGTACATTATTTACTTTCATTATTTTTATACGTACTTTATAATGCCAAAAGTGTTCAAACCTAATCTCAGGTAGATGAAAATAATGATATAGACATCTACACTTTTTCCTGTATTATTACGGTGTTGATCTTTATCAAGAATATACTCCAGCCAACTCATGGATTCGACACCGTGAAGCCTTCTCTTCGAGCTAATGGAGGGAAGCTATGTAAATGACAGATCAAGGTCTCCGTTGTACGATCTCTACCAGGTAGGACAACAACCTCTGTCGGCGATTACACATACAGACAGAAACGTTTGCACACATCCTAGGTTCCTGTCCTTTTAGAGAAACACTAGGTAAACCTCGCCATCACAATGATAGCAGAAGACCTCCGATATAATAACTTTGAGGTCTTCGAGGAAGTTAACTGTCTGGCAACTAACGGAAGCTCTAAAAGAATATACATGATTGTCATCCCATCAAGCAACAACATAGACTCTACCATTAGATTTGAAAAAACATAAGGGCCAATCTGAAGAAGTGAAACAAGAAAAAATTAATATCTTTAATACCACGAGACGGTAGAAGTCATTGATCTAATGTTGGCAGTCCACGGTGCTATCCTCTTAACGCTATTTCACTCTGTGGAAAATATTTGAGGGAAAATATTTTAGGGATGTATTTAAGGGAAGGGGTTTGTTTTATATTTGGAATTTTCCATTCATTTTTATGATTTTCATTAATATTCCTTGGTTATAAGTATTTTAATAACTTTTTAATTATTTCACTGCAGAAGTCATTTTTATTTTGAGGTGGACGAGCGCTTGTTCAATGTTATAATTCTATATCTCAGAAACTATTTGCTCCAGAAGGATGTGGTTTGTCTTGAATGATAGAAAAAGTTATATTTCATAAATTGGCAGTATTTGTTTCCACGACATCATCCTTTGTTGTTTTACAATATTGGAGGGTTTTAGCTGGTGTTTCCCTTAAAAGGTAACTTTTTCTGTAAAAACCATTTTTAGTGCAATTATTGAAAAATTACATTTTTTGTACAAGTTTCCCATGTTTTTGGAATCTGTATAAACTATCACTTTGAAACATTTACGATATTATTGTGAAGATGTGGATATATTATGTCAGAGCTAGAGAAAAATGTGACAAAGTAAAAGAAATAAAAGTTGGGGAAAAATAGAAAAAAAAAAAAAAAAAAAAGGAAGCAATTGAAAATAATATATAATTTGCTTCAAAGTTATGGTACAGTAGTTAACTAGATCAGCAAATTTCAATTATGTGCATCTGTATGCTGTAAAAGTTTTATTTCATTAGGTTAATAGTTCTTGAGAAAATGGGAATTGAAGTTTGTAAATTTTACATTATCAGAATGGGCCTTAATTTACAGAAAACCAAGAAAAAAGAGGCTGTGATATACCTAACTGTTCTGCATGAGTCTTTATTTCTATTTCGCCACCATATACACAGCCAGTATGAATCCTAACACCTATAAATGAGCTCTCCTTTTCATGATCTACATTCTTTTTATATATTTTTATTTCTGTTTTCTTTGTTAAACTCGCTTTCATTCTTTTCTATTAATTTTTTTGTTTCTAAACTTATTAATATATATTGCTATTCTCTGTCATTGTGGCAGCTGAAGCTGTTATTATTTTGTCGATAAACATGCCCCTATTATTATGCAGAATGTTTCCATGTTTCTAAAGAACTTCATGACCACCGGTTCTAATTATGCAGTAGCATTGTGATTTTAAGAGCAATCAAAGCGGTTTTTTCAACTCTTTTATATTTGATAGCTCTAAGCAACTGTTTTGTGAAAACCAATGAAAGTTATACATGTTTATTATTTACTCCATTTCCATATTCTTTATTCTGGTCTCATTCTAATAGTCTCTGAGAAAATACCCCTTATACACCTTTGGATTACTTAGAATTCGATCAAAATGAGATATGATAACTTAGCACAGTGAGGTTATTTGAGTTATGGGCCACCTAAGCGCGTTTACTTACTAGGGAAGTGCAGTTGCATCAACCGGATAAAGGAATATAGTTGCTGCACTTAAAGTTACTATTTTTATTTTGATATTTATATTTTTACTGAAAGCATAAATGATACTGCATTTAGAACTGATTATAATAAACTCTTGTGTTATAAGAGATGTTGAAAATGATACTCCTCAATGACAATATGTTGGGTGTAACTTTGTAACAAGATGGCGAACAGTTTCTGTACCAGTAACATGATTGTCAAGGTATTTTCATGGATCACATTATCACTTCCTTGCAAAAAACCGTTTTCATATATATATATATATATATATATATATATATATATATCGTACATAAAAACCCGCTAAAAACTATATTATGCAGTGGTATAACTAGCGACCCTCCCTCAAATTAACTACAAGCTGCTACCTTCATATGCATTAAAACGGTCTTGACGATGCTTTTACTAGTACCAGCCGCGCTCTGCTTCATTATTTCATATCTCAATAATGTAGAAGGTATTTTTAATTTTAATCTCAATTCATTAATATTTACTTTTTTAAATGTCAAACCATTCACTGTGTTTAACTTCACTCAGTTTCGGGTTAGTCTAAATTACATTAAATAATAGACTATACATCTTGTAAGAACATGTAGAGCAGGAGGTTCATAGAAAAGGAAAAAGTACTGCAAGCAATAAGTAGGCTAACTTTAAATGCCGAATAAAGTTTTATATATGTAAAATGTTTCATCGGAATCAGCTAATTCCCTTAAACATTGCAAATGGCGCTTATAGAGGACTTCTGAATTTATAAAGTCAAACCAAGTCCTACTCCTGCCAGGCAAGAAATAAAATCAAAGTTATTTTATTCTTAAAACAAACAGTGGTGTTATTTTTCTTGGTAACATGATAATAAACCCGCAATATATAGGTAGAATATTAGATTTCTTTATGTTTGCTGATGATTTCCGGAATTGCAGTAAAGAAATGAAAAAGACAAGCAGCAACATTTTATGGGAGATGTTAACATTTTTTTTATTGCACTAGAGTATGATTTTGTATGTTAATCTAGACCTCTGTTGCTATAACCGTTTCAACAATTGCCATGTTTGATATCACAGGTTCTTAAGATAAGATAAACCAACAAATAATTGGCGCAGAGTGCTTTTGTTTCCTCAACATGACAGAACTTTTAAGTGAAATTTGTAATGTCTGTATCGAAGACTAAGTATTGAAGAAAAACTTAAAAAGACATATTTGAACCCTTAACCTTTGCATGAACTGGTGGCCAAATTTCCATAGATAATCTTATGTGCTCCTATTATTTTATGTTCAGGCATTCCCCGTTTTGGGTAAATGTGTGTAAGTGTCATCTCATTATATGAGTCTCGTTGATATATATAACATTTTATACTCGGCCTAATAATAATAATAATAATAATAATAATAATAATAATGTGCAAGATGTTAACGAAGCATTTATTCCCCTTATATTTAAGAGAAAACTTACGTTTATGCAAATATAAATTATCATTTTTCCTCATTAAATTTTGCAATCATCAAATAATGGCGTTCTTAGTTATTTTTATATTAAAATTTAAACTTTATAAATGTTTCATGCTACTAGATTGTCTTATTTATTATATTTTGCTTGAAACTATATATTAAAAATAAATAAAGTATAAATATAAAAATCTATCGATGTTGATTTCGCTCCCACTTTAAAACTTCAAATGACACTCCTATTTTTTGATACTTAAATTTTAAAGAAAACTCAATTATTACTACACATTTTGTTTCCTATAGTTGGATAGTAACCTGTATTGCTGTTGTTTTTTAAATTTTAACAGAATAAATAACAAAAACTATTGAGTAGCTAAGTAGTAGTAGCTGTATTTTGTTAATAAAATGTTTCTAAATGTTATACACTCCAAGGAAAAATATAAAGAGCAGTTGCATAACTGGCTGTTTTGTTATAAAACAGATAAATAATTACATCATGCACAATACTTTGCTTTCGTTCTACAACTGTTTTTTATTCAGTCAAAATTCAAGCAACAATAACAGCAATACAGGTCTCTAGGCATCAAGAGAAAGCAAAATATGTGAAAATAGTATAATACTCTTTAAAATTTAAGTAGTATAATATTATATATATATATATAATCATTTTATTACTTATGAAAACTTTCGTTATAGACATTAGGAGAAAAGTTTTTCATTAGTATAAATAATTAATTATAATTATTTTCAATTTTGAAATTTTTACCGGGTGGCAGAAAAAAACCCTCAATTTAAACATATATAATTATAAAACCAAAATATTTGAGATACAGTACAGTATGTGGTATCAAACGTATATTTGAGTCCCTGTTTTTGAATATCCAGTATGTAATCTACGGGCTTTAACACGTTCACTTTGAGGTTGTACATAATGTTTTAGGATTAATTTCCATTTCTATATTTAAATATTTGCTGCCTCTCTGAATAAATAAATATATATATATATAAAGAGAATTTTGAACAGCGGAATAAGCTCGGTGAAAAAATTGAAAAATATATTTATATGCTGTTATATAAGGAGAAAAAGGTCAATTAGTTACTGTTAAGTTAACTATTAACTTTGCTATAATACGCTATCTATTTTGTAAAATTAAGCTTTATTGAAAGATTATAAAACATTAGTTTATCCTGAAGTAGGTATTATATAGTCCATTTAGCCGCTGCCGTATATAAAATTAAAATTTTGACTAGTATCTGAAAAACAAACCTTTAATGTAGATTTTGTGCTACGGATTGTGATTGTGAGTTACAGACATTTGACTTGATATAGTCTCCCTATATAATTCAGGTTTTATTTTATCATCACTGGACATGAATATTAACTATCTTTCCGTTTGCTTTCTTATTAACGTAGATAACCAGTCGGTTTCTCAACGAAAGCTCGCCAAAATAACGTGCAACTAGAGTTATGTCTTTAATAAAAAGCGTTGTTTTATACGAACGTAAGGCCGCAGAGTGTAGACAGAAAATTGCGTATCATCTCCTTCTCTCTCTCCTTTCACTTTCGCCTTCTGTTCCCCCACTCAGATATCATCGCACCGGCAGTTGCTATCCATGAACCTTTTGAAACCAAACAGCTGTTTCCAAATACTGCTCTTAGCATGAATGAAAATCTACGTCTTGGATCTGAGAGCAAGTGGATTCAGCTATGTGTGTAACGGGGGTTGTGGAGTGTGTAATAAAAAGGTTTCACCATGGTTTGGTAATTTAAAGTATAATTACAGAATATCACGTTGTTTAACTAAAAATGTCATCATTTGTTCAGTTCAGTTGTCATATCGATATTCATTATTATTTTGCGGATCTAAAGGATTTGCTAGTACTCCGAGAATATTTATGTAGAACTCCTAAATATTTTAGTTTTGAACCCTGTAACTTTGTCTTCAAATTTAGAAGTTTGTTCGAAGATTTTAAGTGCAGATAAAAGTATGATAATTTTGTTTTATGAGAAATGCACCATATTCTGCAAAATTTGTGATAAAATTAAACTGTCTTCCATAGCTGACGAGAAACGTTAGCAGTGACTGAGAAAACGTGTTAATTTAAGTTGATCCTTTTTAAATTAATAATGAATATCCCTAAACACTGAAAACGTAGCAGATATTTGCAAGTGGTGACAGAGTCTTCAGAAGATTATAGGATATTTGACAGCAATTACAATATTCACAAACTCGATATTTGTGAATTGAAATTTATTTAAAATGCTTGTATTACCTACTAAATGCTCCTTGCGATATCTGACTAAAATATTAACTTGCGTAAATATGGTTAGATAGTACCTACGTGTGGATTTTATGTATATTTTATTCTCTGTTTGTACCAAAATATGATATAAAAGCCAAAGCCCTTCGATTCAAACAATCATAATTCAGTTATATGAGTCATTTACATCTGTGAATTCTAATGACATTCGTTTGTCTGTAAAACGCCGCAGTTACTCACTAGAGCGCTCCAATTTGTCATCTTTCACGCCAGTGAAGATCGTCCTGCTGCTTGCCTCCCATGGTCAACTGCGGATTTTAGAGTAAAGGAAATATTACACTTAAATTCAGGGGTAAGAAAATTGTCTCTAATTGAATTTTGGTGCACTTTCGTTTGTTTCAACACGTTTCCATGTGATGCTGTTGCTTCATTAAGACTTAGGATCTTAATGGAAAATGTTTGAACTTAATGACTCTTTCCAGTTTTGGAGTGGCAAAGAAATACCATGAAACGTTTATGTAATAAGTTTTTGCTTTTCAGTATGAAATACGTGCTTTAATCCTCAATGCTGAATAAAAGCATTGCTACCATTAGTTTTTAACCCTAACACGTATATGGGTTTTATTCTCAACACTTGTTACATATTTTGAAAAAGAACGAACTGCATTTAAATCTAATAAATACATAGGTTGTTGAATTAAAATAAAACAATAATATGGACTATTATGCATATAATTTGGAACATTTTTTTTTATTGTTCAGAGATCTAAAATTTTAAATGAAACTTTTTTTTCCTTTCTTTTTTATTTATATGTAGTTAATTTCTTGATGTCAGAATTTTATTTTCAAAGACAGTGTTTTTGACAGCGGTATTTGTAGTAAATAGAGTGGAACAGCATTTTAATTGAACAATATGTATTTTCATTCAAAAATTGGTTTTGATCAAAATTGTTTGAATTTCTTTTTTAAGTAATTGTTACTCCTGCAATTAATAATCTCGTCGATAACTGGTGGACACAAATGGATACAAACCGTATCTTAAAACTGTATAATTGAAACATTTAAATAAAATAATGATATAGTAGAATTTCATAAGCATTTCTGGTTTACTTTCGAGATTCTTTGGGAATTCAAGAATTTCATCCAATTGTTGGCACAGTTTATTGCAGAATTGTATTCTCCTTTTGGTACCCAAATTGAAATTAGTTGCTGAACACTGCAAGTAGACATTACCTAAAATGTCATAATTACCTTTGTCTCTACCATGATAGGAAAGTGCATGGACGCTCATATGCGAATGGCATGAAAACAGAAGACAAATGCTATTAGAAATATTTTATGTAGATACTCTGTTTTATTACCGATATATATTTACTTGAAGCGAATTAAATTACAATATCTATGGAAATAAAAACATGAGAAATATGTAAAAAAATATAAAAATAGCATTTGTAAACCTTGTATCACCTAAATATTAAACTGTGATCCGCGAGGCTCTTCCAGGGAATCCAAGAGTGCACACCATTAACAGTATTTATTCATTTAAACATGAAAGATAGGAAAGAAAAAGATGACATAATAACGGTGCGTATATATTAAGGTAGAGTAAATTAGAATCCAATTTAAGACGACTATTTATTCGGAAAGTATCTTTGAAATTGGTAAACTGAAAACGTGGACAAGGCAGAACAATCATAAGCCCGTTATAGTAACAGCATGGATCTCTCAGGGAAAGGATGAGCTGCAGATATTACCGGACTATCAAAGAAGGCCATGAAATTGCTGATGCCTTTCCTAACAACTTATTTGTGCGAAAAATAATTTTTGTACTCATTTGTCTAAAAAATAAGTATTGAAACAGATGGAAAACATAGAATCATAACTCAGAGTACACATCTCTCCTAATCATCTCTCATCGAGAAATTAATATCAACAAGTATTAATATATATTAGTTATTGTTAATATCAATTTTAATAGTTTTAACACCTTTACAGCTGAGGCATCACAGGGGATGGACACTGATGATACATGAGATGAAATGAGAAACTGGGAAATTATTTTTTTCTAACGAAAGAAAGCATTCCATCCTAAGTTTAGGATACCTCTCCGGCATTTACCAATTAAGAGGACTGAGAAAAACCTGCAAAAAAAAAAAAAAAAAATCTAATCAAGGAGAATGGTTTTGGTGAGAATCAAACTGCACCTCTCCGCTCACGAGTCTAAGTCTTGGACCATTTGAATGTAATATCGCTGTTATGTTTATTAATGTGTACAAGAATACATTACAATTTAAAGTTGAATATTGGAAAATATGCATTAATTTGTTTTTATATTTTAAATTGTATAAATCAATGATGAATAACTCCTATTTGAAATATACTATGGTCCTACAGCGGAAGCCTGCATGTTCATACGTTAGGCTGTATTACTTGGGGCAACTAAAATTTATAACTAAATAAAACACCAACTTGCTTCGTTTAAAAGCTTAACATAGATTAGGTTTTGTAATATAATGCCAATACCGGGAGAACAAGGGCTTAAAACTGAATTTAAGGCGAGCTATAAGCTGGTGTTGTGCAAAGATAATTTATGTTATTAGTGATAGGCATAAAAGGTTCGAGAAAATATTTAAATAAGCATAAAAAGCTCTTAAGTAGGAAAATATGAAAGCCTCTAAGATAATTTATAAAAATACTGAAACATTAGACGTATGGAAATTTACCCTTTGAATTATTAAAATTATGGCACTTTCAACATAAACGGCCGTGTAAAATGTTTTAATTCAATGTAGGCGAACTGTATCTGGTAAATTAGATAGAAATAGAAACATTTTAAGGCTCATTTAACTCGAAATTATGGTGTGCATAAGTGAAAAAACGGAGATAAGAAGCATGTGATATAACTTCTTTCTCAAATGAGAATTTAACCTGGACATGTTAGACAGACAAGCTCAACTGCTATCCCTTCCCTTTCATAGAAGTCGTAACGTCTCTTCAGCTATCATTATAGTCTATTACTATCATCATTTTTTACTCCATAGTCACCGGAACATCATTAAGAGGCGCAGTAAAAACTGTGGAAGGAAGTCTTCAAATCAAAACTTTATTACAAAGATACTTCCTGTGCATGCAATGTCTTCACTTGCATCTGATGGAATGATACGCGAACTTCCGCCGTCTGGTCTTTAGAGTGGATCAAACTGTTACAGTAACATAGCGTGAATTAGCGTAACCACCTCTTTTGGGCGAGTATTTACATGATAAACAACACCGCCCCTCGTCCAAAGTAAACGTACAACTTTGTTAAAAAAAAGAGTGGGAATTGACATGAGGGTTAAATGCTAACCTTCCTCAAAAGAAGTTAAATACACGTGATTTATTTATAAATATAAAAAGTATCCGTTATTACTTAACAAATCATCACTTTTGTTACAGTTACTAGCTATTTATTGTCATTTGTTGGTAACTCAATAAGAATTTGAATTGCAGTTCTGAAATTTAACTGAAAACACACATCAACCTTCATAACTATATTTCTGAAAGCTTCGCATGTATCCGTTAATACGACTTGATAATTAAAATTGTAAAGAGGAAGCACTTTCAAGAGCTTTTGGAAGATAAACATGCACTTTTGTTTACAAATGCATGGTAACGGCACCAACTTTCTTCCTCCATACATCTTTTTTCTAAGCTATGAACATGTTCAAGAGGAAAGGGCTTATAATTAGTGAAGTTTGAGGTAGAGAAGTAAACAATATTTCTGGGAACGCATCCTTATAAGCTAATCAAAAAGGTTTCCCTGATTCTGTTTCACTGACGGAATGATGATATGGTTATGATGTAGGTAATTGTGAAGTTTTGCGGGCATAAAGATTCCGAGAAGCATGGGGAATATAATATACCAACTTTCATAGAATTTATAGATTTTGAAAAGGCATTTGGCACAATAAACAGGAATAAAATGTGCAATATAATGAAACAGAAAGGTTTTGCTCAACATGAAATACTGCAAAAGAAGTTTACATGTATAGAGAATAAGCTAATAATAAAAACTGGAATTAAAGATAAGGACAATATGAAGGCAACTATAAATACAGGTGTAAGACAAGGATGTTTGCTTTTGCTCTCTCTTTTTAATGTATATATTCACCAAGCCATTCATAATTGGCACACAATTCTATATTCTACTTTGAAATAAAGAACCACACTTTAGACACATTACTTTTTGCAAATGAACAGTTCTTACATCTAGCTCAAAATGCCTGATTTAAATAAATAATATTATAAAATTATAAGTTTAATATATCAATAAAGAAAACATTTAGAGGAACAGCTGTATGAAAGCTAAAATAGTGTTAGGTAAAAAGAAACTTATTGAATAGGTGAGCATAACTATCTGGGAGTAATATCTTCTATTAAAATTCTAATAATCTTAAGCAAATTAATTATGTGTGCTGCACAATTAAAGGAATATTAAAACAACATTGAAAACACAGGAAAGAAACCAAATTAAAGTTTTATAATGCTAAGGCGGTCCCCATGTTGTTACAGTTATACGTTTTGGGTTTTAACCAAAAGATGAGAGAACATACAGAAGCGGCTGAAATGAGATTTTTGAGAAGTGTAATTGGTTGTACTGTCTTAGACAAAGGGAAAAATGAAGCTAATAGAAACAAGATAGATGTTTTTAAATTGATGAATAAAATAGAACAATTTAGAAATAACTGGGGAGAACATGTTCAAAGACTGAAAGAAAAAACCATACCAAAGATTATATTGAATTATCACCCTAAAAGTGAAAGCAATGTGGGTAGATCAAAAAAGCTTCTGATTTGTGACTGAAAATTTATGACACCTGAACAAACCCTAAAGGCTTAATCCGGGAGTGTTGATGATGATGATGTTAGACTTTGAGAATGAGTTACTTCCAGAGATAACATATTGCGAAACACAACGTTCATAGCATCTATTTCAAAATGCAGGAAAAGAGATAAATTGCATAAATAAACATATAATATTATAACCGTTATAGCGATAAGTAAACATTTGTGATATTAAGTGGACAGTAATTCACTTAGGGAAGAATCCTAAAAAAGATTTGGCAGAAATTAAACAATTTACACTGTCAGGAGGATACCTTATGTCAATTCCCACTGTCACAGAATACCAAGTGGATTACAGTAGCAATTGCATCTGTATTGGTTAAAAAATAGAGCATGCCAGAATATTGAAAGAAGTACAGGGTGGGCGAAAAGTCTCTTTCTCCAATAGTTCCTTCCACTTTTTTTTTTTTCATTTGATTACACATATCTTCAGAGATGTTATTTAAAACGCAGGTCCTATTTCTCAAAGCACAATTGGCAACATTTAGCACCATTTTACAGGTGACATAACATAACTTAAATCAGTTTTAAGGAATGACTGTTCGTCTATCTGTTGCAACTGATGCATGTCTTGCGGTTTTTGAAGAAAAAATACTTTTTCAAAATACCCTATAGTGAAAAATCGCATGTTATGGGTGGCCATTCTATTGTGTCACGACGGCCAACCGATTCACGAATTCGTGGACAAGATGTCCTTACTCTTACATTAAAATGAGGCGGTGCTCCATCTTGTTACCGTATCAATTGCATGTCTGCAAAACGGGGGCTATTTTTAAGATTTGAAATAATCATCACTTGCAATGGTCGCTAGTAACCATGGACCTCTGACACCTCCAACCCAAATGCCATCCAAAACAGTTACATAGGAATGTTTATTTCCTTAAGATAATTTCTTATGAATTTTCAATAGCCTAATAAATACATTGTAGATAAATTATGGCCTGGTTGGATGAGTTGATGGGTGTTGGTCTATATTTCTCTTTTGTAGAAGAAGAAGAAGAAGAAGAAGAAGAAGAAGAAGAAGAAGAAGAAGAAGAAGAAGAAAGAGGACATCAGATCCTGGAGATGAGAAAAGAAAGAGAGGAGAGAGTTGAGTAAAGAAATGAAATGGAAACCAAAAGAAAAGTAAGGAAAATTTCAGCACTTAAAATTAATTTAACAGGAAAGAAGAAAACAGAGAAACGAAAAACAAAAATATAGTAGAAATAAAACGAGGAAAGAAAAAGAAGGTGAAACAGAAAAATGAGAATTAGGTAAATTTTCAGAAAAAAAGAATTAAACTAGAAGAGAAGAAAAAAAAAAAAGAGGAAAAGATTGTATAAAATTTAATAAAATAAATTCTCAATTGTTTCTTTATTTATTGACTAGAAAAGGGGGTGGTACGTCAAACTTTTGCCTTTTCTTCACTCATTTCTTTCCTGTATTTTATTTTTTGTTTCTATGAAGGGGAAGAAGGATAGAAGGATCAGCTAATGAAATTAAAGAATTAAAATCACTCTTTTCTCTCCATATATATTCTTCTTTCTGGTATTAGTGCAGTCTTCGTGGAGGATGTAGGGACAGAAGCTGAATTATTGCCCCCCCCCCTTTCCCTTCTTGCTTTCTATGAGTTAAAAATAAATATTTTGTGTTTTTAAAGAAGCGACACAGGGAAGGGGCAGTTTGGTATATTGCAAGCACCTGTAATGTCCCTCGAAGATGAAGGGCATCTTTTCGTAAGGAGAGTATACAGGCGGTTCAGTTGCGGTTCTTTCTTGTTACGTAAGGGGAGACAGGTGAAGGCGCTCCCCGTCGTTAAGGCTCTTCTTTAAATGATCGTTAAAGCTCGTACCACCGCCACTGTTTCTTTTAAACATGTTGAGCTGTCACCCGGAGAAGCTGCCCTTTGTGTCTCTGTTGCCGACCGTGCCTCTGAGGTTGCAAACACGATGCACAATAAAAACATTTGAGCGGTCGCCGACCGGCTGTTGTTATAAAGAAGGTTGTAACAGTAGCCACAATCTGAATAGCTCGTAAATGAGAAGAAATATTTTAGTATACCTTGCCCAGGTATTGTTAACTTAGACCGTGGTCAGTGAATAGCTCTGTTACTCCAGTACAACTGGAAGTGCGCCATCTTTACATAACTATTCCTGAGTTTGGTGCTTGAAACTTAACGTTTGCTTTGTTAAATATAATCTTCTCGAAAAGAATAATAACTTCTACTTAAAATTCAAACAAAATAGTTGGGCGCAAACTGAAGGCGTGTTGCGGAAAGCTCAGTACAACTAGAACCTCTGAACTGCAGACCGTAAGCGCTGAGTGTTTCAGCTGGTACACAACTTCAATCATGTGCGCGCGCAGCACGAGTTAACCAGAAACCTCCAGAACTTTACAGAGAGCGCAGCGCATGGTAAAACTGATTACTAGAACTTTCTGATGACTTGATGAAAACAATCCAGCACCAGTGCCGCAAAAATTGCAAAAGTCTCCATTTATTTGTTAGTAAACATTTCTATTTGAAGTTACTGGAGTTTAAATTAATCTTTCAAACGTTTCAACAGTTGTTTTAGGTTAGGATTTTAAATATTCGAGTGATGAAAAAATTGCAAATATTGTAATTTTTTAATATTTGCGGAATTCTAGAATTCGAACATTTTTATCCCTTTTAGAAAGTATCTATTGGCGAGAGCGGGCAGTTTTTCTGTCAACAAATACAAATTGTTATATAGAAGAGAAAAAATAAGAAGAAAAAAAAAAAGAACGGAAGAAGACTGCAAGCTGTAGAAAATGCACAAGTTTATGTTTTTATAAATACAGGGCACTATTTTTAATTTTAAGTTTAAGGGAATACAAAATAAACTGAATTATCCAACATTCAAATCAGCAAAAACAAAATTTCCCGGTAGTATTCCACAATTTTTGTTCTTACAAAATACCTGCACCCAAAGAGTTGGAAAATTCAGAGTAGGAAAACTGCAGGTACATAGCGAATGAAAGTTTACCTTGGAAATAAAGAATCAGAAGAAAAATTTGGTTCATGGTCTATAATCGAACTAAGGATCTTCGGCCTTCCGGCCTGACGTTCTAACCAACTGAGCATCGCCTGCCCCAAAAAATTCGAATTTTTCAAGTCTGATTTCTTTTCCAACTTATGCCCTTCACACGACTAGTGTGAAAGAATAATTTCTATATATAAATTAACCCCTATTAGTCTAAAAGTCTGGGTAACGTTATGAGTAACCTCCTAAGGAACAAAGCTCTCATAATACAAACACCTGATATAGAATCAAGTGAGGGAGGTTCATGGTTTGTTGTTTGGAGGAAGACACGATAGCTCTTATATACATTAGTTCCTTCTCTATAACTGTCTAAACCAGTTGAAGTTGCTTTATTCAGTATGAGCATACATTGAATTCAGGAATAAATACTATTGATCTTTGAATAAATAAAAACCTGTCTTTGAATTACCCAAATAGGAATTTTCAATATTGTTTTAAATAGAACTTTTAAGGGAAATTTAGCTTTGGTTCGAATTACGTAATAAATAAAATTATTATAAAAGGGTTCGAAATAAAGAGTCCCCTGTACTTAAAAAGTTAAAAATCTTAATTTAAAACAGGAAATTATTCAATCTCATAAAATATTTGCCCTGAATCGATGCAACAACTTTGTTGAAAATTACGAGGTCTGAAACAGTTTAATGAATACAAAAATAATGAACAAATAAAATAAAAAGTGCTCCCATCGGAAGGTACATTTTACTGCGCTTAGTTTTCATTTTCCATTTCTTATTCAGCTATATATTTGGTAAACATAGTTCTGCAATTTATGTGCAGATTATTACTAGGAGCCCTTGCTTAACATGATAACTTCCTTTGCAAACAGGCATATTCATATTCTGCAGTTGATAGACCATGAGTATAAGTTAAATATGGGAATAAATCAAGATGCTTCCTTCATTCACGCCATTATTAATTGCAACATAGAATTTTCAACAATGACAAAATCTTCAATTGGGAGATAGGACTGAAGTCTACAACGTAATTGGGAGGGCGTTTCTTAATTTAAAGAACAGCTTTTGGTGCAATATTATATCAAAAACTTTTCAGTATCTATAATAAAGATGTTTGGAAATTGTATTAATTACATCACAGGTTCTCAAACTGTGGTTCGCGAAATCCTCCCAGGGGATGTACAAATTATTAGAACACTGTTGACAGTATTAAGTCATTAAGAAAGTTACAAATTGCTGTGGGGCACTACATCTTTGAATGAGACACCTGAGGCTTTTGTTACTAGATGGCAGCATTAGGTGTCAATTGATGACATTCGACAAGAGTCAATCGATGTTTACAATAGTGAAACAGTAGTTGCAAAATAACGATGCCTCTGAGTGAGTGCATAACCTTGAACAGCTCTCTGTTCGATTTTTTATGCACAAAAGTATGGAATCAAGAAGAATCCTCTCTACGGTGTTTACATTAGGTGCAGAAGTTTACTGAAGGGCGGACACGTATCGAAAACAAATACCGCGTCCTCGGCCAACGGAGATTGCCATAGAAGCGAATTTGCAACACGTGAAAAACAATCCGAGCATGTAGAAGGGCAACTAAGTTCCCACCCCATGGCCTACTTCATGGCATGACAAAATCTGTGCAAGATGCAAAGAATGGATATGAGTGTTGAGTTCTAGTTCATTGCTAGCCCGAGACAGAGCGTGCTGCGTCAGCATTCTGCATCACCTGCAAAAAACTACTTAAAGTGATGACACTATCCGCCGGGAAATGATGTCCACAGTCTTCTGAGATCGCTAAGGCAAGCACAAACCGCAAATGTCGACGCCTACTGTAACAACCTCAGGAAGTTTCGTAAGGCCATGCAACGGAAGCGGCCAGAACATCTCACCAAAGACGTGTTGCTCTTGCATGAAAACGCACATCCTCATACTGCCAACTAGACAAATGAGGCGCTGCAAAATTTCAAGTGGGAGGTTCTCGAGCATCCTTCGTATAGTTCCGACTTTACTGCACTCGACTTCCTTTGTTCGGCTCTCTAAAATATTTTCCCGACGATGAACTTGTAGAAAGGGAAGTTCCGATAAAGTGTTATGCTGCTGGATTTCAAGGGCTTGTGAAACAACGAGACCAGTGCCTGAGGTGCAGGGATATTATTCAGAAAAGTCAAGAAGTTTTTCAAATCAGTACTCTATTTGTTTAAGTTCTATATTCATTTGTAGTTTACTTGATGGCTTGCCCTCATACAAAGAATGAATTATGACAAAAGGCGATACAAATCTAAGATGTGTATTTATTGAGTAAAACAAATAAAAACTTGAAGGTAACTATCTGTTCCGGAGAGAACTTTCAAACAGGTAAGACGTAAACATGGATCAGGTAGACAGTCATATGTTCCATCATAGTTTCCTATGCGCATCTTTCAGTAGAAAACTGAGTAGGCTATCAACTTCATTGCAATTTCATTCTCTCTCTCTCTCTCTCTCTCTCTCTCTCTATATATATATATATATATATTTCTTTCATGAATTAAAATCGGCAAGTAATGCTGTGCCATCATATATTGTTAGTTATTATTACTATTATTATCATCAATGCTTTATGAATTTTAATATAACATTGTTGTTATGATTATTAATGTGTAAAGATATATTGCAATAAAATTACTGAAAAAGTGCGTTTATTTGTTTACTCACAACTTTAAATATTGTAGACCTTCGATGAACAGTATAGGATCAAATTTAAGATTTTAAACTTTGAGAAACATCTTAGGCGTTCGTGACAGTGAAAAATCCTTAAAGGAGACCCAAGGTTAAGCAAAGTTGAATTACATGAAGTTCTGGGCTAGAATGTAATTATCGGAAGGCAAGTTGATAATGCAGAAAATAGGTGAAAAAATAGTTAGTAGCTTAGTGAGAAAGTAATCATCCAAAGATTATTGAGAAAAGAGGAAGAAGATTAACGGGGTGGTACCTTCGTATTCTGTCCCTACCTCGAACCTGAAATATGAATTTACTGTTCATCCCTCGTCACCCAACACATTTCTACTGTCTCATTCAGCGTGTCATTTCCCAGAATCTGGAACTCGCTTCCTCCTTAAGTCGGAGGTTATCGGACAATAACGCAATATAAACGTAGATTAAATTGTCATTTCATCTCCAGGAATCATAACAGTTAATCTCTCGCTTCTTCTTCTTCTTCTTCTTCTTCTTCTTCTTCTTCTTCTTCTTCTCCTTCTTCTTCTCCTTCTCCTCCCCCTCCCCTCCTTCCTCCCCCCCTTTACTCGATAAAAATTATTGAAAAACAAATGGAATTCTAACACTATCTTTATCCATTTTCTAACTATATTTTAAAATGTAATATTTTCAAGCATTTTCTTTGATTTGTTATTTTTCTGTATTTTAGATAATTGTGTATATTGTACTCTGTTTTATTTTTCTGTTTTTTCCGGCTGGTAGAGTAGAAAAGAAGATCCCATGGCCTTGACTCTTACCAGGGTAAATGTATAAATGATTCTTTGTAAAACGCGATTTTTGCATGCTGACATTTATGTATATTGAAAGGTATAAATATTCTTTTTTAAAAAATGTTTTACTTTTAAAAATTTTAAATTTTTCTTCCTCTCATATCTTTTCAGAATAAAAAGTCAAGGCCGTATTGAGGACTGAGCGCCTACTTTCTTTCTTGAAATAAAATTAGAACAAAAAAACATTAAATAAAAAAAAATGGCTGCTCGTGCAGGTATACTTAAAGTTTTCCTAATTAAAGGTGCTGGTTTCTATAAAGAATTATTTTGAGGCTACAAAGGGCGACCGTCTAGCGAACCGGAAGGTAAGGTACGGTTGAACGTCCTTGTCAATGGTCGGCTTGTTGACAGCTCTCCCGTCCTCTTGGTTTAGCGGTGAAGACAAAAGAGGGTCAATGCAGATGGAACATTCCTTTCCATATTTGATGGCACACTGGTGGCTTGTAGTTCTTTAATTCTCGCGGGGGCGCCGTCCCACTGCTTTGTCTCCTCTAAATTCAAAGACCCTGCACACCGGGGGACCTCTAACCCCCGTCGCCCAACCTAACGCATCGAAACCTACAATCTCTGTTGCCAAGTTTGACCGAAGGTGTAAGGAATTGATTTTCTTTCTTCTTGTACAGCCCGCTTGACAGTTATTAATAGCAGCCTTCTGTTGATAATAAATTGCCTTCTTATCGTACTTTTGAGACTTCGCTGGACCACAAACATGGTCTTTGAGTTGTTTCTTAAATAATGTTACATTAACATGGAATCGCTAATTTCATCTCTAAAAGTCTGGATAATCTTGTGAATACATTTCATATATATATATATATATATATATATATATATATATATATATATATGTATATAAGGTATAGTATTTTTGCTTATTTGCATTCTTTTGATTACTTCTCTCCTTTGTTTCTTTTCATCCACCAGCTTTCTTTCTATACTTTTCTCTTTCCCTTTTGGTATATTTTGATCTGTTCTTTTTGTTCACTTTTATATTTATCATTAACATTAGCATATAAAGATGAAATTAGGTAACTATTTCAAGCAGTTTCTCCATGAAGTTGAGTTAAAGTCATTTACCAAGTATCAACGGCCTAAACACCTGTACAGAATTATTCTCTCGTTAGAGGCCTATATAAGATTGTCTATTGTCTATTGTCTATATAAGATTATGTTGTTTAGATAGTGATTTGTGCTTACATACACCTTCAGCGATATAATATCTCGTCCAGTGACTTTCATTTGTCTTGTTCCGCGTCATCGCATTTCGGCAGTTGTGACTGGACTATCACGTGATTAAAAATTACCTATAAAAATGCACAGGAAAAAAATCTTCGTTCGTAAATACTGACAAGTAGATTCATTTAAAGCATGCTAGGCGACATTTCGGGCTATTTATTTAGTTTATTTACGAACGCTCTTTAACATCTCAGGTCATCAGCGTCCCATTCAACTCAGGGAGTGAAACGACCGACAAATTTTGCTCAGAGTCCTCTTTTTTCAGGCTTGAGGTTCTTTATCGTGCCGTACACGGGACCCACGGCTTTACTTCTCTTCCGAAGGAAGGATTTTTACACTCAAAAAAAAAAAAAAAAAAAAAAAAAAATCTGTCGGTCCAGGCCGGAATTTTGGGTTTAGAAGGCTAGGTATGGTAACCACTAGGACCGACCATTTCGGGCTAAATTTTGTGAAAGACGTGTATCATCAATTCAGAAATTGATTAAAAAATTACAGACAACAGGAAGATATTTTACTCAACAATAAAAAGAAACATACATGCTATAAAGTGATTACTGACATCACCATTAAAATCAATTCGAAGCCTCTCCCAAAACTAAACTCCCGTTTTTTAAAGTCAAAGAGGAGAAAAAAAAAAATTCCGCGCTTACCGTAGTGAATATGACGGACCACGAAATATATGTTTGGTGTTGTTTATGATTTAGAGATTTTCTTACTGACAGCCATTCTATTTTCAGAAATTCAACATTTTCGTAGATGAATGGGAGAAAATCGCTTTTAGCTTAGATTATGTGAAGATTTTATTTTGCATTGATGAAGATATGTATGTATATATACATTTGTAAGCCTATTTCTAAATGATATAGTTTTTATAGACCTAGTTTGAAGCCTCTAGCGAGAGAATTTCGTTGCGCAACTCCGAATAACTTGCAATACACCAGATGAAACGGCATGAAGAATAAGTACTTAATAAAATAGTTAAATTCAAAACGTACCTACATAAAACCAATGCTTTTTTTGGATAAATTAACACGCTTCTTTCGGTACATTTCAGGGCATCCCTACCAACAAATTCTAGTAATGAATAAAATATACAAAGATGCCTTTACTAACCTCGTAACCTCAAAGAGGGACGATTCGTGACAGAATATACTGGGATTTAGAAAAGCGCTTAGTTTAAAGAATTGATTTCTCATGTAGCTTTAAGCAGGATTTCTATGTACACATATTTAATATCATTTTAGTTGAGCTAAACCCATAGCATTTGTTCTGCTTTCTCTGGCTACTGTAGAACTGCATATTCTGCATATTCTCTTGCAGCCTATCACAATATTGATGTTTATGTTGCTATTATATTTCAGGTCTTCACACAATCTCACAGTTGAGTGCAGACTAAACGCGGACGGACGTTGTCAGTTCTCTGCAGTGATGTGAAATTGATATTGTGTGTAATTGAATTTTGATGCGGCCCGTAATTTTAAGAAGCATTAAAATACTATTATTTTCTTTATTTTATGTTCATTGTAAAATTTTATCTCCATTCCAGTGCAGGTTTTGAAATTTACACGATCTCAAAGTCTGGATTTTTGCTTTTTCTCCACTTTACAAAGAAGCAGTTCATGGACACTTACAGATTTAAGAAAAATACCGCCATGCGCAGTGAAGGCATGTTAACCGTAGTAAAGTTCAATATAACACTTCAGCAGAAAGCACATTACAAAAATAAAAAGCTTTTGTGCATTCAGAATTGAAAGCAAAAATGTCCATAGATCTGCTTGGGGTTAGTGAAGGTTGTAGCCCAGAATGCTTAAGTATTGCCAAGGGTAGAAATTTTAACAGAAGTGTTTTTGATAGTTTGCTACTTTAGACGCGAGATTGTGATGCTGGAACACTTTCCGGGGAACTGCGTTGCAACTTTTATACCGTCCTTTGCTGAACTATATGTTGCAATATAACTAACTGCGATTACTAGAGTGTCCTAACTTTGTTATTTACGCAAATTCTGCAGGCCTGCTTCGTTAATGCCCTGTTTCCTCCCGTGCTTTCAAATAAACAAATCTCTTTTGTTAATATTCGTTTACTTAAGTGTTGTGCTCTTAAACCGTACAACAATCCAAGAGTTAAATAAAATAATTTCTCATCTGTCAATTATGTGCCGAGGCTAGCACAGTTTTGCGCTATACTACGGTATAAGACTAGATGACCTATTTACCTGGAACTGAGATTACAGTCATTCAGATAGTTTTTTAATGTGTTACGTGATATGTGCGAGGAATGTAGTGTATCAGAATTTACTCAGTTGAGTTGTTGATTTGTTTATTTAAGGATTCTCTTTAACAGCTCAGGTCATCAGCGTCCCATTCATTTCAGAGTGTGAAACGGCCGACAAATTTTGCTCAGAGGCCTCTTTTTTCAGGCTTGAGGTTCTTTTTCGTGCCGTAAATGTACGACACGGGACCCACGGCTTTACTTCCCTTCCGAAGGAAGCCATACTTAGGATTTTTACGCCCGAAACAATCCATCGATGCTGGCCGGTTTTGAACCCCCGATCTTGGGTTCAGAAGGTAAGTATGGTTACTACTACAACACCAGGACCGACAATTCGGTCAGGAAAACGACGTTGTCATGTGTCTGGAATTTCTTTCAGTGCACGATTAATGTTATAACAGAGATTGGGTATGGAAGTAATTTATTTGCTATTTATTAATTAAAGAACCCTGAAATACTCTTAATATCAGAAACAGAAAATATTAATATTTTCTGCTCAATCTTTGATGTAACAGTGGCAAAGCTGGAGAATTACTTGGCTGTGTGTTGAAAACAATAACAATATACACTCGGAACTTGATGGAATAAGGCAAGGTTATTAAAGTTTGTCCGCACTTTATGCGCTCTGATAACGATATTTCTTATCATTACAGTCACATATGTGCATTTCTCTCTGCTTCATAAAAACGTACATTTTTCGAAACCTTTTAAAGAGAACGACTTTAATGCATATTAAATATGGAATAAATTATGCTCCCTCATTAACCCTGCATCATATTTTATTTAAAATGGATAGGAGTTTTGATCTAGAGCATAGTTGAGTTTATATAAATAAATCCATCCTTGGACCTAAAAATGACCTATTTTTCCTATTTGCGTTCAATCTCTTAAATATTTTGTAGTGCAGTTTTATATAGCAACGTGTAAGCAGACGCACTCAATAAAGTTAAAGGAAAATGGGAGAGGGTAAAAAACTAAGTTTATATACTTGATTTTTAAGGCTTTACTTATCGTAATTTATTTTAGTTCAATATTTAACCTCAATATGCATTAATGTTATATTTTTTTCTAAGCAACTAGTTTAGTGTAATCATATTTTTAAAAAGGAAGTAATGGAGTTTTTTGAAGTGTTTTCTATCATTCCAACTATGATATAATGAGAATGTTCAATAATACTATTGACAAAATAACTCTAAAGACGAAGTATCTCATTTACATTGTTTAGGCGCCTATATTTTAAAATAGAAATCATTTTATGTTAATATTATTTTATAAAAACTTGCCACGCAATACGTACATATTTTTGGTCAACCTTTGCTTTGGTAGATGTTATTATCTCTAACCCTGTTGTCTCTATGAGCATTTCTAAAAATATTAACCCCCCTCCCAAAGTTAATATAAAAACGTTGCATCACTTCGTCTTATATTCACTGTAAATATTGTTTATCAAACGGAAATGAAAAGAAACGCAGAAAAAAACGAGAACATATATTCATCCTAATATGATGAACAATAATGGAAGAAATTCACGATTACGTCTAGTGAGTGTATCAATGAGTACTGCTTAGCAAATTTTGTGGTTCTTTTTAACCACTATCGACTGGTTTGGGAAAAGTTAGTGTTTGTGGCGTTTAATGGTAGTAGAGCGTAGATCAAATAAAGGGCATGTGTATTCTAATAATTTTATAGTTCAAGGGAAGAATTTGTAATTATGTTTACTTTAATTTATTTTTCAATTCTGAAAAGGAGACCCAGGTTCCTTCTTTATGCTTTATATTTTTTGTTCATACAACTTTTACTGTAGCTTTGAAAAGCGAATTACATAATAAAAATTGAAAACTTTGAAATCAGAGGGAGGCATGAATGTCCTAAAACGTTGATTCTCTTTTAATTTTTGCTATATTGACTGCATTTTGCTTTTTATTCCTCAATAGTACTAGAAGTTCCTGTGTTATATTTTGGAATAGTAGTTCAGTTTTTGTAGCTAAAAGACTTAAAGAAGATGAACATCTTCCGCATTCGCTTTTTAATTTACTATTCTGTATGCTTATTCGTTCATTAATGTTTTACTTATTCGTGCGAATTTCCATTTGCTACATTTTGGAAGCGTATAATGAGTTACATTGCTACTATAAAAATCTTCAAATAATTCGGAAAGGATAAGAAGTAGAAATTTTATGCACGCAACTGCTCTTAAGCTACCGAATCGCCGCTCCGTGGCATACTTTCCCTTCTCTTCCCGGCTACTGACCTATAAACGATGTTGCCTTGAATATTGACTCGTAAAGCTGAAACTTGCATAGTTGTCAGTTTTTTTGTAAGCTATTCTATTCATAAGTCATTGTTAGCCATAGAAAAACGAAACTTAGCATCAATAAAGTATTTGATATTAGGGACAGGAGAAACTAGTGCCCTTAATTCGAGTGTGATATTCGCTGATGCATCATCTGACTCTCAATTCTTACCAATAGTGCTATCAGATACAGGGTGTTCCATAATGAAAGCAATTTTGTTTTAATAATAAAGCACAATCATTTATTTTAAAAGTGATAAAATAATTAAGTCAATGTGAAGCACAAACACTGCCATTAAATATGAAACAAAACAGACAAATGCCCTCCACTGCTTCGTTGGTTCACTTTCACTCTGTCCGGAAAATGTTAAACGACTTTAGGGAAAGTTTCGACTGAATTACACCCATGACACGCCTAATTTCTGCCTTGAGTTCACGGATGGTTTGTGTATCGTCCACATAAACACAAGAGTAAAATTCGCTGCGAATTGCTTCTCGGAATTGATAATTGTTGAGAATCGACCTCATTGGGCTCGTAGCAACGCTCATTCTGACAAGGCAACATTCTCTACCTATGGACAAGAACGAGAACTTCCAGGTGATTTGATGTTCTCTGTCGATCTGTATCTGCAAATTTCCCTACTAGTCTCAACACTGCTCTTTGGCACCTTTGGTGCATTTCGTTTTCCAAAAATTACACAAAGTCTTCGAACAGTCTCTGTATGACATTTTCCGCAGTTAAAATGCACTTAACAGAATCTGGAAGCGTTGATCCTTGTGTATCGCTCCATTTTAGCTGATAGCAATATACCAAATGATCCTCGTTCATCACAATATAAACTTATGACAGTGTATTAACTTTCGTTTGTCAAAATAACGAGGCTCTCAATTTAAAAATTGCGTTCATTATGGGACAATCGAAATGAGCTATACTTACGTTATCTGCAGTTCTCTGGGCTACTGAATTCTGCATGATGTTCATTGAGCGACTGGCTCTTGCACATCCATAACTACAGAACTTCTAGAAAACGTTTTAACCCTTGCACGCGGTTTTGCGCCTCGGCAACTGTACATGTCACAGCTGGCCGCGCCTGTACTTTGACTTCGCCTCTTATGCGTCTTGTCTAATCACACATCAACTCAAATTTTCCCATCATAAAAAGAGATTCTTAATATAAAATTTGGTTTTCAAGACACTATTGTGACTATTTTGGTGGAAGCACTTCTCGTCTGAAAAGAACACGAGCGGTGGTTTAATAAACTCTTTAGTCACTGACGAAAGAAACCACTCACAATAATGCACACATGCTAAGGGATCACCCTGTCGTAGACAATGGACCCATGTGCGTTTGTAAGCTTTGAGTTTTAGCACTTTTTGTTATATGTGCAAAGACACTGAAACCTCAACTTGTGTTAATTTCAATAGGTTTTTGTGGGGAATTTCAAGATTTGCGCCAATTTCGTCTAATTTGTCTCCTGTTAAAACTGTGTTTCTTGTTTTGCACTGGACCAATTATTCTCAGTATCGTGAATTGCGGTTCTGGGGGGTGGCAATTACTCTCACGAGCATGACGAGGTGATTCATATTTATAATAACAGTTACACACAGAAATGCATTACTCTGAAGTCAGCTGTCTTGCCATCTTCAAGAACGAATGTAAACTGGTGAAGTCCAAGGACAGGCAGGCTGACGGCTAAGAGTGGGGAGGGGAACCAGCCTTGGCTGAGACACGAAACTCCTTGCTAGCAATGAGAGCATATTTTGGAAACCTGGTAGTAATGAAGCGGGTGGACGATTAGGGAGGAATTGAATAACAAAACACTTCTGTCCCTTTTGAATCCTAATTTTTTTATTTGCAGTCTGAGGTATTCTTCCCTGTTTCTCTTTCTTTAAGTGAATTTTCTAGCTTTGTTGAGGTACATAGGTTCGATTTTTCAAACTATAAATTTCATGAATTAAAGTCATATTTAATCCTTTTAAATTCACCTACCTCTAATTTTTTCTTGCTTTAAATTTTTTTTAGAAGCAGAAAAAATTAAACGCCCATTGTTTTTATGGTATCTCTACCTTTTTTTTTTCTTTACGAAAGAAAAAACTTTAACACAACAGCTACCAGTAACACTGTATGACAGTCCGTTCTTTAAATAAACTCGTATATTAAATGTTGTGTGACATTATACACAAGTTCATGACCCTTTACTGTGACACTGCCTTCTTTTATTTAAATGTGGAGGCAGTTGCCATTGGGAGAAGTAAAATAATTTAAAAATGCATAAAATGAGTTACTTAATGTTAGTACTAAAATCTTCGCCTTCACATGGTTACCACCGTACTCTAAACATATGCGAACCTCTTACATCAGTGCCGCACAAATTGTAATGTTCAACTAAATGCGCAAGGATTTCTTTTTGTACACAATGTCTCTTGTTCTGGATACTGTTAAGGATGGTCATCTGGTTTCAGTAAGACGACAGTAGAAATAATATACTATCAGAACTCAGGACAATATGTCAGTTTACAAGTGTAGATAGATATCCTAAGATAGATAAAGCAGAAACAGTCCAAGTCAAATGTCCCGGTATTGTCTGCCGTAGAACTACTTTCAGAATATTTGTTTTATACCATGCTGTATTCCTTTTCATTGTAAATTAGCATTTCCGGAATTATTAAAAATAAATCAAGCAAATAACAATAAGAGCAATAAACTAAAGAATTATACATTCAGCATCTGAGCACGCAGCACCTCCCACCTTCCAGCGTCAGCGAATCATGGACATCATTGGCTAGGGCTAGGCGCCGGGGATGTTGCGCAGTAGCATATTTCATGTCTGGCACCACTATAACCTCGAGACCTCAGGGCCGCTCAATTTCTTTTCGCTTAATGGAAAGCAATCCTTTTGCGAAATTGAAGCTGTAGGATTAAGTTATTTTATTAAGCGAGAGTAAAAAATGAAGCCTTGATCTCTCCCTTTTAGTCGTAATTGACTAGCATTGTGAACTTGCACTAAAGGATCATCGTTAAGTCGTTCGAGGAAAAAAGAAAGAAAGAAAAGAAAAGAAAGAAAAACTAAACTGAAAAGAAAGAATGTCAGATAAGTAGGAATACCAACTTTCTCTTTTGCGGTACATATCACCTGAATGCGGAGGAACTTGCCGATGACCCGTTATTTACGCAAGGATATCTATTCTAATGCAAAACATTTTTTTTGTGGAGTAATTATTTTTGCCAATGATATAAGTTTAATATTTATTTTCAACACTAAGAGACGAGCATTTTGTGTACTTCTTTTGTACTTCGTTATGGCGAGTAAAAAGGTAATGAATCGTTGTAATTTTGTTTTGTATCGTAGGGTTTGGTAACCATATTTGTTAATACAGAGTCAAATACCTCGGGTCACAGCTGTTTTTAAATATGTAAATGTGTGAGATTTTTGATTAAAGTAATATAAAACATCTATGAGTGAATTAAAGTTTGTGTTTCTACTGACCGAAAAATCAAGAGGAAAACGTTATTTTTACATTAATGAAGATTTTACAATCTAATTTTAAAAATTCACTGCATACATTTTAATTCTTATTATTTTGACTTTTCAATAAAAATTACTGGTTATTTTTAGCGAATTCTGAAGGAAGGTAGCTTTTGTGGTTGTACCCATGAAAATATTTTTGAAAATTTTCGTCAAATCTCCATCGTTCCCACTTACTAGGCACAAATAAAAGAAAAGAAAAAAAACTAAACTCGGCATATAACGATCAATTAACAAACGATTCGTCGAGTTCAAAAAACCAGAAAAATTGGGCCATAAAATAATAAAAACAGTTTCTAAAAATCGGCGATATCAGATTATCAGGAGTGGAGGTTTACCTGAAACCTAAAATTCACTCTAACGGCACCAGCATATGTTTCTTGATGATGAAACGCTGTGTGTACCATTTAAATAAAACAATAAAAATAGTTTCTGAAAATCGGGGAAAATCGGACCATTAGTAGTGGGGGTATACCTGAAAAGTACAAATTTAAAGAATGGGGTGAACTTAAAGCGATAATTTAAAAATCGCTCTAGTGGCCGCACTTTTTGTTTTTTCTCAACAAAACGCAATATTTACCAATATAGCGACATCAATATTTGATTTTTCGCAACGAAACAGGCATATATAATAATAAAAACAGTAATGTCTGAAAATCAGGAAAATCTGGCATTAGGAGTGGTACCTGAATAACGAAATTTAAAAAGCGTTCTAGCGGCACCAACTTCTCTGCTCTAGCGCTCTGTCATAGCTTTCACAAATTCGACTTGCTGAGGAATTCGCTTAGTTTACGCAGCTCCTACTTGATGGACTTGAACATTATGTGATCTTTTTGTGTAAAGACTGGAAGTCTACAGGAAAAAATAATATATTATGATACTAGTTTATCATGTTTTACTTTATTGCATGTTTTAATGATTAAGAAACAAGCAAAATGAATGCAATAATTGTAGAACATTATAAAGGAGTGTCAAACGACATTTTATACCAGAATTATAAGAGGATAATAATAAAATAAAATTAATATTAATATCGATTTTCTAATGAATTACGCTGAAGTCAATGCCATATTTTGTTATATTTATGTCATTGTTTCCATGGAGATTATTTAGTTCGTTTGTCTATTGTTTTTGTCAGCAAAGATGGTTTACTGCAAGGAATTTTAGCTCAAGCTGATAATGTTCAGTGGTTACTAATAACGAGAATATGTTATATTTATCACACGGAATACGACAGATGACTTAATTAGGTGAACAGTAAAAAGATTAAGGACATTTCAGAAACTTTGATGTTGGCACTTATTTCAGAATAGGTGAGTTTTTTTTTCAAATTCTACTAAATCATTTGGTAGCTAATATTAACTTACTTATTTATTTACTTTTTAAGTAGATCTATGGCACTTTTTCATTAATTCTGTAATTATGTGTTTTCCAACAAGATGAATTATTCCTTTAGTATTAAGTAATATGCTATGTATTACTTTAATATTTCATAACACAGTATTTAATTGATGACAGCGTTTTAGCAACGAAAGAATTTTAATTGGTAATTTTATGCAACAAGTGTTATAATGTAGCACTTTAATGCTTCTGGCAAACAGTTAACACTATTTATACTTCTGGTACACAAACTTATTTATTCATGGATTATTAAACTGAACTATATGATAATAATACAATTAATGATGCCATATAAAGCTGCCATGGTTAAAAACATGTGCGTGTTTAAAAGAAAATATTAAAATAATAATTAATAATAATAGATTTTATTAAATTCATAATATATTAATTGAAATGAAAAATAATGCATAATTGCTCCACTAGTCGAAAGAAAATCCCCACTGTTCATATTTATATGAAATGTGATTTGGATAAGATTTGGCATCAGAGTCAGGCAAGACAAGAAACAATTTGAGGTGACGGGCGGATTTTGAACCACAGACCTTCGGCTTACCGTGCCGATGCTCTTAGCATCTGAGATACCGTGCCTCATCCGACCACAACTACGAATCTCTTCCATATCTTAGGGACCTCTAAGGTTATCTTGATGCAGGCAGAAACGCCTAGCATAAAGAGCTCTTGTTCCATTACTTAAGGAGATTGTGCCAGACCTATAAACATATTTATGACTTGAACACTCCATTAAGTTTGAAATGTGTTTTATGTGCCCATAAAAATGAGTACCAAACATCTGAATTTGCATCATTGTGAATCACAGATATCTCCAATTCATTTGTGGTAACGTCTTCTTACAGTGAGTGAAGTAATACTAAGGTTTGAATTTTTTGTCTTTTATTATTTTCTCCACGTTACTTCGGAATACCACAAGTAAGCAGATATCTTTGTATGTTTTCTTTATTATAGGCAGCCCGTGATCATTTATATCTCCCTGCATTTTATATGCTTCCCGCTTTTTCAGTTTGAGGTTACATTTTTGCTAATGTTGCTGAGTTAGTGTAACTGCACATGATGAAAACTTACACTACAGTTGTTATGAACTCTAGTAGTGTATTTGTTGTGTTTTGATCACAATTGAAGTGTGCAAAACTTGTGGAGTGTTAGTAAATATTGACATTACAAACTTGGATAAAAAAAAAAACTACAACAACTTACGACTTTGTACGACAACATATAAAACAGTTGACCGACGATTGACAAAAGAATGTGATGCTGTCAGTTGTTTCTTATCAGTGGAAAATGCGTTACTCTTATATATTTTGAATAGAAAACAGAATAGCAAACTGCATGGAATTAAAAAGAATGCTGATTTCTGAAAATATTCTATGTGGTTTCTAAAATTCACCAATTAAATAACTTGAAAGCTATGATTGACTGAAGGAAATCAACAGTCATATATATGTAAACTACTGACGTAACTAACTTTAAATTTTTGGTTTTCTTATTCACTTTTAAATTGATGTATAAAAATGCTATACTTCATCAGAATTCTGAATTTTAAGTAATTATATTTTATTAATTTAGTCAGGTCTTGTGCTTATAACTTTCCTAAAAACTAGGTTATAAACTTTATTCCACTATAGACATAGTTCTTTTCCTTCTTCTTTTTTAAAATTTGGGCTTTTGTTTCGCTCAAGCCTCAAATCCATGTTTCTCATACAAGCCCCAAGTATCCTTTACATTTAGACATTTATTTTTTTTATTATTTTTTTTTTTTTTTTTGGAATCGTTTTTAGCGCTAGTGTTTCATTAGTAGAAATTGTGTAAGTTGTCTGTAATCCAGGGGTAGCCAACGCCGAGTTATTTCCAAGTGAGCATCATAACGTAACGCCATCGATCGTTATTACATGCTGTAAATTTTCTTTGCTGTGCTTTGCAGGCATAAAATAACTCGGATTTTGCCTCACCGTGGCATCCCCTGCTTTATCTTCGTCCACTGTAATTTAAGTGTAGCTTATCATAAGAATTTAGTTCTATTGTTTGAGTGAGATTGGCATCTTTTCTTCATACGATCCAGGATCGGCTAACATACGAAAACTTTCATTTCCAAACCAGACAGTCTGAATAATTACTTATTTAATATAAATTTCATTTAAAGAAATACGTCAACTTAAATTCGAAGGGGGAATTTAAGACCAGCATTGATTACAATTTCGATTTCACTCCCTCATACTACCCACCACGACTTTTAAATTTTAAATACAGAATAAAACTACAAAACAATAGAGCATTTACTGTAAACGTACAGTGAGGTTTAAGCTACGGGCCGACAGAGTGCAATTGGGAGAAGCGAGTCGTCAAAGCCAATAATGCATGTGCAGATAGCGGCTTGTAATTAGTTTCCGGGAGACTGTCAGTAAGTGGTTGTGCACTCGTGTGTTGCTTGGTGATCTCATTGTGTTTAAATTGTGCTTCGTTAGGAATGACACTTTATAAATAGTCTTGAAAAGCAGTATTTTGTATAAGATACATAGAACATTTTAAAAAGTAAGGCATATTTTTGCAGGCAAATGCAATATTTTAGAAAAAATGCAAAAAATACATATTTGTTATAAATATTTACTATATAATTCGAAACCTTTCTATAGTAACTTTTGCTTGAGCTGTGACGTCGTCAAAGAAATTTAAAAATTAAAACATGTTTTTTTTCACATTTTCTGACAGCACTTTCATGTTTACCATTCTGCACCCTCGGTTACGGAAGTGTATATTAGTCCATCAGTTTGGAAATTACTGAATTACGCTTATGTGTAAAACAAATGAAGGTGCAGAGTGAAACGAGAAATGTTAAAAATATCAAAGGTTGTTATTTAAGAATATCTATGATGACGTAATAGTTCGTGCAACAATGACTATGAAAAGGTTTCGTATTTATAAAAAATCCTTTAAAGAAATAAGATTTGACTTGTCTTTATATTTTTTTCTAAAAATCTTTGAATTATCTGTAAAACAAATTATGCGTTACTTTTGAAAAACTCTGTATGTGAAAACGCATTCTTGCAGAGAAGCGAAAAGGCGATTCGCAAGAAAAATTCTGGCAATCGTGTTAGGTAGAAAAACTGCCAACAATTTAAAAAGTACGAGAGACAAGATCTATCAACTAAAGAAACGTGCTCCCCATTGTCGAGTTCTCATAGAAGAAATGTCTAATGAAATACAAGAAGTTCCTACGTAGATATCGATAATATATTGAGCATGCTTTTCAACGTTTATTATAATACAGGTTAATATTTATTATGTTCTAAATACATTTTATGCTTTATAAACATTAAAATAAAAACATTAACTTTAGGCTTGGCGACTCTTATTTGTCTTTTTCCGGTTGCTGCGGCTGCACTCAGGCAAAACAACTAACATGTAAGCGAATTCCGAAATGGGCTGCATTACTGTCTAGTCAAAAATGAAGCATATTTTAAACATATAATTTAGTAAACTTGTAACTTTACTCAAAATAAATTGTGTTTTCATGCTGTAACTAGATGCCTTTTTTCTGCCCAAATTCAAATAAAAATAACTGCAATTCATGTTGTAAGGTAACAATAGAAAACTCAATATTTATAAAAAGTAATGCATCTAAAAACTTACATACCTAGGACAGGGGAGACATTTGAAATGTCATTGTGGAATGGTTTGTTTAAATTAAATGTATTTTAAACAAGTAGTCATTAATAATGGCAAGTTCTGTAATCGGAGTCCCGTATAACAATGTGGCACAAGCATAGCTTACTAATATTTCATCTCTGTACCTTTACATGCTTCTATGTTGAACTACTAATTAATAACTTCTAAATAAATTAAACAGTTTTAGTGTCTGCTCATCGCTTGTAACGCTTATTTCATCTGCTCTTTTTCTCTGGGAGTTCTTATTGGAAACGTAAGCCAAAAGTAGTAAAATGCTTTTTTTAATTACTGCATGCAGCATTATACCTTCGAGATAAGACAACATACAAAATCTGTTAAGAGGACATCCAGGAGTTCGGAAGTATTTGGTTCTGTTTTGCCGTTGCTTGTTTGTGCGGTGTCCATCCCAACATGTTTGACCACCCAAAGAGCTCCATCATCAATCTGACAGAAGGCATTCGCTCTAATGGACGCGCTGAAAAGACGGACATTTTCGCATTAAACAAAATTGGAGCACACAGAATCCTTTGGGAGCAAAAATCTGTTGTACCATGTTGGACAGTTACGTTTGAACTTATAGCACAGACATTAACTTTCATTTTTACAAAGGTCCACGTATAATGCTTTTAGATGTATGAAGCGGAGACGAGCGGTAGATCCGGTTTTAGTCTCCCCAAATCAAGTTCTGGTTGTGAGTTATACATATTGACAAACTTAAACTTCCGTAGCTCTCACAATGTAAAAGACAGCCTGAAATGTATCTGAGCATTTAACTCTTTTGTTATATTTTAAACGTCATATCAATGAATTAGAAAGACAATCCGTGTTACTAATCATATTTCAGTTAGTAATGTTTACAGAGAATTCTCCCAGATGATATTCAGCACAATATGCTGAATTATTAACATTAATAATTCATGTTATACAGGGTGTCCATAAATTTTTACATTGATTTCAGTGGGCTAAAATATTTTCATGACCATCTCCTTGGTCTAGTGATTAGCATTGTTGACTGCTGGCTGGGAGGCTAGGGTTCAATTCCTGGTACCTACTTAGAAAATTTTCTAAGTTAGGAAAGTCTGGAACGGGGTCTACCCAGACAATTCCTGAAGCTGCCTGATGGAGAGGTGGCGTTCTTCGATCAAAGCACGTGATAGGCAACCGGCGGGATGCCGGCATGCTGATCACAAGTCCCCTGCAGTACTGCTCTCTATCAATGAAGTCGTAAGACGGAGGTGGAGGATGCAGATGTAGAATAAAATATTTTCAGGATGAATTTTTTTTTTGTTTCATGGCCCATTAAGTACACTATTTTGCCTCTAGGAACGCCGCTGCAGCGTACTTTCAAAACGACTTGTGGTTAGCAGAAATAAAAGTCGCATTTATTATACAGGGAGTCATTATGAAAAGAACCCAATGATGTAAATCTCATTAAGCCACGGAGGCCACATTTTTAAAGCACTTTTAATTTATAAGGGTAAAAATATTGGCGTATGATTACTTTTCATCTGCTGTATAATTGAGCATTTTCTGATAACGTACCAGTACTGAAATTTTGAGTGTCCAAGTCTATTTGCAGCAAAACGTTTTGGATAGTTTTATCATTAGAATATTATAACTAGCTGAGAGCTGGGTAAACATTTATGGAAAATCCGTATTTGTATTTGCCTATCGCTGTCACCATAATAATTGTACTTGGTTTTTTTTCTTCTTGTTTCTATTATAAATTTTTAAATTGTCTTTGATATTGCTTAAAATAAAACGACAGACGTATATTCAGCATAACCAAAATAACTAGTGACTATACCAATTATTTACATTTTTCATTGTTAGCAGCGAATAATCATCCACTTTATTCTTAAATGTTTACTTGTTGCAACTGTATTATACATAGGGCAGCTTTTTCTCACTCTGTTGATGATCCCCAGATACACCATGCCAATCAAGTTAGATTCTCTTTATCTCTCGTCTGTATATTTTGCAGCACTACTTTTGCTGAGACAATTTTTCTTTATGTTAGTTTCCTCCTGAACACATGTTTTCCCTTTTTTGTAACTCAATCGTGGACAGCTCGTGCGGCCTTTGCTCTCACGCCAACAGAGACATTATTCCTCCTACTTATAATCGGCACGACCTTGTCTGTCGAGTCAGCAAATGACTGTTGAATGGAAAGTCTTTATTAAGATTGTAATATTTACTATTGCATTTTGCTTTTAACAAAAATTATCCTAAGATTCAAGTCATCAAATGAGGCATAATGTAATTTGAGGAATGGTAAGAAAGTAGTGGTAACACTGTCGCCTCAATGAACATAAGAGAGACTGTTATTCTGAGTACTTTTAGACTTTTAGAGGAAAAGCACAGATGTTTAACACACTCAGCATCACTAGTGTACTGTATGTAGGCATAGGAATAACACAGCAGTGGTGTGAAATCGGACCGCCTTTAAGTGATAAATTCTAAACGTGAGCAACTTGCGTGGATTAGTATTGAAGTGGCGCATAGCAAAAACGGCGTGAATGGCATATGACAATAAACCTTGCCATATCAGACGAAGGTCCGTTAGGTATCAGTCTTTCGCTAAGGAAGATGCTTCACGCGCAGATGTTCTATTTTCGTTTTGATGGATAGCAACAGAAGTTGGAACAAAGCACTCTTTCAGAAGATAGCAGCGGGTGATTAATATGGCAGGGGATTACATTGAAGGAGTGTAAACATTTGCAAGCTCTAGAACAAATGGTTTGCTACTTTTGAATATTGCCATTGCTTTCTTTCCAGTTCTCTTACACTTCAGGATGCGACAATTTTTGTTAATAATATGAATAGAGCTGACATCGGCCATCAGAATATTTTGCTACAAATTCGTTGAATGGGACATTCTTATGGTTTTATGGGTTACTAATATCTATTTAAGTGATTTACGTACAAAGTCAGTGTAGTTGAATAGCTTTTCAGTCTCTCATGATTATGTACAGAAAGTCAGCTGTAATACATTTATATTAAAATGCTCAGCAACTCAGACTTGCGGTTACAAAACCGAAGATAAATGAAGTTGGAATAGCTGCAAACCCCAGTCTCGTAATGAACTGTCAAGTTTTCGTCTTCTTCGGACATTCCTCTTGGTGCTGAAGCGACTTTACTTGGATATTACTTTGTTGTCCACTGAATGCAAAGTTCTGCAGTTTTCTTGGAATCGGAAACAACGCAGCCAGAAGGGACGAAGAAAGGGATTTGACTTGAGTTCAACCATTGTGTTTCTCGCTAACTTTTTCAACTTATACGTAGTAGTGGATATTAGATTTGATTATAAATATTGCCTTTAAGTTGTTATGAAACTTAACAAATTAATCCCTTCGAGAACCATAGAAAAAAGCTCCGAGTCTTGTACCTGGTTTGGGCGATACCTCTTGGACCACACTGTCCTAAGTTATTGAGGAAATAGTTTATTTATAACTGTGTTATCAATGCATAAGTAAATGCCGCGAGGGTGATGGCTTTCCCTGTACTTTTGCAGGAAAATCTTTTTTCCATCATAGAGATCAAGACTGTTTTTATACATAATGGAACACTCTAAAATATGTTAATATTTTGAAAATATCTTAAAATGCAGCAAAGTACAATAGTAAACTTAGTCAGGAAGAAAGTTATGCATCTTGGTCACTAAGATGTTGGCATTAGCCTTTCGGAACCTGACCAACTGCTTAATCTGTCGAAAGCCTACAACACCATCCTTACAGCTCAGTTGAGCTCCTGCAGACTGCTTGCTTTCAATCATCCTCCCCTAAAGGGGGAAGAAACAAAATTACATAAATGCCTTTATTAAAGGAATTGTCTTCAGGTAGAAGTCTCTTATTACAACGCGGCCAAAGCGTTTCCAGGCACCTGAAAGAACCAATGGCATCGGCCCTGCTGTTAAAATTAAATTATTGTTAAATAACAGAGTAGTATGAAATTACAACCATCCATCATGAAACACAATGCAATACGCAGCTGGAAGCGCGTGCCTCTGTTGCCATCGTGTCACGAACCTCATTATTGTACTTTGTTTTCCTTTCATTGTTCTAGTGCTGTCATTGCGAAAGCTGCAGAGCCGCATGTATGTGTTTATGGCTTGACCTCTACTGGGAACGTTTCTGTCACGATCTTCCTTCCATACTGACCAGTTCTTCTACTGAATTACATCCTACAGAGTAGGCTTAAGCAAAAGACATTTAAAATTAATATTGCATTAAAATAAATGTTTTAAGTGCTCTTTCATTTCAATAAACATGTGCCAAAAATTTAAACTCACTTAAGAATTCAGACACCTTCTTGTAGTTTTTGATCATATCTAAAGAATTCTCATATTATAAACAATAATTAAATGGAATATAAATTGCTAAACCATTTTCTGGTAGTTTACCTGAAATTCAGCTTTGTAGGATAAGAAGAATGTCCGAGAGAAATACAGGGTGTTTCTTAAACCTTTGAGAGGAGTATGGAGTAGACCCATCTAAATTAAAGAGCACTATTTTCTGAAATGGGATTGGATTGACGAGGACGAAGGGGAATTTTGGTAACTCATTCAATTCAGCGACTGTTTGTTCCTAGGTCTCCTAAGATGGCACTTGAGGCAGGAAGAAATGAGGCGAGGGAAACAAATGCGAGTATCTCTGCAGCTATCGGGTTCTGGTAGAGTCACTCCCTTTGATTTTCCATTAGGCCAGCATTCTCTCGCAGTTGACCTCCGCATCTCTGAAGGTGGGTAGCCCGAGGTTTAAGCAGACCCATCACCCGCTGTTGCCGACTTCGAGGCTTGTGAGATGACACACCGGGCGACTTTCTGAATCAAAGTGGTCACCAGAAGCACCACGAGTGGACAGGAGCCAGGAGACGTAGATGGAGTTCACCTATCGACGCCGGTTGATTCACCACTGCAAATAATTCACCGCTTCCACTCTAGACACTGACGCAAAAACCATTCCAAGACGAAAAGTCAGTACTAAGCAGCACTGCTCTAGCCTGCTTCACCTGGCACTTTTAACCCTACGATCAACGGACGGAAATCAGGTGAAATGGAAAGTGAAAAACTCGTGGAAAGAGACTAGGGGAAGCCAAGAAAAATCCCAACTTGACGCTGGCCCCAAGGAGTTTAAGCCCTAATGCGAAATGTCTCTATGCAATTTATATTAATGTTTTACTTTCATTCAGCATGAATAGAATACCGTAATGCAGTCGATAGTATATCTACTAACTTACATGATACAATATAGTCAATACAAATACCACCAGGAGCAGTTTAAAAGTCCCGATACACAGTTCAGTTTGTCCACGGTTATACTTCGCGTTGTCACCGGTATTTTATTGCGTAGTCTCGCGGCGATCAAGCGCTTCACAAATTTAAAACTAGGTACACCATATTAAGTAACAGAATTTGGTACCCCTCCTTGCAATAGCTGCTGGAAATGTTGCACATTTTCCCTGACACACAACTCACATCTTTTTATGAAATTATAATTGACACACCTCAGTTCTATATCACTAATGGACTTAACGTCGTTTAAGCTCTTATTTCATCTAGGTTTTCTTCTGTCGGCACACGAAGTCTTCGATTTTTTTCCCACTCAGATATAGAACCTCTTTTATTAAACTTCTGTACTAACTTTTAATGTTTTTCGTGCTGGAACCAGGCCGCCAGGACATTTACGCCCGAAGGCCTGTCACGTTCTACCAAATCTGAGGTAACTTGAAAATGAACATATCTTACCATCTAACACTACTGCACTATTTAATGAAATCTCTCTCGACACAATACAACTGCCCGTCTTAGTTAAAATCCCGCTCGCAACTGACTGAAAGAGAAAATGGCGCCATGCGCGGGAGATTTCAGGTATTGGAGGGTTGCAGTAGGTCCGCTGGTCGGTCAATATAAGTTGCGGGGTTTTAAAGTGCTCTCAGTACACCTGCAATATATATATATATATATATATATATATATATATATATATATATATATAATATTCTACCTGTAACGACAAGTGGGCATTATTTAGACGACCATCTTTAACAATACACAGCGGTATTAAAATAGAACGTTATAGGAAAATGCGTCAAAAGTATAATTATTTATCAATCATGTAGATAAATAATTGATATTTAATGTCGGAATAATTAATTTCGTTTGTTGGTTTGTTTTGCTTTTAACTAGAATTAATTGCAGCGCGATTAGTGGTATGTGTATTAGTGTTTCTGGTCAAAGTCTATATTCGCTTGAACTATTACCTTATTACGAGCACTTGGTTTGGAAAAGAAAAGACACAGGATATGTATGTACTATCATATCTTATTCGTCTGAGGTGACGCGTGAAGGTAAACATCGTCCAACAAGTTAGCGCTGTTCACTTGTTCCCTAAACTCTTCGCAAAACGAGTACTTCTCTTGGGATTATTAATGAACGCTTTTGTACAAATATTTGACGAGTGCTTTAAGGTCTATGAAACGTGCCAGGTCGTTACCTTTTGGGTCATTGTTCGAGAATGAACTGCTTTAAGAAGCATCCTGTCTTAGAGAGGAAGTGCTTGAAGCAATGACAAAAGCAGATATGAAGCATTTATTCGCATGGATAGAAAAGCTTGAAATTTTGCTGCGGTTGTTTATTCATCCAGATAAAGACGTTTTCAGGTTTTACCGAGCAGTTTGTGCTCTAGGTGAAATGAAATGATGATAACGCTATTATAAATCGCAGCATTGAATGCGATATAAAACGGTACCGGTTCAAAACCAGTTCTAGTTAGATCACTGTGTCTCCCTTAATTGTCGGTTTGCCATTGTTTCCCAGGCTTATAACAAAGTACTGTTTTCTTTTTATTCCGTTATAATTCGGAATGGGTTTCGACTAGTTCCAAAATTAAAGTTTTCTCATGATGCTACTATGTTTCAGTGCATAAATCAAGTCTTGTTACCCACTGCTCAAAAAATTAGAGGAGCAAATATTTAAATCAAAGCCCCAAAGTAAATATTGATACAATGTAATTTTTGACAGTCAGATGTTATGTGTTAAAGTGTTGTTTAAAACTAGAATAAAGATCGTTTCGGATTTGTTAGTTTTTCTCTGAATAAGTTAGTGAAGTTTCAAGAAGTGTTAAAACCAAAGTGAGCATTTTTTTGAAAAGAAGTTTTAACAGCACTACGTGGTAGGAAATTGTTGTTTTGTGTTCTCTGAGGTTAATACACAGCAATGAGACATCTGAGTGAAACGTCACCGCACAAGCAGCTGCGTGGATTGAAGATGGTCGTTCAATTCGCCTTCTCTCGAGGATTCTTCATGTCAGCTCCTCTGTCATCCATAGAGTTTGGAATCGGTCCGGACAAAGCGTAAGAAGAAGATAGAGGGTATAGTATAGATGTCTTGTCCCATCAGCAAACGCAAATCTACAATCAGAGATCTACAAAATGATGTACGAAATGGAACGGTGATTTTTGATCAGACTGTAAGAAACAGACTGAGAAATGGAGGGTTGAGATCTTGAATCCCCTTCCAAGCCCTTCGTTTAACCGTCAGCACAAGGAAGCCCGACTGAGATTTGCTCAGAATCATCTCAACTGCCTGCTTCCCCAATGGAAGGCTGTTCTCTTCACAGACGTCAAGGTTTCGTTTGACGAGTGGTGGTGGTCGTACACGTGTAGGTGGACGTCCTGGTGAACCTCTCTGTCAATCCACTATTATTGAACATAACATTTGGAGGCGGTTCAATTATGTTTTGGATTGGCGTTACTAAGTCTTACAGAGCTTGTTGTTGTCCCACAGCGCAGGAATGCTGATGTTTACATTAAGACATTAGCCTTGAACATCTCGTACCTTTTGCTTATGTTATGGACGCTAATTTTCTTCTAATGAATGATAATGCTAAATCTCATACAGTGTGGAATACCACAGTTGTCCTACAAGAATGCCAAATGCGGACGATGGGCTGGCCTGCATGTAGTCCTGACCTCAATCCTATTGAGCATCTGTGGGATAAGCTGGTAAAACTGGTTCACGAGCGTCCTACTGTGCCACAGAACCTGAGAGGACTCGCAAATGCACTCACTGAAGAATGCGAAATGGAAAAATGTCCGATTTAATGCCATAAACACTCATTAATGCAGTTGTTTAACTATATTATTTGAATAAGTTCATTTTCACATGTTTGAATATTACGTAAAGGCTATAATGTTCATATAAAGCCACAAACATTTAATAGCAATAGCTGTTTAGCTATGTTAATTTGAGAAATTCATTCACACATGTTATTACGTAAGTTAAAGGCTATAATATTTGATTTAAAACTCAAAACATTCATTGATAATATGTTTTTAATTATATTAATTTAATAAGTTCATTTACATATATTTTATATTAGGTAAAGGATATAATGCTCAATATAAAGCCACTTACATTTAATGATAATAACTATTTAGTTATGTTAATTATTACGTAAGATAAAGACCATAATATTCGTTTTAAAGCTCCAAACATTCATTGATAATATTTTTAATCGTATAAATTTAACAATTTCATTTGCACGTGTTTTTATGTTAGGTAAAGGCTTTAATTTTCAATTCGAATAACAAATATTCGTTGGTAATATGATTTAAATCGTATAAATCTAGTAAGCTCTTTTGTATAGATTGCATGCATCAGATAAGTACTATTACAACGTATGTCTTAATGTTTGTTTGTTGGCCTTTATGACAATAATATATATGTAATGGTTTAAAGAAACACACGCATAGCCAAGAATATGAAAAGATTAAAACTACAGATAAGAAAATTGTAATACTAAGTGAATCAACCAATGGGCGTAACAACATTAATAATACTGGGCAACAATGAAAATGTTTCGGGCTTAAAAATAGTGAATTTACATGTATTTCCATCTGCTGAATTCAAAAATCACCCTAAAAATGATAGATTAGCTCTTGTTTTGAAGATAAAGTGACATTTATATTTTTAGAGTGAAGATTTTAAATTTGGGGGAAATTTTTTTTGGGAGTTGGCACACCTGTCAAATACAAAACACAAATGCTCTTCAGCTGTTTGTAAGTCATAAACATAGATACTGTTGCTGTGATTGTGAATTACATGTAGTTTCTACTCAAATTAATGCAAAATTTCTGGTTCGCGAGTGCTTTTTAGTGTAAAATTTGTAAAAACGGCACGAAAATGTGTAAATATGGTGAATAACTTTTGTTATATTTGTGGTGACAGAAGACTGGCCTGCAAGAAATCTTCACCCTAGCGAGAAAAATGTCGTTGCCAAGCCTCTTGTGGACCCAAAAGACGTTCTTCTTCCACCCCTGCATATCAAGCTGGGTTTGATGAAAAACTTTGTCAAAGCTATGAACCGAGAAGGACGGGCCTTTAAGTACATCAGAGAGAAATTTTCGAAATTAAGTGATGCAAAAGTTAAGGAAGGCATTTTTGTCGGACCACAAATAAGAGAACTTGTAAAGAATCCTGCATTTGACCAAGTTTTGGAGAGGAAAGAAAAGGAAGCTTGGGAAGCCTTCAAGGGTGTTGTTCATGGATTTTTAGGCAACAAAAGAGATAACTACAAGCATTTGGTGACAGGCTCCCGCAAAAATACCGTAACCTTGGATGCAACATGTCCCTTAAGATCCATTTTCTCCACTCAATCCTAGACTTTTTCCCTCCTAGTTGTGGAGCTGTTAGTGATGAACATGGGGAGAGATTCCATCAGGACATTTCTGTTATGGAACAAAGATATCAGGGCCGTTGGAATGAAGTAATGCTTACGGATTACTGTTGGTCTTTGTATAGGGATTCTGCGGAACTCCATCACAAGAGGCAAGCTAAAAGACGACGAAGTCAACAGGGCACCACATGATTCTCTTCAGACACGACTATCTGCGAAGTATTTTTCCAGCAATTTAGAACTCTTAGCATGTAATTACCAGTTAAAAAAATCAAATGCACTTTCATTGTTGTTAGCATGTATGTAATTAAAATGTATCCTTTTCTCTCAATCCGTTAATATGTAATACTTCCACCTCGTGTATATCATAGAAACTAGAGCTAATAAAAATTTTTCATTGTCATATTTGTTTTTCTCAACCCAAAATTAGTAGGAATTGCCTCATGAAGTGCTCGAAATATTCAAAAATTATTTTTTTGTTGCCCAGTGTAATCTGTACCAAGAATAAAAACGAGACAGACAGCTTTATTGTGTCTAAATAGAAATGAACGAATTTCATTCGCTTAGTATACGTATATTGAATGTCATATATAGTATCATTACATCATATTGAAATAAGTGACTGTTTATATCTTAAAATGTTTAGTTACACGTTGGATTCCGTCGAGAGAAGTTGTGTTTTAAATTCCACTAGCAGAGATCGTGCGTGATTCTTACTCCGTATTAAGAAGCAGCATTTTAATATTACGTAAAGATAAGTGACAATTAATATTTCCTGGAATAAATTGCAAAATTATTATTTGTGGCGAGTGATAGAAGTTACAATTTTGAATTAATATCCTTATAGGAAAATAGTGTACGAGTTACAAGAAGACAAAAAGAACAGTTTTCGGGAGAGAAACAAACTGTAACACGTCTGTCTCGTATTCAAATTGCATCTAACAATATTCTCAGAGTATGTCTTAATCAGAAAAGTGTACTGTTGTGTGGCAATACCAAACATTAATAAACTTCGTAGATTTCTGTCCATTGTGATTTTGTTATACTTAAAATCACATTCCTTTCCCTCCAGAAGTATCAGAAAAATCCAGCTATAATACCGAACCCTTAACTAGTCATGTTATTCACGTCAACGTATACGACGTCGGCGTCGTTGTCAATATTTCCGCTACAAATTTGACGCCCAACGTGTTGACAGTAGTGAACGTCGACGCTACCTACACACATCGTAATTAATACCATTACAAATGGTTGAGAATCCCACAAATCTTTATAGGAGGCATGCCACATAGGTGTTATACAACTCCCGGAGGGCACACTAGGTATTGAGTGTTGAAATAAGCATGGGAACATTGATTACAAAACAAGTAATTTTGTATTTCCACTTTGTTTTCTTTACAATGAATAATTTATTTGTATTTCTAATCCTGTGAAACAATTTTTTTTCTCATTCTACACTCTTCTTCTATCTATGATTACAAACTGTTAAAAATTAAATTGCATCAATATTTATTTCGGGATTTTGATTTAACATGTGTTCCTCTATTTTTTGAGCAATGCATATGAACTTATAAATGACCAATGTTTTATCAGGTATGTTAACCCTTTAGTAGCCAAAGGAGAAATTAATGTGAAAAATAAAATGAATATTAACTCAGTTCAATCGTGGTTTCCATTATATTGTATGTTACGGAGACTATCACTGCAAGATAAGCATATTAGTAGGCTTCGGGCTCTGGAGATGAAATATTTCAGAAGAATAATTCTGAAAAGAGAAGAGATCTGTTAAAAAATGAAAGAATAAGAGAGGAAATGGAACAGTAGAATGAAGTGATCGAAAAAAGATAGCTAAAGTGGTATGGGAATGGTGAAACGAGTAAAAATAGGAAGGCAAAGCATGTGATGGCAGGAGGAAAAAGATAAAATTGAATTAAAACGAGGGAAGACGAAGAGGGAAATGAAAGACCAAGTGTGGATTGAGAGAAATGGGTGGAAAAGAGACACCCAGAGGCTTAGGAGCATAAGGGGAGAGAAGAATAAAAATTAGCAATTTTTTTCTTGTAATGTTTCATTTTTTTATCCTATAATTAAATTCTATAAAGCTAACTCCTAATAAAAAGCTTAAAATGTCATATCTGTACCCTTGTTCTTCTTTTCATAGGTACCACAGTCCGAAGTGATCTTTGGCCTGCTGCAGCGACCTCTATTCCTCTACCTCCGTCTTACGACTTTATTGATAATGGGCAGTATTGCAGGGGGGCATATGATTAACTATCACGCGGCTCCCTAGATCGAAGAACGCCACCTGTTCTTCAGGCAGCTTTCCAATTGTTCTCATTAGGCTGGGTTGACCCCGTTGCAGACTTCCCTAACTTAAAATTTTTCGTAAGTAGGTACCCGGAATCGAACCCGAATCTCTAGGCTAGTAGCCAGCAACGCTAATCACTAGATGAAGGAGGCAGTAACTCTTATGCCTAACGTATCAGATTTTATCGCTGCCATTTTGATGTAATTTTATATACTTGCCAGTATTTATTTTTTTCTAAATGCACAATGAGACACTTAAAAAATAACCTCAATAACATCACCACTTTTAGTGATGAGAGAAAGTTCTTCAAATTCAAGTTGCCTGGCAGTGTTTTTCATAGGCGTAAGTGTTAAGGGTACAAAAGTCAACTTCGTTATTTACATGGATTTAACAATGCGTTTGAAGACGAATACAAGAGCTGGTTTGAGCGTCATCCAAGATGGATGGATATTAGAGCGAAGAGTACTTCGGTACTTGAGCCTTACTCACTGCTGCCCTTTGTGCCTACTCCCCTCAATGGCGGCACCTCCGGGAAGAGGGAATAAGGTGAGGGAGACACAGGGCGGCCAGGATCTACAGGAGTTGACTGCACGGACTCTAACGGAGTTTCCAACATATTTCCAGGCTCCGATGTCATGGATCCTCTCGAAAAGACGCTTCTATCCCAGGCGCAGAGGCGGAAACCTTAACAAAGAGCAAGCTACCATCACGCCGCGCCAGAACATCTCGCCCTGGTTCTTTCGACCCTGTAACAGAACCAATGGTATGAAATGATGTGAGATTGGAGAGTGGTAAATTCTTGGAATGGAAATATTCATTCCAGCATTTGCCTAAGTGACGGAAAATCTCAAGGCCAAGCAGGAATTGAACCCGGGAGCTTCCGAATGAAAGTTCGAAGTGTTACCACCTGAGCCACCCCCGCTGTGTTGTCTCAGATAGTTTAAGATTAATTATTGATAACCGTTTAACAACTTGTGCTTTTACAACCAATATATTACAAGTCGAATGTAAACAAACATTCCAATTTGTTAATAAGAAATCTCAAGACACTGCGATTTTAGGCAGAAAAAAGTTAACAATGCAAGATAACAACTAATGTGGAGAGAGGACAATCAATCAACGTTCACTTTCAATGTCTTAAAATATTTTAATTTATACATTAAATGTTTGTTTACATTCAATTTGAAACTTTTTCGTAGCAAATGCATAAATAAGGTTACCACTCCCTTAAAGTAAACTAATCCTCTTATTCATTGACCTTCAAATATTTTTGGATGACATCGAGAGGGAAGTCTCGGGTTCAAATCCTTTGGAACTGGTTTGACCTTGAGTTTTTGTCATGGTTTTCCCTGTTTGCTTCGGTGAATACTACGATAGATCTTTATTTTCCGCTCTCGGATTTCTTTGGTTCTGATACATGGTCAAAAGTGCCAGAGAAAGGTGAGCTGACGCGGCGTGATGGTAACTTGCACTTTGGAAAGATTTCTGCGGATCTATGAGAGGGGATCCACCGGTATTTCTACCTGGCAGAATGCTATAGCATCCCATGCACATCCACACATTACCACCCTTTCATCCTGGACGCCCTGTGTCTCTCGCACTTTATCCTCTTTCCCGGAGATGACCCCATTGGGGGCGTAGAGCAATGTTGAAGTATCGAAGTATCCTCCGCCCCAAACAATCCAATGCATTCTTGCCAAACCAAGCATCTTTTGTCTGTTCTATCGCTAAAAGTGGCAGTGTTATTTACGTAAATAACATGTTTTAAGCATCTCAGCCTGTACACTTTAATATATCCAGTTATAGAATCTCTTGTACTTTCATAAGTGATAGTCAATAATTTAAAGATGACAAATGAGAAGATGCGGTCCGCAAATGAACCGTTTTGGAGTTAATATTTTCTTTTGAGATTCGCCACTGACTATAAGAGCGCTAATTCCCAACAAAGTTGCAAATTCCCTGCAAAGAACGGATTTATTAATCATAAGACTGTGACATTTTAGGTTTTTCTCCAACACCATAGAAATTTTATTTAACGCTAGAGACAGCAAAGGGGAAAGGGAGGGAATGAACATTCTTAACAAAGTCATTAGTGAATTCCAACTTTGTATAAACACTTCAGTCAGTGGTGGATCTCCACTAGCATAAAGTGCCGTATTCCGCATGCAGTTGTTTTCAGAACCATCGTTTATACGAGTACTTCTTACCTTCAAATTATTAACCCCCACTTTTGAAACTACTATGATCATTTTGCATAGTTTTAGACCGCCTCTGTGGTCTTGTGGTTATCGTGTTTACCTCCAAATCCGGAACTCCTAGGTTCGAATCCCTTTAGGCAGTTGCCTTGGTAAGGGTTTTTCCGGAGTTTTTCCTTGCCCTCAGAAGGTGAATTCCAGGTAACTTTAAGCGTCGTTGAATTCTGGTTCATTCATGCAATCACTTCACTCTTAGACCTTCGTTGTTATGAGGCACGTTAAACTGTAACAAACAAACAAAAACATGCTGGTTCAACAAACCCCGATATAAAAAAGTTGAGTAGTTTTATAATACAACAATATTTCATAAATTTAATAGTCATTTTCCTCTTTTATTTCAGTAGCTAATAGTTTTTATTTTGTTTTAACTATAATTAAATTATAGATGTTGTTGTATTAAGGGCATAAATATATCTTCGCTGTACATCAGTAACTTTTCTAGTAAGCAAATAATGCTTCCTAAATTGCGAATTGCTACCCTTAAAAATAATGATTTTGGTGGCGACTTTATCTGCACACGTGAGAGCGAGCGAAAAAATATATGCAAATTCTTCCAGAAAAGATTAGTTATAATAATGAATTAACATTAAAGTCAGATAGGATAAAATCGAGAATAAGGACAGACTCAAGTCATAGGTACCGATGCTATTATCATCTGAACCACAGTGCCATGCCCAACCATAGCCGCCGCCTCGATTCTCCTCCATCTAGAAGGTTGTGTCACGTGATTTTATCCCTAAGAGGAAGAAACACTGGAGTACTTATAGTACAGGTCTCATAGTTAACCACAATATTAGGTTTAATTTTTATATTTGAATATGATAGGGTTGGGTAGTTCAAATGGTTAGAACATCGACATGACAAGTCGAAAATATTTGGTTGGAATCCTGGCCTTGATCTCGAAGTATCATATGTAACTTTCATTCTAAGTTTTAATCGACACGCAAAATTATGTGAAAAAATGCATTCAAATATAAAAATATTGAATTTGATTACTCAGCGTTTTTAAAAGCAAACTGCACATCTCCGAAAGAAGAATGATCTAACCTGATATTTTCTTTATATGGGTGTCTATTGCCACATTTATGCATTTCTATATCTTGTTTTAAATTATGTGATAACACTAATTGAGAACAACATCCAATTTCGTATTTCTGAATCGTCAGTCACCGATTAAGTGTGCTGTACGCGAGAGGAAAGAATGTATTTGGTTCCCTGGTGGCGTTCTCATTCAGTCTGCACTTGCATGACGTATTGCCAATCAGCAAACATTACACAGACCCATTAGTGGCAGTTAGCTTTTGTTTGTGTTGTGCAATCAGGCTTTAGGCAGTCTTAAAATCTTCTTTAGGCTTTTACGGCCATATTGAAATTATTGAAATTGACCATTATCTGAATATCTTGCCCAGATCTTTGGTTTAATTTAATTTAAAACCCAGAGCTTTCGCTGGCACTACGGTCAGCATCATCAGTAGACTGAAAGTGTCTGGAGAGACAGAGGTTCAGAACCGTTAGATGTGGCAGGGTTGGGAGAGTTGTGGAGCAGACGTTTCTTGACTAGTAACGGATTCCAGATCTTGCTTACTTGAAAACCTCTGTCTTTGTTTATATTATATGAATGCTGTTCTATTCCTAAATTATCTCTTTAACCAGATTAAAATATTCTGTTGTTGTTGCAATTACTTCTGATTTTTTAAAATTGTATTTCATGGCAATTTTGAATGGCATGTTCCGCAATCGCAGATTTTCTGACTGACTAAGACGTAAATATTGTCTGTGTTCTATGAGTCGAATTTTAATGGATCTTTCGGTCATACCAATGCTACTTTTACACATTCGTAGGCACTTTTAATATTACTCTAGAGCTGAGAGGATCCCTTTCAAATAAACAAAACTTGGAATCCGTTACTGATTAACAAACAATGTCTGCTCCATAACACTTCCAGCACTCCTACCTCCCCCCTCCCACTTCTAACGGTTCTATACCTCTGCCTTTCCAGACTCTTTTAATTCGCTGAATGTCAGTCATAGCGTTGGAGAAAGCTCGTGTTTTTAAATTAATTTAATTAATGGACCATGAAAAATAGCGCGGTAATGGCCAATTTCAATAGTTAATTGTTCGTTGTTGTTAATTTGTTAAATAGTTAATGGTATTTTTTTCTCTGCTGCATGCTGTAAGACAGGCCAGAAAACATTAAATATTTCTTTCCCTTGAACCTCGCTCAGCCTGGTCTGTTCTCTGCCTTCAAATAGCAAAATTAAAGGAAAATGGAGTACCGTGTTTAAAAAATATAAATCCTATGTTTATCTTTTTCTATCTTTGCGTTTCTTTGTTATTTTATAAAATTTACTTTCCATTTTTTTCTGTTTCTCTCCTTTTTTGCACCTTTTCATATAAAGAAACAGAACATGAAGTCATTATTATTATCATAAATGGCACAATGACGAACAATGACAAGACGTTATAGCGAGGAGGAGCTTTCGCTTTTGATGGTTTGTTAGGAATGTCTTAACGAAGACGAAAGTTGTTACGATATGCCATGCGTGACCAGACTGGGTAAGCAGTATCTCTAGAAACGCTCTGCACTGAAAGTTCACAAGATGAATTTATTATGCCGCTCTTGATCACGGAAACAATAATCAACGATTGCTGTAGAATTATAAAGTTAGGTTTGCAGGTAAAGCTAAGAAATAAAATATTTGGTTTTCTAATACTTACTGATTACAAAACAGCGTGCATTAATGTCGAGGTCAGTTGAGTTATTTGGAAACCCGACCTCCTAACTAAAGTACAATGTAGTCCTCACTGTTAACAATAAATGCCAAAGCGTTTGTTACATGTCTGGCCTTTAGCTAGCAAATTGTACTCGTATAAAACAGGAATCATAAAAGCTACGCCCTGTGAGGATAGATTAACTTTTCATGTAAAATAATTGCTGCATTTGAAACATTTTAAAGGTAAAATTTAACCTTAATGCTAAAGAGGTGTTATTAGTTGAACGTAAAAAGTTACTGTTACAATTCATCTAATAAAACTACCCGGAAGTAATATGAGTTATTTGAAAATAAAATTATTATGCAAGTCCTTTTTCAGGTTCAGGGACGAAATATTTATACTTTATATATACTTTCTGTTAATGTGCTAAGGGAAGATACGGGAAATCAAACAGTAAATATCACTAGTTACGTCATTTTTACACCACGACTTTTTACATCATACTGTTTAAAGATCCTTTAAAGAATTCATTGCATTATTTTATAGCTTAAAATACAGAAACGTTCTTATCTTCATAATATGCGAGTATGTCACTTTTTCACATGAATTTTAAGCGTTTTTTGAGAAGCATGATTGTTATAAAATACCTCCAGTATTTGAATTTTTTTGCATTTCAAATATTTCATATAATACACTTTTATCCAATAATCTTCATATTTTCTACACCTAATCAGAAATGATGAACCATAAATATAGTTATGCAATTTGATATTGCTTAATACATATGTGGCATTAACTTGATAAATGTAGAATTAAATATTTACGAATTTTTGCTGAGACAAGGGCAGTATCACAAATGATTTATGACAATGTGTGTTCTTAAATCAAATTAATATGTTCATATTTGTATTTGGTTAAAAGTATACATTCTACAGGGTGTTAAGCATTTAGCACCTTAGCATATAAAAGTAAATAATATTAGTTTTTAAAAAAATTATAGATATCAACATGAAATTCTGACCATGGTTATGCTGTTACAGCAGTGTGACGTGTAGCAGAACAATGCTAGCACAGCTGCCAACAGAAGATATAAACACTATAACGGGTGCATTGATAGAAGAGCAAATCTGTTTCCATAAAGATTTCTTTAGTTCAGAATGCATATTTGTGGTGCAACAAACTAACCAAAAGAGTCGATAATTTAATTTACTCATGTTTACTTGTTTATAGACCATGAAAAGGCATTTGATAAACTATTAAGGAGTTAACTATGGGAAATGTATAAGAAAATATATTCGTACTATTTAATGAAATCAGTCTAAAGTCTTATTTTATTTACAGACAAAGGAAACAAAAGTAACAAATTTATAATGACAAATCAAGACGTCAAAAACGGTTGTCTGTTATCTCCAGTATTATTAAAATAAAAATTGAATACATAAATAAACAAATCAATAAACTAATATTTAATATTTAAAGTTACGAGGGTGGTCCATAAGTTTCCGGACTCGTCGATATGGATTATAGCCTTTACAAAACCCTTATCTGGTACCACATTCTATCTGTTAAGTAAATAACTGCAGTTTTTCTCCACTTTGTGCAGTTGTTCAGATAAAGTTGCATAAAGAAGAATATTGTGACATGTTCAAAATGGAGTTTCGAGCTGTTATTAAATTCTTCACAAAAGTAGGACTTACTCCAAATGAAATTAAACAGTGATTGGACGGTACATATGGGGAAGCATCCCCCTCATATTCTACCCTAAAAGAATGGGCTAAACTTTTTTGAAAGGGTAGAGAAAGCATTGAAGACGAGGGGCGTTCAGGTCGGTCCTTGGAGATGCTCACTCCTGAAATCAACGCTCTTGTAAATGGAGAAATTATGAAAGACCGGCGGCTCAAAGTTACAGAAATAGCAGCAAGGTTAGGCCTTTCTAAAACAACAGTCCTTAAAATTATTCATGAACATTTAAACACGAATAAGGTAAGTGCAAAATGGGTACCTAGAGTTCTTTCCTCAGTCCAAAAGCAGCAACGAATCATCTGTTTCATAGGAAATGAAACTATGGTTCTCTACTGTGATCCTTGTCCAAAAGAGAATCAATGGAGTGGCGTAGACCTTATGAAGAACCACCTCTAAAGACCAAGGTCACTCAGTCAACCAAGAAGATCAGGGCCACAATCTTTTGGGACTGTGAAGGAATACTCTTCATTGACTCCGAGGAGAGGAACATCACAGTAAATGGGGAGTACTATGCTGGTCTATTGCATAGACATCAAAGAGAAAAGGCGAGGAAAGCTGAGTGGTGGGGTGCGTCTTCTTCACGAAAACGCGCCTGTACACACAGCTCATGTTGCAAAGGAAGCTGAAAGGAATCAAGGAGATCGACCATCCATGTTACAGCCCAGATCTAGCTCCCAGTAACCCTTTTCTCTTCTCGAAACTCAAAAAGGACCTTCAAGGAAGGAAATTTAAGTGTGACGAGGAAGGGATGGATGCTGTTTATGCCCATTTCGCAGACAAGACTTCTGACTATTTTGCGGGGGGGGGGGGGCATTTAAATGTTAATTCAAAGATTTCAGAAGTTTATTGCAATAAACTGTAACTATATTGAAAAGTGAAATACAGTTTTTTCTTTATCATACCCAGAGAATGGTCAGGCCGGAAACTTATGGACCTACCCTCGTATATACGCTTGACAGTCAACTCTGTTTTTAAATATTATTCAGTCATTGAAATAAACCAATTTTATACTTCAATACTTTTAGCATCACTATTACTACTAGTTCCTGGGAATCGCACATGGGCAAAATATTTGCATATTGTGAAGTTTTTTCACATAATATATTCATTTCAGCTTAAACTTCTTTTAATGACCACTAAACAAATGACTATCTTTGGCCTTTCTTGGTTACTGGTTCCCGAAGTTTCTCAGTCCGCTTTTTCACGTTTCTTCTCCCTGCATCTGTAGGCTAATCGATTCTGGTCCAGTAGCATCACGTGGCCTGCCCATCTCTTTTACAGGTTTCCAGTCGTTGAATGAAATCTCTGATTTTCTTCTATTATATATAATCTATTCCTTTTCATAATTCCCAATTTTTCTCGATCATATTTCCAAGCATCTCTCTCTCTCTCTCTCTCTCTCTCTCGCTCTCTCGCTTTCACTCTCCAGCGATTAGTTTTAGGCTGCAGGATATGTGGCAGGAAGTATCAGGTTATTTATTATGTTTTTCTTAATTTCCATGCTGTGTTGGTTAACAGAAAGTATAGCTTTTAAATTCCGTTTAGAATACTTAATTTTGTTGCATATCTGGCCACATGCAACTATCTTTGCAAAATTAGTTCTTCAAATTTGAAATTTTAATGTTTATAAAAGAAATTATATTAATAATTAAAAAGCAACGGGGGGAAAAAAAGCATACAAAACGAAAAGGATAGACAGTTTGAATTAAATGTAGTATTAATATAAAAGCTTTTAAGAGAAGAAGCAAGTGTAAAATGATCAAATTTAACATTTTTTATTATTGAAGAAAATATCTATGATACTTTCTAATTCAGAATATGCAGGATTAGGCATTTATAGTGTCGCGGCCATTTTTCTCCGCAACGAAGGAGGAAATCAAAAAATGCTTCACACAAAATTTGAAGTGCTCTTGGGGAGGGGCAAGATATCGGTTTTAACTCTTCCTTGAAACGCCATTCCCAAGGTCATTTCAGGGTCAAATTGCTATTTTCAAATGGAATGGTGTATTTTCTCTTCTGGGAAAGGAAAGAACATTCAATTTTCTGTATAAAAGTTGCAGTACATCTATCAGCTAGAGGTGATAGATTTTTTTTTTTATTTGAATAGTGTTTAACTCCCGTTTTTACTACTGAGGCACCACCGGCGGTGACACTGATGATACATGAAATGAAATGATATATTGGGAAAGGATTATTTTAAGGAAGGAAACGTTCCATGCCTAAATTTAGGTACCTGCCCGGCATTTGCCAGTTATGAGGACTGAGGAAAACCTGGAAAAAACCTCAGTCAGGAATGACGATCCTGGCGGTATTCGAACCCAGACCTCCCGCTCACGAGTCCGCGCCTTAACGACCTCGGCTACCCGTGGCGGTTGGGGGGGGATAGATGATTATGTTATGGACAAGTAAGACAGCAAATATTTTTGACTTACCTTCACTTCTCTCTCTTCTATTTTGTTATTGCTATGAGAGAAACTAATTTGTTTACACACAGAACCCCATTTGTTGACATCGGTAGATAAATGAGTGCTAACCATTGCTAATTGTCAGGACATTATTGTTAGTCAGTTCCACTTCGTTTTTCAATCATGGATGTTCGATACACGATCATTGAGGGGATCGATATGCTTTACATTGATGACAAAGCTCTAAGAACGCTAGAGCAGCTTGCAACTTATACGGAGATCGATATTTTGAAAGGAGGTAGCCTTCTGTTAGAAATTTTCAACCACTTACCTTCCGAAACGGGGGGTATTGCATCAAGAAAACACCATCGACTAAGAAGTTTTACTGGGGAAAATTCGGAAGTCACTGTATTAGCTGCAGTTGGCTCACCGAAATTCCCGTCAAATGGAGCATGGTTCGGGAATCTCTCAAAAGAGACAGATTAAGCGTCACAAATACCATCCGTATCAATGCTAACTTACATCAAACCCTTCGTGGAAATTATTTTCAGAAATGTGTTGAATTTTGCCAAAAGCTGTACTACAAATTCAGAACTGTAACTTTTCCACCATACGTAAATTGACTCCAGTAAAGTGAAAATGAGTGAAAACATTTGCTTTCTTATTTATCCAATATCACCTCACCTATCACTCCTAGCTGATAGATGTACTAGAACTTTCATACTGAAAATTGAATACTCTTTCCATTTCCGGAAAAGAAAACACACCATTCCATTTGAAAAAATCAACATGACCTTAAAATGATCTTGAGAATGGCATTTCAAGGACGAGTTAAGGTCACTATGATATGTCCCCCTAAGAGCACTTAAGTTTTATCTGAAGCAATTTTTTGATTTTGGAGGAAAATGGCCGCCACACTATAAATGTCTCACTATGTATATTTATAGATAGCTTGAAGCATTTAACCGTTTAAAATGGTTTTTATAGGAATGGAATGTCCCTTAACATGTTAGTACACCTTGCCTCTTTCTCTGAAATTGTTAGGCAATATATTACGGTAAATTTTGTTATTCTCTCCAGTGTCAAAGACTGATTGCACTGGGTGGCGCAATTGTTGCGCTTTTGTTCAAATAGTCAACTTAGATTTAATGTGGGGTACATTTTGTTTCATTAGTTTATCCAGCGAGCTTTTTTGTGGGTATGGCAGTCTCTCAGCGTTTACAAAATCAGACAACAAAGTAAAGAAATCTAGAGGGTTTAAGAAAAGAAAACAAGAAAAACAGAATCATGAAGGAAAGTCTAACCTCGCAGCTTCCCATTGTTGGCAGAAAATAAGGCTAATTGCTCAGAACGAAAATAAGGTAACAGCGGTTAAGGATGATATGTCAGAAGTATAACATAAATGAAAGTATAGACAGAGTGGGCAATTTAAAACAAGGAACATATCAAGAAAGAAAATTATTTTATGTTTTCTTTTTGTTTTTTGCTTTAAAATATTTACTAACGCGGCTTTTATTTTTAAAACGAAAAGAATTCATTTATATTTTTTATAAATGTCTTCAAATTCAAGAACCAAATATACTGTCTATTAAAATATATTTTAATTAAGTATATTAAACATAATTGTACTTGCAAATTATATTGGTTCGCTCAATATTAAATTATCAAAATTTGTTCTGACATAAAACGAGATCAAATAGGCAAATAGATGGACACTGGGCATTGAGGGGGAAAATTGCAAAGCTATTGCAAAAAATATAAAACAATTTAATAAGTTAATTCAACTTTTGAAAATATTGCATAATAATTTTATTTAGTTTCGTGAAATATTATAACATTAAGCCATATATAAACTTTGAATATCGTTTTTATTGTGGCATCGTTGTAGATATATGGTTTGAAATGAAATAATAAATTGAAAAAGAAGAAAGCGCTGCAGTTTAAATTTAGGGTATCTTTGCAACATTTACCATAGACGAGGACTGAGGAAAATCTGGAATTAAGCTCAATCAAAGAGGAGATTCTGGCGGGAACTTAACCCCAGATCTCCCGCCCGCGAGTTTGTTTAGACTGACCTGGATGGTCAGTGTCTGTTTAAAAATATGATACGAATTTATTTATTTGAACTATATCTGTTATTATAACAATTGCGTTTTATGTGTGTTTATATTGGCTTGCAATACTACAAATACAATGCGGAATTTTGTAAAATAAACACTTTAAGGAATCAAATACGAGCCATTTTATTAGGATCTAATATAAAAAATAATTTTGCGGCAATCTTTGGGGGGCTATTAAATACATAAAAAATAAAATGGTAGTAATAGATAATGGCCTTTGGAACTTTTTATTCGCAAAGAAGATAGACCTTATAGATTGTTGTGCATATTTGAACTCGTTCGGCAGGAAAAATACATTCTCAAAACATGACACATAACTGAAAGTGGGAGCTTCTTACAAATGAAAGAGTAAAACATTTAAAATCTTCCGGGATGTTTTGTCGCAATCCATGGTTTAATATGCTCCTACCGCCTTCACCAACTACTGCGGTTAAGATCGTCAGTGGACGATGAACAACGCCGGTTAGTCGTCCACTGACGATGCCAGCCGTAATGGTTGGTGAAAGCTATAGCAACATGTTAAACCATACACCGCAGCAAAATATCCCTGAAGATTTTATTAACTCTTTTAATTATAACACCTGCCCGGAAATCCTAAGAAATATCAAAATGAAAGGTGTTGCTGCAACATCTTATAGTCTCTTACTTCCTGTGTTTAAAAGGGGATACCTATCTTCAGAAGCGAAGCCATTAAGGTTGTAAGGCTAAGCAGCAAAACTTAGTGTGTTGGTTCAAATTTATTTATTTGAACTAGTGCGCTGATACGGCCTAAGGCTCGGTTTGTCTCGGGCAAACGTAGCAGTGATATTTGAAGGGATGGAGGAGGTTTCACACTGAGCTTTCGTTACTGTCATACCCTAGCCTTGGACTAGCCCAGCTGATTACAACTGCCCTCGTCTGGGATTTTGCACACCTTAAGCCCAACAAAAGGACAGGATGCAGGCGATATCAACTAAAAATATAATATTTCGTTATTATTTGTTTTTGTGGTAATATGAAACGACGTAGCTATTTATTTTAATAGTAAGTACCATTCATAAAGACTTATTGTTTTTTCAACTTATTCTTTAATTTCATTAGTAATAGATAGTTTACGGGGACCGCCTAACGATTGATAGGTTGGAAACCCTCCATTTATAATGTTTTCCCACTATCTACGTAAACTGCAGCAGAACGAAGAATTATCTTACTAGGATTGTGGTAAAACGTTCAGTTAAAAAAAAAATCACTTCACTAATGATTGATGTATTTGCACGGAAAAGTATTCGGACATTAAACTTATAAACAAATATAAGGAGATCAGTCATGGAACATTAACTTTTATTTCAGTATTTTATGTAGTTTTATTTAATTAGCGTTTACGTTGTTACAGACTCAATAGTATATTTTGAACATGAACAATGTTTATGATAACATTACAGCGTTATTTTCTTGGTATATTTACCACAAATCAGATTTTCCATTAATTTCAACATCGCTTGTCTTGGTCTACACTACTTCGCCACTTTCTGTCTATATCGGTGGATAAATACTTCTTAAAATAGTTCTTGGGTGCTTTTCCTTAACTTCTGGCCTAATTTGGGAAAAACTTTTTGAAGTAATTGGATTAATTATACCTAAAATTTTAGTTTAGGATTTGTATTTTATGTCTGCAAGGCCTAGTTCACAATGAAAATTAAAGGTAATGTAAAGTTAAACGTAAAAACTAATGTTATGTATTGTAATGGAACTGTTCACAATTTTTAATAATGTTTAACCCGCGTTTTTACTACTGAGGCACCACAGGCGGTGGACACTGATGATACATGAGATGAAATGATAAATTGGGAAAGGATTTTCTTTTTAAAGGAAGGAAACGTTCCAGGCCTATGTTTAGGGTACCCCCCGGCATATGCCATTTATGAGGACTGAGGAAACCCTGGAAAAAACCTCAGTCTGGGAGGACGGTCCTGGCGAGATTCGAACCCCAGGCCTCCCGCTCGCCAGTCCTCGCCTTAACGACCTCGGCCACCCATGGCGGTAAAAAAAAAAAACTGTTCACAATGAATTACGTAAACATAAAAATAAACGCACAATTAAATGTAACTTAGAAGCCTGCAAAGTTCAAAGTTTAGCGTCTACGTTAAAAAAAAAAAAAAAAAAAACTTAAGGAATCAGCCAAACAGAACGCATTTCTGTTCTGTTGACGAATGGAGTCGATGGACAAAAGAATAATTGCAGTATACCAAAGCTGTCCTTGCTTGTAATACACTGAAGCGCAGGGCTGAAGGCAGGGACATTCGATTACTGCTTTTCTTTTTTAACGACGATACTACTAGGTTTAATATAATATCAAATTGATCAGGATTCATTCTCATGTATTTTCTCTCATTTCGCTTAATAGATTATGGAAATCCCCCAGGCCAATTCTTCTTTGATTTAGGAGAAGAACGCCGAGATGATCGACGTTTTGAATAACATAATACTCCAAGTAAATTGGTTACTGCACGTTGCATGTACATCTGCTCAGAAGCAGCCATTTTCAATCAGCTGTTAGTCGATCTTCGCTTTTTTTTTTTAATTTTGTTTTGTTGGCTGATATGTTTTCCGTCTTTCATTGTGAATGCCTACATAATACTAAGGTTACGTGTACTCTTATTTTATTATGTTTACGTTTAATTTTCATTGTGAATGATGCCTGTTTTAGGTTAAGGACAAATATGGAGGCAGCTTAACTGGATGAAGAGGAAGAAACAATATGTTGTTAGGAGACAGCACAATAAATGAACATAGGGTTGGTCATTTCCATCAGTAGTTGTGCTGACATCAGTAAAATGCAGGGAATGACACAGACTTATAATTCTCCTTCTAATGACTGAAAAAACAGACAGAAACTGTAAGACATGATATGATATTGAGTAGAGAAGAGGAGCTGAAAAGTGGAGCACTTGTTAAGATAGAAGTAGACCATTTTGAATTCACTGCGCAACTTGAAGTCTAGACCTTTAATTTTCCACATGGGTACGTGCTGACCATAAGCGTTCAATAGCTGATAGAGTTTCCGAGCAAAACAAGTTCAGCCTGCCTGCCTTGCCACTGGCTATCCCACCTGTGTTATAGATGCAACCTCAGCTCTTAGTTAGGAAACAACCTAATAAAACAAGTACTAAAATTGCTTTGCTGCCGCTACATTCTTTTAGTCCTACTCACTAACTTCTCTCTCAGAGCTTATCGCCTGCGATCGACAAATCAGGATTATCTTTCAGGTAGTTAATTGCGGCAAGTAGGATATGTTTCTGTGGGTCAGTAAAGCTGCAGGATTCAACTTGAGCAATTTGGTTGTACCTTCAACGTGACTAAAACTGACAAACTGACTGCTATATCCTGAATTACAAAACGCAAAAAAGTAATGCAATACTAATGCCCGATGGTAGTGTTTTTATACATTTTTTCAGTACATCAGTGTTTTCCTTTGCTCCTTATTAATTAATTTTACAACTCTATCTTTATGACATACGAGCTAAAATTCATTTGCTTCTGAGTATATTTTTACTTTGATATTCAGCAATTTTCCACATACAAATATATAAACCATTATCAATATTACTCTACGACATCTACGAATATTTTGTCTTTATTTATTTTATTTTTTTTGAGTATACAGGGCTTTCATTTCAAAACTCGTCTATAACAGTCCATTTTAAATCAATTTAATTAAAAAAAAATCAAACACGCCGATTTAGATATTGAGGGGAAAGTTAAAAAATCATCTAAATCTTCATTTTAATTTTCGCCCTTAACCTCCAGCCACCAATACCTTAGGATATTTTATTTTGAAAGAAAATAAAATTGTCAGGTAACCTGAATGCTGTTGTTATTACTTGCATTTGAATAGAATAAAAATAAATAAATTATTAACAACCTAATGAATACAGAATTTATTTTGGATAAAATTAAATTGTTTATATTACTGCAACATAGCCTTTTTCTGAACTCCTTATTAATTCACGTACATTCTGATTTTTTGCCCTTCGAAACAATTTAGTTCCAAAACTCAACTATTGTATTAAATTCTCATTAGTTTTATATCATTATTTTGTCAAAATTCAAGCAACAATACCCACAGTTCAGGTTGCTAGGCAACGATAGAACAAAATATGTGATAAAACTGAATTTAAGTGTCATTAGTAGAGGTGTCATTTGAAATTTCAAAAGTTGGGTAAGGGTTGAAAGCTATAAGGTAAATAATATTGGTTTTAAACATCCCCAGAACATTTAATTTGACATTATATAAGTAGTTATTCAGACTGAAAAGTTTTGCAATGACTATTCTGTATAAAAGTCACAAGAATAAAGCGTAGAGAAAATGGAAATAAACTTCTCTGTCTATTTCGACCAAAGTTTCTTTGTTCAATTTTGAATATTTCACATGTTATAAATTGTTTCAAGCACTGGTAGCACTAATATTGAGTCTAAAAATAAATTTCCTAACAGAAATTCTCCTGTTACCGCAAAATTATAGGTGCACAGAAAGAAGACCGGGAAGCACTAAAGGCGGGGAGAAGGGAACTGCAGCTCCACTGCACTATACGCAGTGTTAAAACATTCCTCTCCGTCTATGTGCTTTCCCGGCCATCTCTTCGCGCTCCTTTAGTAGGAACGGTTAGTTCTCAGTCTCTTCCTTTGCTTTAGAAGGTTAGAGACCATTCAAATATTGTGATTTTCAATCTGTGTATGGAGTCTTTATGACCACCATCTCTACCTTTCCTCTTTCTTGCTTTCACAGAAATAACACACACAGTATTTATAAGCACAATTTTCTATTATGTACCATTTCGTAATGTTTGCATCTCTAATCACTAATTGTGTTCTTGTATACTACGAGATTAATTACAGAACTTCAAGTTGTGTCTCGCTAAAGGCTTTTATTTGAAACATTTCACACTAAAAGTGGTTTCTTTAATGCAAGGAATTCAAACTAGAGATTACATTTTGTAACACAGAGGCGGTTTAAATATCAGGACAAAGTACATTTAGTGATATTAAATGAATTTATTTCTAAGATTTATTTGCATTAGTAACCTTGTTGGTAACTTATTTATTTATAAATAGTAAGGTCTGTCTAAAATATGTATGGTGTATGTTATCTTCTTGGTAAATTTACTCAATTTGGCCTCCAGTTTCGTTTCGCAAATACCTTATGCATAAAACTAAAATCCACTTTTAATGCTTGAATCATAAATAACTATAATCCATCGTTCCAAAATCTCTGACTGTCAATAAATGGAGTCTTAGTATCATTGTGATGAATCGAATTTAAGTACCTTCATGCAATAAGAGAACATTCATTTCAAAATACGCTTTTTACGATCCCATCCTCCATTTTGGGGTGGGGTACGGGGCTTACTTTGGCCTCTGTGTGTGTGTTTTATCTAAGGAATTCTGCCTTTGTCGGGATTTATGTAAGATGAACTGGATTTATTTGATTGCACAAACTTTTTCTCGTTCTTTTTTCATTTGTTACTTTTTGCTGAGTATAGTTTACTAGCAGACCTAGCCAGCAGTATATCTCTGTGTGTTTTGTTTAGTTAGTTTTTATTTCCGTATGTTATAATTACACGCTTAATCGTGTCGTTTATAATTAAGTGATTTTTTGTTAATGGTGTTTGCAATTGCTGGTTTGTTGTTGACTTGCTTATAATATTTCGATTAATTTTATGCATTTTTATGATAATTCTTTTTAGCGGAATGTTCTGCATTAAAATTTGAACTCTTAACGATTAAATGACAAGTGAGAATCGTTGTAGTTTGTATATTTAGTGCAATGCATTGTTATATATAAGTTAATCACGAAACAACAATTAAACAAGAATTAATAGATAATTTATAAAACTATAGGTTGTCTTCCTAGGTTTCCACCACCATTTGTTTAAACATAATTATTAAATAACGCTTGGAATAAAATATAATAACAGCACAGTAATAGTTCTGAGTAAATGAACGTGGCTTAGGAATAGCATATAGACGACTCACATTTGAAACTTTGCTAGGTTTTTTTTCGTGTTTTTTTCCTTAAAGGCGAAGATAAAGGATAAGTTACTCCCTTACACTATGAGCCCTCAAAGAACGAATTTATAATAAAAGAAGAAAGCATTAATATCATGAAGGTGGTTACGAATCTAAGGACATCTATCAGCAAAACTACGAAAGCAGATTATACATTAACTAAAGACATTTGCTCAATAATAAGTGAACTCATATTGCTACTTCAGTAACAAGAGATATCACGATAAGCCAAAGTTTATAGTTAAAAGAGTGAAAAGAAAGAGAAAATACAAGAAGATGGTTGTGTATTTGTGACCATGTTTCAGCAGAATAATAAAGTAAACGCTTTCAAACTGATGGAGTTCTATATTGGCAGTTATATAAAATGAAATAAGTTGTTGCAATACATGTTTATAATCACATATTTTTACTTTATTTAATGCATTATCCGTTATTTCAAATTATAAGAAATTTCAAGTCAGCTTTATGTACAAATTTTACTATTCATCTGTAAGCCATTTAGTACGCTCTTTAAGCCTTTAAAGAGAAAAAGGACGGAGAAGTATGAAATACATTACAGTTCTCTGTTCATACAACTCAAGTTAAGCACTGTAAAATTGTATCTTCCATTTTGTGTTGTTGAACTAACTTAAGATAAAAATGTAATACAAACGCTCAAGTTATTATAACATTTGAAGGATTTGAATCCTCAGAAGAAAGAAATACATCTAACAGAAGAAGAAACAGAAGTAGTCTGCTCAGAAATGTGATTTTTTTATTTGAGTAAAGGCATGGCGATAGTGAACTTTCCATGAAATGCACTGAATAATAATGTCTTATAGAACTTTCTGAAAAAATACACTGCCTAACAAGTACAAAAAACTCTGCAAATGTATTACTTTTTAGAAATTCTGTTCTGTTTTAGTTTTTTGGCTTCCAATTCATTGCTGTTTTAGATAATAAAAACAAAATTATGTACAGTCAGAAGGCCAAGAAGAAATATGTGACTTGTTTATCAGAAGTTGTAAATATCTCAAAGGTTCTCTTCAGTAATAACTTGTGACGCTGAGCTTACAAATTTTTCCTGGATTAGATTGCATTGTTTGGGACGGAGGATGAAAGCTGAGGGAGACACTTGCAGGTTTCATGCATGGGCAATACCAGACGCCGGGGCAGAACCCTTTATAAAGCGCAAGCTACCGTCACACCGCGCCAGCCCAGTTTACTCTGGCGTTTTCGACTAACATAACCAACGGACTAAATTGAAATAAAATGAAAGAGCATAAAATTCTTGGAATGTAAACATATCCCTGATTTCGCCCAAGTGACCGGAGGTAGCACGAAATAAACCTAAGGTCAGGATGACCAGCCGTTTTAGAATTTAACCCGAGGCCTCCCAAAAGCGAATTTCAAGCATTAACGCCTGAGCTACCCCGACATTATCACTTAATTATGGAAAATGTAATTATTACTCTATGATTAAATATATTAACTTTTTATGGAAGGATCTGGTAATGATATAGTACATATATAGCATATTTCAGCCTTTTTAGTGCATGCATATTTTACCATTTTTAAGTGCATGAGCTTCCAAAGGTCTACTGATCAACACTATGATTCGTTTCAACTGTTATTTACTAAGCACTAATAAAATAACATTTAAATATTGAAACATTTTGGGATATGTTGAATTTAGAAAAGAGCTGCTGTATGTTTCTTGTTCAAATAAACAAGTAAATAAGAATACATAGTTTTGATGCATTAAAGAATGAAAGTAATGGGAATTCAACTTCAAGAGCAATTAGAGCTGCTTTCCGTGTTGAAACCAAAATCGTGAGAGAAATAAGTAACAGGTGGAGGGTCTTAATCTGTTTTGGGAGACAGTGGAAATGCAACACCCATTGCTTGAGGAATGTACACTGGAAGAGAGTGTTTGCATGCACACGAGGCTGCTATACATCACCCGCCCCTAATATTTCTGTTTCATTATATTTACGTGTTGAGAGGTACTCACGCTCGGATCCAGATCAATCTGCAATGTAGACGACGCTGGGAGGAATACACATTTTTAGACTTTACAGACAAATTTATGGGGAAAATTAACACTTCTCTCCAGACCATGCCGGCTTTAGAAGGGTCAGAGGTTCGTAACGAGTCCACTGTTGCTTCATTTGTTATCTCGATGACCAATAGCCTACACCTCTACCGAGAAAGTAGCCTTCTCTACTCTGTTGCAATGCAAGTCATGTATTAAGCGTGACTGGGTGGACTCATTCTCTGGGAGATGGAAAAGCGCAGCGACTAAGCCCATCTATTTTTTGCTGAAATTATTGCTCTTATGCAGAAAAACTTGCAGCTGTTTAGATTCGTTTTCACCGTTTATCGTTAATCTGAAGTCATGAAATGAGCATTATAGTCATTACATTTTCGTAGATTATCATCTTCCTCGGTATCCATTTTACGGAATGTTGATAATGTGAACAATTAGGGGCTTAATGTTATTTTACAGTTACCTGGTATTCTGTACTTACCTCTTTCCCTTGCTATATTGACAAGAAGCCCAAACTTAAACTTAAAGCTACAAACAGCAAAGCAAAAAGTGTTTTAAGGCCTAAACCTTGTAATATCAGTTAATGCTATTGTAATATAGACCTCAATTTTCTAGTGACATAGCTTTACAAGCAATAGTTTTCATCCATTGTAAATTCTGATCTTTTACAAACTGTATGCATAAATTGGATTAAAAAAGAAAGAAAAAATAGAATGATCTCCACCAAGAATCAAAAGGGAAAATATCACGTAGACTACATTCAACAATGACTCAAACATTGAGACCTAATATTGTCTTTAACCATAAAACACCTGAAATTAAGTTCAAAGATGACAGAACATCCTCATGATTCCACAACCTGAGACTGAATTGTACCAAACCCGATAAATATCTGAAAGGAAATTCCATAATTTATAACCCACAAATAGCTCGAATTGATTATTAATAAATCCAAAAAGTGGTTGAAAATGTATAACTGCACCACTCTCAAACGATTATTACAACAATCCATAAGCATCTGGGACTAAATATTTCCTTGGCCCGCAAGTACCTGTGACTAATCCACCATGGCCAAAAATACGCGGGACTGTATTCCTCCATGAACTACAAAGTCCTGGAAATAGAACTGGATAACACAATAGATCCAAAATACTTGAAACTGAATCGCGGATTCAAATCCGGCCAGGGTTATTGGATTTTTTCGGCGTTAAAATCCTAAATACGGCTTCCTTCAGAAGCCTTAAAGAAGAGGCCTCTGAGCAAAATTTATCGGTCATTTCACGCCCTGAATTAAATGAGACGCTGATGATCTGAGATGTTACAGAGTGTCCGTAAGTAAACCAAATACCTCGTGCTGCATTCTTCTATGAACCATAAACTCTTGGAACTGAAAATCGCCTCAGTTCAGAAATGCTTGAAAACCCATATCAACATTACCTGAGACTAAAGTTAACCTAGGCCCAAAAATGCCTGGGACTGTATTCTTTCATGGAACTGGATATCACTGCACTATAAAGTGCTTGAAACTGAACATGATGAATAAATATCTGGGACCAAATTCATTCCAGACCCGCAGATACCCAGGACTGCATTTCTCCATGAATCATAAATACCTGAAACAGAATACCAACCCAGGAATGACATGGGGAATGAAACTCGAGTTTTACTATACCCGCAAAGTGCAGCAGCGGAGGATCCCAGTATGTTATTGATCGATGACATGTTATGACGAGTCTGGGTTGCCAACCATCATTTACAAATGGAGAGATGCGGAATACAAACCTCTAGTTTGACTGGACATTGCCTACCACTGCCACAGCCCAAAATACTTACAATTTAATAATTGCACAACTCGAATGTATTTAGAATTAAATATCACAGCAACAGTACACACAATAATTATACGGGACTGAAAATCCCCATAATCCATAATTGTTTGGGGCTTATTATCACCATTATACATAATTACGTGTAAAATAGCTGAAAGTGCTTGAAACTGAATATTACCATGAAACAGAGTATTGCCCTCACCCATAAGAACCTATTTTATATGATCAAGACCCACAAATATCTGGAGTTAGATATCACCACAGCCTGAAATGCTAAAAATATCATGGTCCGTAAATATTTGAGAGTATATTTTATCATTATTTATAAACACTCGAAACGGAATTCCGCCAAGATCTAAAAATGTTCATTTCTCGTGGTACAAAAATACTCTCCAGCACTACATTCATAACCAAAATAACTATGATTGAATTTTTAAAGCAAAACAAAATGAGACAATTAATTCTATTATGAACCAACAATGTCTAGGACTTAATTATGTCACTGATCCAAAAATAACTGTGTTGAATTCCATTACAACTAAAACCTAACTGGGAACGAATATGAATATGATTTGAAAAATAATTGGGAGTGAATTTCAGCACAGCAAAAAAGCATGTTGAATGTCGCTATTACTAAAAATATCGGGGCCATTACTTTAAAAAAAGGATTGACTCAAATATCGACCACAAACTGAAAATGTCTCGAATGAATTTCACTAGTTAACTCTTGAGTACCAAAAAGTTTAGGTTGGAATAATACTCGATAAACTGTTATCGGGCTCCATTTAGAATCTGTGATTGTTAGTGAATTCTGAAATCCTTTAAAATATTCTTCAATAATTGATTACTCATTTAAGAAACAAAATAAGGTTGCTTTTTCAGGTCTAAGACGTGTCACGAACTAGCGATTTCAGTTATTTCAGTTCGACTTATATCATGAGTTTTGTTACGAAATGTAAAATAGTGATATTTAAACCATGTTGGTGCAGTTTCTTTCCTTGTGACTTAAATATCTCCACTAACTCGGTGTTTTTATGAATATGGTAGAAAATCTATCACATTTCTTAGGAAATGTTTAGAATTCCAAACGGCTTAAAATCTAAACTGTAAATTATCTTCAAATCACAAGTCCATTCCAGCATTTCAGACTTTCTTCTGTGATTAATGAAAGAGTAAATTATGATAAATTTGTTGTTATCATTTTTAACGGATTTGTTTGGTGAATGTTACGCAGCCTGAAAGAAACATATTATAAGTGAAAAAATGTGATATTTATTTGGTATTGAATACTATCTATATTACTTTATTTTATGAAAAAATGGCTTTAATTACAATTTTTTATATAGTGACATATTTTAGAAGACGTAAATGCTACTAAAGTACATACGTACTTATTCTAGGCGACAATCCTAGAAAATTTAAAATAGGTGCTCAGCTGCAACAAAGTTTGTTTTTCAAAAAATGAGCACCTACTTACTACAAGGAAAATCCTAATTTTAACACTCCTACATATAAAATTTAACATTTTTTCTAAAATTCTGGTGTTTTATCTTTTAATTAAGTTTGACCTGGGGTATACAACTTAAATTTAAAGCGAATAAGGAACTCTGTTTGACTATCTGTTAGAAATATACCTGTTTCTTCATTTTAAAGCTTAATGTGGTTAAGAGTTTTGGTCGGACTGTACTGGCCGAGGCATAAAACAACGTGATTACATCAAGTTCTGTTGCTGGATGCAATAAATAATGGGGAAAAAAGGAAACAGATCCAGCTAACCTCTTTGTGTTTTATTTTGGCTGCTACAGCCATGTCGAAGTATATCCCCCTCAGCTTACGTGCTAGTTTATACCAAGCCAGCGAGCTTTTCGGAATGCCGTCTGTTCTAATAACGCTGCAGATAATGGGTGAGAGAAGTAGGCGTCCGGTTGTAGTATTTGACCCTCCAATTTGACCCGAACGTATATTGCTTTGACCACCCCTACCATCACCATTTGTATATGATTTAATACAGTCAAGCTCTATTGAAAATGGCCCTCCCGTAGGGTAATTTTTACTGGTACTATGTTCCTGATGTAACAACTTTATAGCGTAAATTTATATATAGGTGAAAATATTATTTTAAGGGTTCTGACATGACCGGAGGCGCGCAATGAGAAAAGAGGAATATTTAAAATATACTTGTTCTCGTATTAATATATCAGAACAGGTTTTCATAACATTTGTTTTGAAACTCGAATAACACTTTAGACATGAAATAAATAAATGAATTCACTCTTTCTTATCATGATAGTTTTGCCGCATTCACCACTCTACAGAATTTATTTTTCAAAATTGTAATAGTTGTATGTTTCTAATACGTATTTATGTCACTAACATTAATAAATAGTAATTATTTGATGTGTCATGTTATAATAAAATATTTCAAATTTCATTTCATTCTAAAACAATTTATTCTTATAATTTACCTTTTCGTGTTTTTGAAAATCAAAAGCGCTATTTACTTAAATTTTAAATAATGTGAAACAAATAACTTTTAATTAATCCATTTCTAACTTTTTGATGTTGGAAGCTATGAAATATATAATAATAAATACAGGAAAACTGTCTTTAAATAGGAACTTATAAAATTTGGTAACGTTTGACAGAAACTCAATGGACGTAAAACTCCGTAAACATTTGAATGACAACATTCCTAACCGCCCCTGTGGTTCAGTGGTTGCGTTTGCGATTATTAATCCGGAGGTACTAGGTTCGAATCCCGGTTAGGTCAAGCAGTCTGAGTAAGGTTTTTTCGAAGTTTTTCCTCATCCTGAGATGGGGAATGCCAGATAGCCTAAAGGCGCTCAAGACTCCGAGGTCATTTGCGTCATCACTTACTCATTTCATTCATCCCTACAGACTTACAGGCACAGTACCCTGCTTACAGACGTTGCGAGAAGACCAATGCAGTCAAAGCTACAATAAATAAAATACTAAGGGAGGAAAAAAACATTCTTATGTGTAATTCAAAATTTTCTTAATGTAGCAGAAAAATATAATACATAAATATACTTAACATGGCATCCCAAAATCGCAGCAGGATTTTTCGGAATATGCAACCCACAGTACGCTATGAGGGTTGGGTAAAAGCAGCAGCTATTTTAACCACCTGCACTATTGAGAATCTGCTATAGATACTTCATATATATCTTTTCTTTGAAAATGGTTCTATTTGTTTCACGGCCATTGAATAAATGCTTTACTTAGTGAACTGGCAGTAAATTCACTAGGCTAAAGAAAATTATATTTTATATAGATACACGAGTAGAGGAGGGAAATAAACATATATAAATAACTAAGTGTCGATTGAATATTACATTTACTGCTTGTTTGTTCCTTTAGAAGTGAAGTAAAGCTGTGAGTCCCCTTTCGTATATTTACGGCAGGTAAAAACCTCAAGAAGAGCAATATTTATAAACTGTTTCACACCCCAATTTCAATGGGACGCTGATGAACTGAAATGTTAAACATATCGTCAGTAAATAAACCTAATTGATTAATAAAACAGTTTATTTGACAAGGAAAATATTACAGAAAAAATTTAAGGATAGGTACGGATATAAGGTATAATTTTGTTCATCCATAAAGCCCCTGCAACATTCAACCAATCTGGCATATATATTATTAAGCAAGAATAGGAAAAATAATTATTTATGTATCAAGTACAAAAAATAAAACCTTAGCTAAAGTTTTTGCATGCATACGTTTTAAGTAAAAGCTCCATAAGGGATTTATAAAAAATAGTTTGAATAAAAGTTGGAAAAAAAAAACTAATTAAAAATGTTGACGTATTCGTTGCCATGGGTTGACGTGATAATAGTCATTGTTTCTATGTGAACCAATTTTTTTATCTACAAGTTTAACTATTTCTTGAAATCAATAATATTCCTAAGGCCAGCACATTGAGATATTGCTACAGTTATTAATTTCCATATTACAAGATATGATTATCATTGTGTTATTTATGTATATAAATATATAAAAGATTCTGCATTAAACTTGTTATGTAATGACATAACAGTCCAAAGTTAATTTTTTCCATCATTATCCATGTCCAGAGCAGCCGTTTTAGAGAGAATGTACTTAAAAAGTTAGTTGTATTTTTTAAACTAGAGTATGCATGCTTTCATTTCAAATCTTTCCAGTCTGTTTAAATGCCTGTTTATTATCAATTTAATTTAAACATAAATACGTCAATTTATATATTGAGGGATAGATTTTTAATATACTTTACCATGTTGATTACATTTTAGGTACCTCCTCATTGGCAGCATTTGAAATTTCAAATGGTATCCCTACGTTTTGTTGCTTAAAGTTTAAAGAGTAAACAATTATATAGTACTCAAACTGAACTGTAGTTGGGCTGTATGATGATAACTCAGGTTACCAGGCAACGATTAAAAAGCAACAAATGTTATAACAATTGATCTTCTTTAAAATTTGTGTTTTAATCGATAGGGGTGCCATATTAAAGTTCAAATTAGAATTGACTGGGGGTGAAAGCTAACATTTAAAAAGCATTGGTACCGCCACGGGTGGCCGAGGTCGTTAAGGCGCGGATTCGTGAGCGGGAGTCTGGGGTTTGAATTCCCTCAGGACCGTCCTCCCTGACTGAATTTTTTTCCAGGTTTTTCTCAGTTCTCATAAATGTCAAATTTTGGGAGGTACCCTAAACTTAGGCCTGGAACGTTTTCTTCCTTAAAAAAATCCTGTCCCAAATTATAATTAAATTTCACATATCATCAGTGTCCACCGCCTGTGGTGCCTCAGTAGTAAAAACGGGCGTTAAACACTATTAAAAAAAATATTGGTTTAAAATTTCAGGCCGATGATTGAATTTGGACAGGATAAAAAATTAGTTGTAGTATTAAAATAATTTATTTTAGGTAAAATTATTAATATTAATTAATAATATTACAAATAAAATTATATTACAATATAAAAGTATTAATATTACAATAATACAGCCTACTTCGCTACTACTGATTAATTCTCTTATAGCGTTATTTCTTGTTGTATTTATACTATTTTGAAACAACTTATTACAAAAATACAACTATTACATTAAATGCTTTGTAGTTTGAATAGCTTATTCTGTCCAAATTCAAATAAAATAAAAACAGTTGGGAGGATGTGATATTTATATATCTTTAACATTTAAGCATCAAAATATAGGGGCACCTTTCGAGATTTCAAAAGAGGGAGGAATTGCTGGGGATGAGGGATTGAAAGCTTAAATAATCAACGTTAGTTTTAAACTCCCCCCCCCCCGTATATTTAAATGGACTTGTTTTTTGTATGCGTTCGATTTATGCTAAATAAATTTTAGACTGGAAAGATCTGAAATGATATCCTATATTTACATATTGCTATTCGCTTATAATACATGCCCCAACCCAAAGTACTCCAGAAACCAAACAAATCGAAACATGAGGGTACTGAATCTAATAGCCTTGGATGGTGTGCTTGTCGTCTGGAGGAAGCAGCCATAGTGGTGTCTACTGCAAAGTGTACAAATGAATAAGGAATTTCATTCACACTTTCAACACGATTCTTACATTATTCTCTGTTCGTGTTGCACTTTCTTGTGAGCACCAATTTTGAAGAACAAATAAATGGTTTCTAACTTGGTTACTGGTCTATGGAATTTGTAGCTTGCTTTGGCTTTACCTAGGTTATATACAAAGTGAATTAACAATAATACCAAAGCACATTTCTAAACCTGAATGAACTTGAAGATATCTTTGGATGGATCAAAGTACTTTGTAGTTATTCCATCATATCTGCATCCTTGCACATTAAAACAGGGCTAATGATAAACTCCATCAAAGTCCTGGACCGAACTTCTTTTCCCCAATATTACGCATTTTTTTTTTTTTTTTTTGTGGAGAACCTTTTAATAGCAAACATATTTTTTGCAAACTAAACAAATTTAGTTCAGTGACAATGTTTGTAGCATGTAACTATCAAGATATTGGGGGTATAGAGGAGTAAAGAGCCGATCAGAATGCGCAGACTGTTGGAATGTCAGACCAGAACTACTGAAGATTGTGATCCCCGTTTTTTGGCAAGTCCTTTCTTTATCTTTCAACATTTACAGATTTTTTTCCATTTAAGCTTTATCTGTTTACAGCAGAATTTCCCATTCCACTGCAAAATTGTTTCTAGTTCTGTATACTTGTTATGTACAACCGTACTGTCTCGATAATTTTTGTTTCTTCGCTTTTCTTTTCCTCTCTCTGTTTTGAGTATTAAGAAATATTTAGTGAACAATCCGGTATAAGAATATCAGCAATTCCAACCAATCGCATATGCTTATCCCCGTAATTTTATCGTTTACTTGTTATAAATTTCATTTTATCGCACCTGCATGCCATTGTTTTTATGTAAATTCAAAATTGAAAACGTTTTGGCGAGACCTTATAATTCAAAGTTCCAAGTTATAAAATATCAACAAAACAGAAATAGTGTGAGAAACAAGTTTAACTATTGCCATTTTATTTTAAAAATTGTGTATTTAATAATCGTAGGTTAGGATTCACCTGTTTTAAATTTTTTACCAAAGAGTTTACATGAAAAAAAATAAGCAGTATTTCCCGTAAATCGTTTTAATTTCGAATTTCATCTGTTTGATTGTTAGCGGAAATTAAAATGCCAAATTGGACTTTCATAGTTGTGAGTGCATTTTATTGATATATTATTTTATTTTTATCATTTTATTCGCCAAATTGTGAAAATATACCACTCGATTTCCAGATTTTCTCAAGATAAATTCTGGAGTTGTCCCTATATTGCTAATGATAATATCCAAAGCATATAGTTAGACTAATATTATTGAATCTAGAGATCACATTAAATGCATATTCTTTTTAAACTATCGTTTGATTCGTATTTTTGTATTTTTCGGCAATATTACGGTTGTGTTATTTTTCTTCGTACGATATTTAAAATAATGTTTTTACATATGCATAAATGTTATATAAGTCTTTGTAGTTGTCTTCTTTGAATGTTATGATCTTGGTCATCAGTAAATTAGTAGTATTAGTGGTGGCGGAGGCGGCGGTGTCATTTTCATCTTCATAATTACATGTTTTCCTTTTTAGTAGTAGTACTACTACGCCGTGCAGGGAGGTAGTGAGAACCAGTGATGTAAGGCCAACGCATTTTATTAAGGAAACAAGTAGACTTATTCGGTGATTCCACTTAACATTGTGGCATGGGTACTTTGGTATTATAATGTTGGTAATATTGTAAACATATAATACTGCAGTATGCCCTGGGAGGACTGGTCAAAATTGATATTAAGATATGTATGACAGGTGGACGCTTTAATTTCGTAAAATTAAGCTGACTTCCTTCTATTTCAGTCTTCTTCCGTGAGACGTGGTACGGAACGGTCGTGCTCAGATACCGCAAGGCCATCTATGGAAGAGATGCCTATTATTTAGCTCAATATGTTTACCAGGTATGAATAATCTAACTTTATCATGAAATAATCAGAAAATTTTGATTTATAATGATAATTGGTTTTAATTACGTTCTTTGAGACTTATTAGTTAATTTAAAAATGATATAATGAATTAAAGAAGATTTTGCTCTGACTGCACCCTCTAATGTTGTGTTACTTGTCACTATTGAGTTTAGGAAATAAATGAGTGCTCTGTAAATTAAATTAATTTGATTTTAGGCGACGGGCAGTTATTTAGTAACGCGAAAATATTTAGTATCGCGGATAATAAGAATTCGAAAAACGTTATTATAAGAAACATTATAATCTCACACTAAAAATGAAAAATATTAAACTTAAAACGAATAAATTCAGATAACGATAATGTTGAAACACATATCACGAATTTGACGAAGTAGACGTAATTTATTATTATTATTATTATTATTATTATTATTATTATTATTATTATTATTTATTAGAAATATCAATGAGCACACTTTTAGCTAACCTTTGATTCGTCCTTTGGACTTAGTCTTTGAAATTTTTAGAAATGAAAAGGATATCTGATGTTTGCTATATTTTTAATTGTAAAATCTAAACTGAGTATTTAACGTTTTTATGTTATTCATTTCTAATAAACATTTAATATTGTTTCACTCCATTCTTTATAATATCTAGTCAGTGAGGAAACTCATAGCATATCTTCCTGAAGTATGCTTTTTATATGGTGCAACACATAACAGGAGAAAGAACAGAACGGATCATTTTCCTTTACAGTTCAAATAGCAATATTTATAGATATTGTCAGTAGATATCAGCATGTAGCTGCAAAGAAGTGAGAGGAGCTGCAGGTTTCTAACCTCCGATCGCGAGGACCAGAAAGATTTCTCTCTTCCATTCTATTACATAAATACCGAGGGTGTCAAAAAAATGTATACACACTTTCACAGTAGATATCTATTTAATATATTTCAAAGTCAGACCAAAAACCGAAAAACAACAGTAATGTGTAATATGATGTTCTGTAAACAGATGTGTCTCACATAATGTTATGTTAGCGTTGCTACGTGACAACTAAAACAACAATGAACAAAAGAAACCAAGATTGTCGTAAAACAACAGTAAACAAATGAACCCAAGATTGCCGTATGATATTCTATAAACAGGAGTGACTCACATTATGTTATATTAGCGTTGCTGCAACAAAATGGAGTCAAGATTATTGTTTGAACAGAGAAAAGCAATTTTGAAGTGGTATTGGAAAACCGAAAATGTTGTTGAAACTCAAAGACAATGGAGACGTGTGTACAGAACAGAACCGCCAACGCGAGTAGCAATTGCACGCATTCGAGACAAATTTGAGTTTCATGGTACGGTATGCGATGTTCACATGGGCAAATCTGGGAGACCTCGCACAGCAACAAGCCCCTCGTCCTCGGCTATGGTTTTGGAGCGTTTTGAGCACTCGATGGAGAAATCTACAAAGCAACGTGCACGTGAGACTGGGATTAGATGAACCAGCGTAAATCGTATTATTAAAACAACAAAGTTGAAAGTTTTCATCCCTAGACTTTTGCATGCATTAAACGAGGATGACCCTGATCGGAGAATGCAGTACTGTGAGTGATTTCGGAACATGGCGCAAAAGGATGAGGCCTTCGTAGGGAAAGTTGTTTGGCTCGATGAGGCACAATTTAAGTTGAACGGAACTGTTAACCGGCACAAGGTGTCAACTGCTGTGCTAACAATTCACAAGTTATTGTGGAAAATGTTGTTAATTTACCTGAAATTAATGTTTGGTGTGGGTTCTCATCTGGGAGTCTAATTGGACCATTATTTTTTGAAGGAACAGTAACTGGCCTAGTGTACCTGAACATGATACGCACATCCGTCTTACCCACCATTCTCATACTCTATAGAAAAGAGGAATTTACTTCCAACAGGATGGTGCACCACCTCATTACCACCGAAATGTGCGTGCGTACCTTGATGACAATCTTCAAGGCACTGGATAGGACGAAGAGGTCCGATTGAGTTTCCACGTGTTCTCCGGATCTAATTCCGTTAGACTTCTACCTATGGGGAACTCTTAAGGATGTTGTATACCGTAGAAAACCAGCTACACTGACAGCACTGGAAATAAATTGAAACGCCATGTGCTGCAATCGCTGAGGACACTTTCGCAAACGTTGCTCAATCAGTAGTTCAACATACTCAGAAGTGTATCGACGCCGATGGTGGGCATTTTGAGTAATTGTTGCAACTGTAAAGTCTAAGATGATTAGTGCTCATCATTTTGTATTTGATGAATTCTATTTTGTTATGCTAACCAGTTTTTTATTTGCTTGAAGTGTGCATACATTTTTTGGCAACCTCTGTGTACAGATTCAAACAACAAGACTAACAACGAACGGCACTGATGTTATTCGCGCCTTTTATTATTCTTGTGCAAAAAAAGACTAGTAGGGTACATCGCATTAGATACTCCGGTACGAGCAAAACAATACAATACACAGGGCTACTTGGCATTCGCTGCAGAAGTACAACACAAGGAATTGCATATGAATTCTCATAAGCGATAAGGTTTATCAATGATTAACTGTATAAATGGAGATGATATGACTCTTGAAAACATACTTCTGTAAAAATCTGCCTTTAGTTGCTTATCTCCAGAACCGAAAGCTATCAAAATGCCTTTTCTATCTGGGTGGATATATTTAAGACTCCGATAGAAATGAATATTACATTTGAGATCGGTAGGACCAGGTTTTATTTTGACTTTTCGTTTCTATTGCCTATTTTAAAGTTTAAAAAACCTTTTTTTTTTGTCTTTTCGGATCGTTATTCGTTTTTCTACGATTATTTAACATTTTGAAAAAAAAACACATAAAGCATTTCAATAAATCTAACTGGAAAAAGTTATAAAATTAAATGGCACGTTCACTTCAAAAAATATTCATTGAGAATCTTGATATACAGTTATTTCTTTTTAAGCAATCAAAAATCTCCTCAACCCATACATATGTGGTGGGGGTAACTTACCAGCTGATAAATGTAACAAATAATTGCAAGCTTGAAAGATGAGAGCAATACAGCTGTGCAATAAACCATCCCTATAATGTGTTCAGTACGGAAGTAAGAGATATACTAACCTGATTCCTCCATAAACGAGTAAACAGAAAATAAACTGAACCAGCAACCACTGCGCGTCTTTTGCTCATTCGCCAGGACTATTCAAAACTACTTAACTTTGTCCTGAGCAACATTTCCATGACGTCCTGAAATGTGAATGATTTGTTTGGTATGAGTCCTTCCGAGATAGTTTGCATTAAATATACGCCAATCGCTTGGGGAAACAGACTGTTCTTTATCAATGATGACAAGTGTTCTCTCTGACAAGCGGCGGACTACCACAGTTGACATCTTGAAAAAACATCTTGTTGTTGCTTGTAACCAAGAAAAGTAAGTTTATGTACTTTAATTGTGAGATAAAAATTATTAAGCTTCTTAAATATATATTTCCATTAATAATGAGGAATTTTCACTTTTAATAAATGCTTATTTTAATTGCGTTAGTGCCTATTTTCAGTATTTTAAGTGCCTTTTTGCCTTCCTATTTTAACCAAAATAAATTCTTCAGCTTCCGGGCTCTGCTATCACATTTAGTTTACGATTCTCTCGGGATCTTGGGTCCTTACATAACAAGATGTATGCAAATAAATGTATTGTAGTAGAAATTGGTGTTTCAAGTTCAGCTATAAGCCATACAAAGGAAAACAATTTAGAATCTTTTGAAATAAATAAAACTGAAAGACGTAAACAAAATTTAGCTCTTAAAGGTATTCAAAATAAACAAGGAATTCGTGATTTTTGTAGAAATTTTCTTAAAAACAATTAATTACTTTAATTGTAGTTTTAACGTCATTTGTTGCCTTTTCAATTAAAATACATAGTTTTATGACGGAATAGTATTCAATGACATTAAAAGGAATCGAGTACCCACTAAAACAAAAGGAAAATTTCTGTTTTACATTTCTATCCATCTCTCCTGCAATTTACATAGTTATAAGTTTTGGAATCTTTGGAGGCACGTTCATTCTTATTATATTTGTCTGCCAATTTAGAATATAGTTTCATAGGATTTTCACCCATCTTGACTTCCCTATTTTCATGTTTTTGAAACTTAAAAGTTTTCACTTTTTGGCTCATAATATTTAGATATGTGTACTGATTTTAAAATAGCTTTATTTATAAGTGTTTTTGAATAGCCAACTAACAACATTTAATAACAACAAATAAATTATAATAAAAACATTAACAACGTCTTTAATGCAATTTGTACTCCTGTGGCTTAACGGACGTGAACACTGGTAATACCTCGGATAAAAATGATAAAATTGTAAATGGAAATTTTTGGAGAAGGAAGCGTTCCAGACCTAAGTTTAGGGTTCCTGCCCGGCATTTGAAATTTATGAGGACTAAAGAAAACCTCCATTCAGCGTAGAAGATTCTGTCGGGATTTGAACCATGTATTTTTCCTTCACGAGTCTGTGCCTTAACGACTTCAGTCATCTGTGTCAATCATCGCAACGATGATGAGATGCAGTGATCAAATATCTGTATACTTGGAGTTACCCATTCCATTGCTCCAAATAATTCAGGTGCATAAATAAGGAGAGAGGTTAACAGCAAGCAACGAATTATTGCGTACTTTGGTTAAACTGTGTGCCGTTGTTGTACACAGTTCTCTTGTTTCCGATTGCCTTCTCATCCCCTTTCCCACCATTTCTATCCGGCCACGTCAGGAGGGTTTGCAATGAAACGAAGCTTATCAACAAAAATATTTCAGTACGGTACAATTATTTGCTTGCAGGCTCTTAGATAATAATTCTCTTGTCCTTAACACACAGGAAGAATATGAAATACACGATTTAACATAAGTTTATGAAAAATTGATTTGAAGTTTTAACAACTCTACATTGTGAATATGTTCACCATCGTTCAGTTGATACTATGAAATCACCCTGCACTCTGCAGAAGTGCACATTTTAGCCTCCCCTTTCTTATATACTTTTGTATTACATATTAACTATTTTTGCGCTGAAATATATTGATACTTACCTTTCATATATTAGTACAAATGAATAGCAGAAACTTTATTTTGCATAATAAAGAATATTTTAATAAAATTATTCCTCCCAACATGTGGTAAAATAAAAATAATATTCAGTGCTTTTTCCACGAAAGCAACAGCAGCTGAACTCGACAAATCGAAAACAGCCCTCTGACAGTGATTGTTTCAAATCGAATGAAAGGTAAATAATTTACATACTGTTGCTGTCTATTAACTATAAACTGAAAGAAAATATAAGCAAATAAAGTCTTGCATGATTAAGTTCTTGGCACATCTTGATGTTGTTGTTAATTATTCTTGTGATGAATTAGGCTTTAATGTATACTTTTTTTTTATGTATAGTTTGTCGCAAAATTAATTTAATGCTCCAGACTGAGCTATAATTTTGAACCTCTAACCTATAATAGTTTAGCTAGCAGATGATACTTTCGGTATCTGGGTAATATTTTTTGTAAATTTTCCAATGGATATGTAATAATTAAAATAAATTCACATAAACATTTATGATCTGTCTTCATGATTGTCTATCGTATTATACATAGGAATATGCAAATATATGTTATGAACTATACATTGATAATTTTGCGTCTGTAAAAGCAAAACTGTATCGTACTTGAGCAAAAATTATTTATAACAAAATATGGGTGGGAAAAAATGGAATTTTTTATTAAGCATAAAATAGTAAAACGAGTAAACATAGCATTACAGAGCTGATGCACTTGTAGTTATTAGTAGAGTTCTGCTCCATAAAGGTTTTTTGTATATTTGTACTTTCAACTTTATACTTACTCGTACAAGCAATTTTTGTTAATTTGCTCTACTGAAGTATTATTAATGGAGTTTTTGCAACTTGTATAGATTTCCCTCCAAGTGAAGGAACAAGGTAACTTTATTAGTACAATTTTAAATACATTTTTAATACCTTAGGAAATCAGTTTATCTAAATATGCATTCAGTAATGCTTTCCCCTGCGGAACGGCGTTTTTCCTATGATCGAGCGCCCCCTCATTTGTCACGCCGTGGAGGGGGTAGCAAGCTTACTTGCTTACTTGTTGACCTTGCTGACTGTCACATTTTTAGGGCAGCCGTTCTTGTGTTTCCACAAGGTAGAATTATTATTAGGAATTTGTGGCCCCTTCGATCCCCCAATTTAACAGCCTGAGATTATTATCTCTAGAACATTTAAAAATGCCGTATTCAAGACGAATCTGCACACCATACAAGAACTCAAAGATAATATTAGTCAGGAAATTATTCGGATTTCTCAAAAGAACTATAGCGAGTGATAAATTATTTCCTAAACAGATGCCAAAAATGCGCGGAGAATGAAGGCGGACAGTTTCAACACCTCGTTTGATAATTTTATAAGTAATGACACTCTTAAATTGGTTTGTGTATTGTTGGTTTATTTTATTGTTTTACCCTCCCGCTAATCACCGAGACCCGACTGACCGGCTAACTGGCTAACGAGCGGCGCGCTTGCCCAAGGACAAAACACTCGGGGGAAAAGCAAAACTGATCGCGCGGTATTAGCGAAAGCGATGATGATGTGTATAAAGAAAGAATAAACAGAAATGAGTTTATGGAACATTTTAGATTAAATGCAATTAATATATGGCTTATCACTGACGACAGCAATGCCTGTTTTAAATGCATATTTCAGTTCAGCATTTTAGCTATTGTTGTATTTTTTTAATTTTTATTTTGTCCAGATTCTCGTTAAATATTATGAAGATAATTTCCTTCTTTAATGCATTCTCCTGTAAAACAATTCGTTTCTTTTGACTTTATTTTCACAATTAAATGAATATTTTCCAAACAATATAACAAATGTATATAATAAATGATAAAATGGATTAATAAGATAAATAATACAGCGTTATCTGAAAGTAGCCGTTAACATAAAAATATACGACCGTCACCTCAAAGTCGAATATTACGCTCAAATATTGGCCAACACATAATAAAATACTTAAATTCATTTACTTTTGAGATGAATATCATACATTAAAAATGCCGATTTATTGCCAAATTCAAGGTATGGTGACAGCTGTTCCTCTATCGTGCCCTTAAATGATGTCACTTATAATCTTTTACTAATATTTTACAAATGATGTATATTATTTTGTGCAATAGAAAATTACAACTGAATACTTAGACCATATTTTTGTGGAAAAGGACCCGGATACAAATGTTTCGTAAAATCAGTCGGTGTATTGCAGGCTATAGAAGACCTCAGAGGTCCTTGTATGTCTTATTTTATGTGTTTTGTCCAAACCAGAAAGCAAAATTCGCTGCGATTTTATTTTTATAGAGCTTAGTTTTATTGCTTGAGAATATGTTAAGCTATGTTCAAAATATAAATGGGAAGATCTTAAGAAGAGCACTGCTAGTGTATAGAGCTCTTTATATACTTTTCATAAATGTCTCATTAAAAAAAAAATTGATCTGGAACGTATGACAATGACCTTAATTATAATTTTATGTATTCCTTTTATAAACTACAAGTAAGATAGAAATATAGCAATAAATTCAAATTATGGCACATATAATATCACTAGTTCTGTTCTTCCAAAGCTTGTTGCACTTTTCCTGCATGAATTCTCTATTTGAAAAGAACTACCTTTTCGTTTGTACACTTTATAACTAGATAATCATCCGAGTTGGTATTTTTATTTAGCACGTTAAAGAGTATTGTAAACAATAAACTCCATTGCTCACTTTACCGGCAAGGAATTGTTTTACAGGACTGTATTTACAAATTACACAATCACTGCTATTTCAGAAAGAAAAATAATTTTATTGTAATTTTTTGTTCTTTGTGTCGGTATTTACGCAGGATATATATATTACGTACACTTTTGTTAATGTTTTCCCTGGATTTCAGCATATTATGCTCAAAACATTATTTTAGTAGTTTCAGAAATATTAGTTGAGACTATTGTCATTCATACCATAGAATTATAGCTTATTACATTATTTTTTAAGTCCTGTTTAATTTTTAAAACTTGCTTTTATATTTCATGCTAGCTAACATGGAAAATAATTCGCAAAATAATTCGCAACTGGAGATTTAGAATGGAGGACAGGAGGTGTTTATACTAATAATAAATAATCTCACCTATGTTATGCATTTTCTTTCCATTTAAGACGCGTTATACCGACATCTCTGTTACTTCTTTGTTAGTAATTAACTAATTATTATCCAAAATGTATGGACTTTTCTCTTATTCACTTTCTTAATATTTCAAATTATCTTCTTATGTTGGTATATTTTTTCTAGCAAAGTAACCCACACCACATATTTTAAATATCTTCACTCAGTGACTTCGTTTCATTAATTAAAGGTAATTCATAGTTATACTAAATGGAAGGCTATACCTTATCAACTCGGTCTATTTCATTTCTAAGTAATCTCCCCCACTCTCGATACAAAGTTGCAACCTCGGAACCAGTTAGAGAAGCAGCCAGGCCGTGCTTCTTTACCATCTTTTCGCAGGATGCACCGGCTTCTTCCGGACTCCCAAACTGATGATCCGTCAGTTTTTCTTTGACAGGTGGAACAAGGGAAAAAAAAAAAAAAAAAAAAACATTGGTCACCAGGTCTAGACTGTAGGGGGAATGACTCACCATTCTTGCATAAACTTTATCGTTTTCAAAGTGATATGTTTAGAGGCATTGTCTTAGTGAAGCAGCAATGCTCACAACCCAAACTTTGGTCTTCTTTCTGTAGTATTCTGAAGACCCTGGGAAGGTTAACTGTCGTGCACCAGTTGACAGTTACTTGTTTTTTATTACTACAGTGTAATGAATGTTATTTGATCACTGCTAATAGAAATTGGCAATCCTCTTCCAGTGTACAGTTCCACGTGCTTACTCTTTACTGGAGAATCGTCATTTGGGAAGACTCAGGTCGTCCACTGCTTCTCATTCCGGTCCGTATTCATAAAGTCAAATTTCCTCACCATTTCCCTGTTGCTGTCATTTGATCTTTTAAAAGGTTATGGGATACATAACAACTTACATAAACTTTAAGAAAGTTACGATACACACCGAAATTAGGAATCGGTCTATCACATTTGCCTGGATTAAAGTCCATTTAGCGAATTACGGCAACGAAATGTGGATAAACTTGCAAAATGTGTAGCAAGAAGTAGCATTGTTAAATTTCACAGAATCCCAAAAAGTAAAATGATGCATCAAACAAGGCAAGATAGAAAAATTACAACAATAGTGGGATTCGAGTTAAAAAGGGTTCAGAAACCAGACAGTTTTTTTTTCCCCAAATATCAAGGAGAGATTAAAATTAAAATTATCTTAACTCCAAACTTCACGGCAATGGTGACAGCCCATGGCAATCTTAGACCATATTTACACCGGTTTAAAATACAAAGCTCACCCATGTGGTTTTGTGAAAGTGGAAACCAAACAATGGATCACTTACTTACACGATTGCAGTATAACAATGAATGATTTCGTATATGGGACGGCAGCGTGCCCTGGGTTGGGGACAAAATTTGAAGCGATTCAGTATGGCAACCGGTTGGTCGCCAGTTATGAAGCGATTTATTTGCTGATCGCCATAGTTAGTAATCGTGAATTGACTATTGGCCACTTTAGTATTGTTGCCCACGCTTCATGACAAAATATCAGAGTTTTGTTTAGCTATTTTGTGACTCGTGCTCAACAGGACTAAGAGAAGATATCAACTATGTTAATAATCACGCAATTAGTATATCCGAATGTGTAATTTATTATTCGCAAGATCTTTCGCGCCCTCTGGTGTTCTGCGTACGAGAGAACTTAACTCCGTCGAATATAAACTTAGCTGCCAGGATTTCCACGGTGATGAACTGAATCTGATTATCTGCCTATCTGAACTGCTCCTATGAACTACACTTATCTGATTTTATCTGATCGTCCGACTATCTGAAATATCAACTGAGTTGCCGAACCTAGTCTCTGAAGTGAGTATATTAACTGCGTCCTCAAGAATGTAGCATATCAAGATTAGTGTTGTAGATCTTACAACACTATCTTACAACTGAGTGCCGAGCTGCGTACGTCAACTGAGTATGTGAAATTGAGTGCCCCAGCGGAGCAAACGGCCTCTTATACATTCGATTTAAATTTACTAATTATTGGCTTCACTAAGCCACGGGGGCCACACAAGCCCCGTGCAAGTCCTGCGCGTTGCTTTAAAAATTAAAAATATACATCTTCTATTGCCTGGTTCAAATTTACCTGCAAACGCATGCCACCCGCTACTATTATTTGAAAGTCTAAAACATTTATTCACATTGATTGGTTTAAAGTTAACTGTACAAACAGCTAGCAAGTTCATTCTACTTAACGTATTTAAAAGGTCTTGACTTTATCAACACCCGCCAACGGTAGGTCCTTTAAGAAGTAGTATAACACTGATCCCTTTGGGTTTATTCCCCCTTTGAATAGCGGTTTATGGCCTCCTTGGCATTCCGGGCTACCGTAACAGCCCTTTGGGTTTATTCCCCCTTTGAATAGCGGTTTATGGCCTCCTTGGCATTCCGGGCTACCGTAACAGCTACACCAGAGAACTTTCTCTTTTGTCGACATACAATTCACATATTGAATTTAAACTTTATAATACACATATATACACAATATTTATATTTCTAATTGCAATGCACAAAATATAATACTCAGGTTTGCAACATACTATTATATTATATTCATATTTTAGTGGGGGTAGGCCGTAAGAATTGTTTCAATAACATTTCAGCGTTTTAAAAGAAAAAAATACTAGCCGATTACCAAAAGTATATTATTTAAAATTATTCTAATAACTACATAAGGTTTGTGAACTGAATATAATATAAGGAAACGTATATATATTATATTTATTGGCATTATAAATGTTAAATAATAATATCAAGAAACATGTGTAAATAGTAAGCTTGTAAAGCATGTAGTATTACATACTGCAATGGAGGATGCTGTAAATAAACATATTTATAAAAAAAAAAAAAGATTTTGGGGTACCTTGCTACAGCAAAGCTTCCTCGAGCGAAAATATTTGTGCAGGATTTCAAACACCTGAGGCGAAAGAATGTGGGAAGATGTCATTCGCAGATCGTTCTTCACTATGGCTTCTACACAAGCTATGGTATTCAAGGCTGTTCTTCCTCTTCCAAGCTCTGCAAACAAGTTACAGAATTTTGTACGTGAAGGAACAGAGTGTCTGCAATTTTTCCAGGCATCTTCGTTAGTTCAGGCTGCACTTATGGCCACAGAGCGAGCGGAAAGAGAATTAACATTTTGCTGCAGCTGCAACAAAGGGTACCGCGAGCTTACTTTCTTAATTATTAATAATTACAATATTGTTTTTAAGTTCTGCCAATAGAATGCTTATATCTCTCATAGGTTTTTCAAATCCCGAAAATTAAATAGCAACAATACTACTAATGCTGGCATAAAGAAGCTGAAATTGCCATGGCGTTATATAATTTAACCTGAGTCTCTTTTCTTTTTTGTCACTATAATTGTTTGTTGCATTACTTACATTTATTTAATGCATATTAAACATATTTATGCTTTTAATACATTTTAAAACAATAAACAAGTTGATTCACCTATTCTGCCATTTCTGAATCAATATTTTCAATGTTAAGAGCCTGCATGAGAGTGCATTACTTTCTATATGTTGAAGATGTATTATTTTGTTATAATAGAGTTAAAGGCGAGCTATTTTTAACTTATTCCCAAATTGCACTTTAAGCATTACATTTTTTTTTTTCGGACGGGGTCACCTGATCGCAAACCTTTTCGACAATTTATAACTCCGATCTAACTTGATAGCCATGGAGCCGCAAGTTGAGACAAGTATCCACCGTGCAACAGTTGAATCATAAAGATGATGCTTTGAAGGACGTACAGTTAAAGGGACTCAAATATTTTTTTAACTCTTTAAAATTTATTATTGTGGTCTACTATCACTGCTTTACCATATCTTAAGCTTTCACGAGGTTTTCATAGAATGTTAAAATTAAAAACTTCCAGGCTGTTGTGCCGCAGTCTTTGTTTTAGTTTTCAAAATTATCACAAATTTTCATCAGCTACTTATTTCACAATAAATAAACGTTATATATTTACAGAAGTACAGTGAGATTATTTGAATTACGGCCTACCTGAGCGTGGCTGCTTGCTGGGGAAGTGAAGCCGCCCCAACTGGAAAATGAGAGTTAAGAGTTGCTGCTAGTAAAGTTTACTATTTATATTTTTATTGAAAGCATAAAAGTATAGCGTACTTAAAACTGGTAATATTAAACACTAACCTGCGGTGTGATGCCCCTCGATGGCACTATATTGCCAGCTTTTGCGTAGGAAATTCCTGTATTTCATTTAACTTTTCTTTAGTTAAAACTTAGCAGTTCTGAACAGGTGTCTTGTCGTTGAATGGACCTGTCTCTCGTAGCTTTTTAACAAGTTGGTGAACAGTTTCTCTACCTGGATCCGATTGCTTGCAAATTGTCTTATCACTTCTCTGTATCGTTTCAGATATTTACTGCCTGGCATAACGAGAAATAATTAGTATATGATTTACACACAATGAAAGCACCGAATAGCACAATCACTCGCCGACAAAGTCTCCCTCACGGGCATTATAGATCTTGACAATTGGCTTATCCCAGCACACAGCCGTTCTATTCCAGCCCTTAACTGAAATAATCTGACTGTGTAAACGTGGCTACTTGTGGACTGAGGTAATCTCACTGGCATAACACCTGCCAGCATGTCAGAGATATAGAGGACTAGTATGTGGGTTCTTTTCTAGTACTTTAGTGCACGAGTGAAGAACAAAGTTAATATCAATTGACAAAACTGCTGATAATGCAGGCCTGCGATGGAAAAAAAATTTAAAAAATTTTAGCCCTGTATTATGTATTTTTGTGTCCTGAATTCAAAATTGATATTAAAAATGACACATCAAAATTATTTAAAAAAAATTATATTATTATGCCCATCATTTTTGCTGCAACCATAACCTAGTTTTCTAATGTCAACATGTTTATACTAACCTGTTAATTTACATTAGAAACATGATCTAGGATGTTTCCAGTACCTCTACAGTAAGTTCTCTCGGCTGACGGAAGCTAAAGAGGGCATTTTTGTTGGCCCAGACATAAACTAATGTTTCATGAAAACTTTCACGATGACTGAAATTGAAACAGAAGGGGAATTGCCTTCAAAAGAGTGGTTGCTAAGTTCGTAGGAAACAAGGAGGACTCCAGCTATGTAATGATCGTTGAGAATATGCTGGAGAGATGCTCAATGAGTTTAAAATTTCATTTTCTGAATGCTTACTTGAATTTTTTTCCCTTGACATGTTTCAGTTCATTACTTTTCCATATTAAATTCAATAACGCTACATTCACATCGCTAAAAGTGTCAATGTATGTTGCGTGGCACGTGATACCGACACGAGGAAATCGGAACTCAATTTTGGATTCAAAATCCCTGGAAACAATAAATGTAGCACAAATAATGAGAAAAGTGTTTATGATCCTTAATTTTGCAGGCCTGTAAATTGATATAATTCAGCTCCGTTTAAATTGCCTTTAGAATACTGTACAAGACCCAGTTTATTTTAATGTCATACTTTTGGAACCGAGTATACATTCTAGGTGTTGCCGCGTTGTTTTGGTGCGGGACTGTACACTTTATTGCCCTTCATTCCAGTTTCACTTTACGGATCAAGTTTTCTGCTAAAAGCCAAAACAAAAAAAGAAAGAGTTCAGAGTTGTGTTTGTGATCGTAGAAACCCTGCAATTATCCTTTGTTGCAAGAAGTTTGATCTGCCACACCGCCACTGAGACAGCGTCCGCCCCTTCTCGTGACAGGGGTCGCCAACCCTGGCCACACAAAGTTGGGAGATGTTCGTGTGTGCAGTTTGCGGTCGGGTTAGATATTGTACAGTCTCCAGAGAGCAGTCAACTGTTTTGGACGCCTCTTGCTTCAAATGACCACTGTAGTAATACAGGGAAACAAGTCTAGCTAATAGAGGAAAATGTTGGAAAGGTTGCATAGTTTCTCACAAGAACTACACTTGAGAAGCAGAAAGGCGGTTTTTAAAACTTCATCCGGTTTTATTATAGGCTATTCTAATTTTTTTCTTTTCATCTGTAAGTCCGTGTACTGTTATGGCTTGTAAAAAAAATCTCACTCACGGCCTTTGTATTTGTTGGCCATTAAGGACATGACATTTTCATGCATTAGAAGAACTGGAACCTATGCTAGATATCAGACCAGATCATTAGAGATGATTTTGAACAAATAAAATATAAATGCAACAAACTTTGGATTGTTGTTTAGAGTAATTTATATCTATATTCAAGAAATAATTTTAGAATTTGAGAAATTAATTAAAACATCTTTAAATATCTGTATTGATATCTGTTTTACTTAAATAGATGTACTCATTTAAAATAAGTACAGCAATGAAAAGATTTAACTATTTTTGGGTTAATATGTTAGATGTTATTGAGAATAAAAATGTTTGAAAAAGAATAGGTAGCTCGGTCGCTCTCCAACCCAACTATCCATCCATCCATCCATCCATCCATCCATCCATCCATCCATCCATCCATCCATCCATCCATCCATCCATCCATCCATCCATCCATCCATCCATCCATCCATCCATCAGGGTATACCAAAGAACGCTTACTTATACCCACATTTTAGTACATGTCCATCTTCTATGGCCACACACTTCTCACATCCATGAGACAATCCTTCAGTAACATCTTTGTAGAAGCCTGCACTTTTGGATGCAAATCAGCTCTCTATTTCAGCAATTACATCTTCATTATCATGGAAACCTCTTTACATAAACGATACTTCACATTTTTAAACAGGAAGAAATATGAAAGTGCCAAGTTGGGTGAGTACGGTGAATGGGGCAGAGGTTCACAGTCACAACTGCGAAAAAATGTGACTGTTTCATGCAGCTTGGTGCGCAAGTGGCAGCAATGCACCTTTGATAGCATTTCATTACTTCTGTAGCAAATTTCTCTAGCATACTCCTGCAATTGTAGATCCTATTTGTAAATAAATAGTCAATATAGTGGTCCAAAAACACTTACAACATGATCTTGCTGAATGACTGTTGTGCTTTACCTGTTTTGGGCGTGATGAGTGTTTTCATGCTTTAATAAGTTATTTGGTTTCAGTATCAAAAGATATGCACAACTTTCATCCACTGTCACTAATCTATTTAGAAAATTAATCTTATCCTTGTAGTATATGACAGACTTCTGTCCACTTATTTACTGCTGTTTCAGTTTTGATGTGTAATGTTAGATCTACGTATCATCCACAATTATTATACAACACACAAATTCAGTTCTGTTGTTGTTAAAAGCGCCAAACAATGTTGCAATGTTTTCATACGAAAGCGCCTTTGATCCGCTGTTGCCAAGCACGGCACCCATCTAGCACAAACTTTTGTCACATGCAATTCTTCATATAAAACATAACCTATACGTTCATTTGCAATGTTTATACTTTCAACAATTTCACGCACTTTAACTCGCACATGGGAGTTACTTTAAGTTTTTACAAAAACTAGGAAAGAAAAAATACCATTTATTACAAAATGTTTTATTGCATTTCAATGTATTCATCTTTAAGATTTATACAACTCTGGAAGCGTTCAAACCAATTCTCGAAACATTTTTCCACTCTGAAATTGGTATCTCAAAAACATGGTTTTTAAAGACTTCAACAGTTTCTTGAGTTGATGAAAATCGCTGTCCACGCATTTTTGTATGACATTCAGGAACAAAAAGAAGTTGTTAGGTTATAAATCAGGTGAACCGGGCAACAAGACATTAATTCCATGCTTTTCTCCACCAAATAATCAATTGACGTGCTAAGTGAGAGCTGGCATTGTCATGATGAAGAATGATGCGAAGTTTTCGGTTGTTTTCCTGGCTTCTTTGTTGACTTCTGGAAAACAAATTGTTGTATATCATTCAGCATTAACAGTTCAATCCTATAAAGGAATGGTTGCGAAATGTTCAGTACAACGGGAATAAACGATCAGTTTATTGGAACATCTTCGTGAAAGAACAGCTTTTGTGGGATTTGGTTCTCTTGGTAGGTACACCCAAACAGTGAATTGTTGTTTACTTTCCTGTTCATACGAATATATACAAGTTTCATTACTTGCTATGATGTTGTATACGGATTTTGCAGTTCCTCGATGGAATTTTTGAGCATTTCATTACACCAATTATCACGAGCCTTTTTTTTTTAATTAGCTTCGGTCAAATTATGCGGAACCCATCGGTAACAGATCTTTTTCACAGCTAAATGTTCATGCAAAGTCGAATATACTGCAGTGTTCGATATGTTTAAGGATGTCTATCTTATTATCTTACATGCCGACCTTCTTCAATCGTTTTGCGCACAGCGTCGATGTTTTTGGGAATGACAACCGGTTTTTGTCGACCTTTACGAAATTCATCACTGAGGGACGCACGACCACGGTTGATTCTCAAATCAACTATAAACAGTCTTTCCTGCTGGTACTTCATTGCCAAAGTTGAACGAAGCAATTCTATGATTTGCTGTTGAGTTAGGTCGTTACTAAAACCGTAAAAAAATCATGCAAGAAAAACCTTTATGTGCTTACTGTACACAAACTATACGGTCAATTTATGATATGCAACTGTTTTCATAATAACAAATGTCAACTGTTCCGAAAATAGTAATGGCATATCTCAATAGCGCCACCTAGTGGGCATTTGAAAAATCTTAAAAGGTAATCCTCATATTTGTTCATGAATTCTACTGTTGATAGATTTTATGAGCCACCTTTAAGTGGGCAATCTTCATCTTCAGGTTTAAATTCAGCATTCCATTTTTTAATCGTTTAAAATGAAGCAGAAGAGTTCCTTTATATAAATTTGATGATATATCTTTTTCTTTGCGTTAAACCACAGTTTACAAAGAATTTCATCACTGCATGACACTCAGTTTTATCTGTTTTATAGAATACGCACAACAAACAGATCTACTTTAGTTAGGCGCATTAAATAAACTACTTAAAGCAGAAACTTGATATTTCATAGGAATACTGAGGACAGGTGTACCAACATGGAAAACAAATATGATCCGTAATAAAAATTAACACCAGTTATTAATATTCTTGTCCTTCATAGTTAGGCAAACGTAATTCTGGAAAACATTATGAAATTTGAATTGTAAGAAATTAATGTTCAATATCTAATCATTTAACCCTTTGACAGTGTACCAAAATTTCTACGTGGAACCATTTGAACAATAATATTTGTTTGCGCAAGTAAATAATGGAGCAAGGACTTTTGATGGTCATACATTTGTGTTGACCCCATGTTTACATTATTAAACTAAGAATTTCGACTGAAATTATGACTTTTTAAGTACAAAAATTAAATGGGTCATCCGTTCAAAAACATATTTAATATTTTAAAGAACACGTTTTAGAAAACATTGACAAGCAAAGAATATGATAAGACGATTACTAAAGGTTAAAGAGGGTCGTATGAAGTAACAGACGTTCTAATGATGGAAAACGAAAAGAAAAAAAAAAAAAAAAACTTAAGGTAAGTTGCAGACAGTTTGTCTTGCGTGAAAAATTTGCTTGACCATTGCTTTGCGTGTCGGCATTTTTGTGACAATCGTGCTTTCTTCCGTGATAATGCACTTCCAAACATAACTATCTCTGGTTACATAAAATGTTGCACAAGCAGCCCCTTAGCCTTCTCCTCCGCTTTGCCGCTACAATGAGATTATAATTGTGAAAAATTGAGGGCAGTGGGAGGCCGGCTTTATCTTTTGTGCAAATCCTCTAGTGCCGTACCCAGGAACGCTTGATCTCTTCTTCTTTTTTCTCCCTCCAGTGTTCCCCTGGAAACAAAATATTGAGGAAATATCCTCGTGTGTGTAATGTGCCGTGAAGAATTGGCATAGGTGGTCTTTCCAGATATTGAATTATGAAGCGAAGGGACCACCAGAAGGGCGGTTTTGCAATACCATATTGTGCCTGTCCTTCTGTCAGCAAGGATCTAACCACCCAGTGTCCTTTTCTGTCTTACAAAAAGAAAAATCATAACAGAATACTTATACCTGATGCTCCTCGCCCTGCAAGACCTTTTTTACTGCCTTTGTTTCTGCATACAAAGAACACATGAATTTGACAGGCTCTTCGTAACCAAACATGACAAATGAAAGCCGAAGAAGATGACAATAGAAGTGCAACGTAAGTAAAGCTTTCTTTGAACATTTCTATAGCATTTTTATATCTCAGTTCCAAACATATGTTGAAAAGATCTTTGCAAGGAAAAAGAGCGAGATGTGAAATACGAGGTAGCACAAACTTTCAACAGAATAAAAATGAAAGAAAAAAAAATAAAAGGAAGAAATAAATATCGAGGAATATTATAATGCAACCATTTGTGCACATCTTTCAGCGTACCCATTGGAGACTAACGTGTAATCTTTCGACAACAGAGTGCAGAAAGATTAAGGACACTTCTTAAGTATCAAAAAGCTGCTCTTAGAAATGAAAACATATCACTAAATTATAATTAGAACAGCCTCAAAATGTTTGATTAGTTATAAAAATAGGTTATCTAATTTCACTCCTTCAAAATGTGAATACGTATATTAAATACCATTTATACTACACAAGCAGCTTTCTTAAAAATATTATTTATACATTAAAATGTGTTAAACAGATTAAGATGAATTTTTTGTTTAAATTGAGAGGAAACCCTAATATAGCATAAAATTTATAAATTATATTTTAAAACACATTATAAATCAATACCTTTCGTACGATTTTCTCTCAATAGGTCACAAACTATTATCTATAAACATTTGTTATTTAGTTAATGGCTTTCAAATCTTATATGCATACATCTTTAACAATGCAAAACAGCATGGAAATCCCTATGAAATAATGAACTTGTGCATCATTGTTCCGCGTCATTGCATCTTGGCAGGTGTCGTATTATTAACAATGCACTCAAAGCCAAAGCGCGATTTTCTCGTCTGTAAAATTGGCAAACATGTTCAATTAAAGTATGTCAGACTGAAATTGGCGTTAGATATGTACCATCCAGAAATTTTAATGTTAGAATCAATAGAAAACCTTCTAATCAGCATTTAGGAGACCGCAAATTACCCGAAGAAAGCAATAGATGTAAAGGAACTGGAAGATTTTTCCCATCGAAATGGGTGGCTGAGGTTGTTAAAGTATGACTCGTGACCGGTAGTCTGCAGTTCAATTCCCACCAGAATTATACTCCCTAACTGAGTCCCCCCCTCCAAATTTCCTTGTCCACATAAGTCGCGAATGCCGGAAAGATATCTTAAAAAAACAATTTCCCAATTTAAATTTCATATTTTCTATCATCAGTGTTCACAGCCTGTGATGCCTCAGTAGAGAAAACGGCCGTTAATCACTACAAAAAATAATTTCTCAAGAGACTAATTCTGCACATTCCATGTGTCAAAAAAAGTAGAAGAAGAAGCAGAAGAAGAAGAAGAAGAAGAAGAAGAAGAAGAAGAAGAAGAAGAAGAAGAAGAAGCAAATCTATGCACTTACCGTGTCATGTGTTAAGAATTGAAGGTGACAGAACACATAAACCTGTTTGTCCTTTCAGATTTTCCAATCCAACGCCTGCTGACGTCTTTCTTTGGGGTAAAAGTTTAAAATGATAAGAACGCACAATCAAAAAAACTACATGCCAAGTCGCCACTTTGGGAGAAGTGTGTTTAGATGTGTGAGGAGATTTTCAACAGCTCCTATTTTGCATCATCGAAGGTATATGTTCATAAATGTTTAAGGCATTATCTAAATTACCTAAATATTTATGGACAATGGTTTGGTACCTCTAACAAGCGAATACTACTTTGTTGGACTGTTTTCTTTTACTTTTCCTAATAAACAATTTAAAGGTATATTCTCACAGATTTACATATTAAATATGTGAACTATATAAACGTTTACCGTATCATCTACACACAATTTTGTGTTCAGATTTAAAGCGATGTGTTTAAGCGTGCCTTTTTCCAGTTTCTTAACAAATTCTGCGTCACAAGTTCGTCTATCTCACTGCCGATGTTCTTAATTCCCAAAGCCGTTCTTAGAACTGCATTTCAAAAAAAACATACTTTAAATTTGATTTTGCGTTTTAATGTGCACATTTTATTTCGTGTAATTCTTTAGAGCTATTGTTCTACAATACTTTCATCTTTTCTTGTTTTTTTATGATAACAAAATGAACCTTTTGGCACTCCGAGGCCTTGAATCTCGCAATATATAAATATAGTGGGAAAAATTAAAGCTATTTTGACTTTTTTATAAGTGAATATTGAAATGCAACAAATAAATATTGTTCAAGCTATTCTTATATAGGTCATGCACAATGGTTAATGAACAGCTTTGCTTTTTTCACAACCGAATTGCATATCATGACATGGACTGCTTATCTGATATCTATTCAAAGCAGCGCTTAAGAGACTCCCACTCCAGATGGCTATTGGGCCAGACTCCCAGCACTTCAGTACCTATCTGTGACGTCACTAAAGGTACATTCTAGTCCCTCCCTTTGTGAAATCACCTCGATGCTCATTGGGATGGTATTCTAGAAACGTGCGTCATTGAGTATACTATAGTGGAGAGACGAATTATCTTAGCTTAGATCGATCGATCCCACCAAAAGTTATTGGAACCAATACCGGTTGACACTCTGCATGTGAGGAATATTTGGGGATGCTGGCCTACCCGGGAGAGCAAGCATCGCGACACAAGACAGGGATAACCATTAAAACCTCATGGGCAAAGGAATTGCTTAATAATTAACAGTCAACCATCCGCTATCCAGTCATGCATATGAAAAGCGACATTTTGCACAATTATATAGAAAGCAAATCAGTCACTTATAGCAACCCAGACGCATTCATGGATATGACTGGGGTCTCGAGGTTTATGTTGCAGTGGTGAGATCACAGATAATGTATGATGAGAAAAGCGCAACAAATAACTGCGTGTAACAGACTAGTGAGCCTGTCTGTGTACTGATGCACTTCGCAGCACACCAACAACTGAACTTGAGTTCCTGCCTATTGCCTTATACATTAAAGCAGAGCCCAGCTGATAGAATTAATATTGTGGGCAATTGAAGCCATCACAGCGCTAGACACTCTTCATTAAGAACTATGATATTACCTGATACAGTGCCTGACAGCCATCTGACTACTTTACTACAGAGTACAGTTGCACACAACTTTTAGAATCAGAATTAAATAATATGAGTGCATGGGAGAGAACACACCTACTCTACCTAAAGGTCACCTGCAGGGGCGGCTCGTCAATAAGAGCCAGACGGGCCTGGTTCTCCTCCCCTCAAAGAAAATGCCATAATTTTTTACCATTTTCTCTTCTACTGGTCAACTTTTAACAAAAAACGCATGAAAACAGCGAAGTTTAATGCATTAGTTCTTACGCAATAAGCGCATTTCTTTTCTAATGCAGTAGCGGCAGCATGCGGGTCTTCCGTCAGCGAGGAGGCTCATGGGCCAGCCCGGAAAATTTTACTCTTTAAACGTATACCTTCATGGCCATCAAATATTTACAAATACTTATATTAGTTTTCCTTCAAGTTGGGCTAAACTTTCTCCTGCTTATTTCTGCGTTCTCTTGGGCCAACAGGAAGCTTGGAGCTCGGTATTCTCTCTTTTCTTAGGAATCAGATGAGTTACTGACACCTCACATAACTGACAAGGGGTTGTTTTCGCACTTTGTTTTTTGAAATCGGGTCACTTTCTCACTGTCTGTCAGTGCAAACTGGAAACTTAAATTTCACAGTGTTAACTGTTAAGTTACAAAAAAATATCTGTTTTATGGCAATGAATAAAGTGGAAATTTTATTGAAGACTCCGTTTTTGCGTCTAAGTTTAAGTGTTAAATTGGAAGTGAAACGATTAGGACCTCATCCGAAAGCTATAAGAACTTACTGAGCAATACAGCATAATATTAAGAAGATTTTTTATGGTTTGAAAAAACATTGTGCCGACAGCATGTAAAGTGAGAACTGTATCTTATCTGTAGGAATGAGATTAGAAAAGGCATAGAAAGGGCAAATTTCGTTTCTGTACAGGCAGACGAAACGATAGATATTACATGCATCTCAAAATTTGTCGTGAAATTAAAATACAGCAGTGCGGATAAACAGGTTGAAAGATTCATAAAATTCCTTGCTGTTTCTGAATTTCCTGTAGAAAGGTTAAGGCGTACTTGTACAGCTGAATTAAAACAGCTCTACATAAACCGGAAGTTTTTAGTACGAACGTACGATGGCGCTGCGTTATGAGAGAATGTCGGGGAGTGGGTAAATCTTGATAAAAAGAGATCTTTCCCCTCGTCATTTGTATGTAATATAGTTGTGTCCCTAGTCCATCCCTTTACAGAGGCCACGAGTCGCCACTGGTCATCTGGGCTTTTAACAGATGACTCGAGAGGGGGAAACCCTTCAGGAACTGAAGTTTATGGATTATTTCCAAAAACAAAAATTTCTTGAGTCTTGGGGAACTTTTGTTACAGATTTTCTGGTAGAAATAAAGGCACTTTTGACCTACCTAAAGGTCAAAGAGAAGAGAAGTTATGTTAATCAACACATACTCATTCAAGCAAAGTTAGTGCACTTAAATAGCATACGTCAATTCTAGATAAAGAAGTGATAGATAAACTAGCAAAAGAAGAATATAAGATTGAGTTCATAGGACCAGAACCTTTGTGTGGCATTAACAAGAAACTTGCCGGAACCTCAGTATAACAATGGACTAAGAAAGAACAGCAGATAAGATAGAAGAACTTTATTGGTCAAGAATTGGGCAACTTTCTTATTAAACAGGAAACAGACAAGGAAAGCTATTGGAAGATCACTAGGCATTGTCTATTCCAGAAATCCCCATGTGTTATGGAAGTGCCATAAAATTTGCACATGCGAACATTTTGGTGAGACTGTAAAACACATACTAGAGTGTGAAAGACCAGGATAAACTTGTTGTTTCAGATCTAGACTCACTAAAGCTCTAGGATGTTAGGATTAAAGGAGAGCATAATAGACCAGTGTGGCTTAAGTGCCAAGGAATATTATTGCACAATCTAACATCAATTAAATCAATTCATTTTATAATTTCCAGTTTTATTTAATTAAAATTGAATTTTATTGAAAATATATCCCAACAGACTACATAATATACTACACTCAAACATATAAATGGAACAATCTAGATATCTTAAAGTGCAGGAAATTTAGCAACAGATAGATATGCGGAACTTGTGGATAAACCGAGAATATCAAAACAGTGAATTCTGGGCGGAAATAAACCTAAGATTGAAAACTATTGAAAGACAAGACATTTTTGGTAGTATGAGAGAAAAGGGTTCATTAAGACTTTATATAGAAATAAAAATAGTATGGGGTAGGAAAAATATATAGAATAATGTGATAAACCAAGTCGGGAAGAGTTTGGGCTAGAACTGCAGTCATGAACTTAAAAGGGTTAAGCTATGATAAAGAAGTGTGGAGAAACCAATACAGATTTTCATTGTTAATTGTACTGTAGGCAAACAAAGTATTGAGAGAACAGGCTTGGCAAATAAAATGAAAGAATTTAGATGAGGAAATATTAATTACAAAGATTTTAACTATAAAAAGACAGAAAAATATAAAATGACAGGGAATTATTTGGGCAAAGTTAGAGAGAAATGGATAAGAATGATTAAGAGGAAGGTAGAGGGAAACATAGCCTTAGAAGTAAAATAGGTCATTAAAGCATAAACAAGAATAGGATAATATAGCAATATGATGGTCACCAATACACTAATAACCTGGAGTTGAGTGTATTGTGATCAAAATGTAAACAAGTAACTCTAGAAAGAAAATATCTAATAAATAAGATTAGTATTATTTTATTTTTAGATCTTATTTTGCAGTGGATTGATAAAATATTATATTTGAGGGCAGTCTGTTGGATAACCTCCAGTTAAAAATGCTGTCAATTTTAGTATACAGAAGGACGTTCGTAAGATCGCTATTTAAGATTTCGAAGAAAGAGAAAGAAAAATATTTTACACTGCATTTTTAAATAATTAATATTTTGGCAAAGCTGTTAGGTTTTTATTATTAGACAGATATACAACGCCACAAACATCTCTCTTTTTAATAGTGTCGCTAACATCATTTTATAGACGTTCTTCATATTAGGCTCACCTATATCTAGGAACTGTTCTATTCATTTTTAATCGTTTCTCTTTCTTAAACACAAACCCTTGATTCAGATCCTCTGCGGAAGATATTATAAAATGATGGAAGCATCTTTCCACCATCAAGGGAAAAACTTATTTGTACAGAGATGCACATAACTGAGCTGGGCTACATCTCCCTGGTTCGCCTTGGCTTCTTGAATATCCCGGCATCATTATTATGTACTACAAACGCCATTTCCACATCTGTACACACATAATGGCATGCTTTCCCTCGTGGTTTGCTTAGTCTAGCGTGCCCTTTTGATTGTAGCAGTGTTGTTTTATTCCATTGTATTCATACGGAAGTGTTTGTCTTCAGCACAGCATTATTTAGGTGAGCTACCACTATTTGATTACTCTACCGAAAATGTCTGCAGCTTGCAAGAGGTTTTATGTTTCCAACCCGAGGAAGGGAAGGGAAAAAAAAGCACGTTAAATGTATATTTTATACTGTAAACTAACTGTACTTGGTTCGCCTCTGATTCCACAGTTGATGTCCAGTGTGTAGATGTGGAGGGAAGGGAATGCATGTTAGCAGAGTGTTAAGTATTAATCGTTACTTGTTTTTCTTGTATTGTTACCGTTCCATTCACACAGAAGGGGTTACTCGCAGCTCTGGACCTTTCACGCCAGTTTTACGTGTGTGCGGGTAGGTTTATATTTCTCAGTTTTCAATCATCCTCACGTCTCTTTCTTTATTCCACGTACACGTCGATATGTGTGCGCCTGATGAATCAGAAAACCCAGGCAGTCAGGCGGCAGGAAAAGTTCTTGCAGGTTCCTGAGCCGCCCAACCCTTTCTGCAGAATCCACCACGAACCGATACAAGCGTTGTCGCCGCCTGAGGCCCTTTCACTAACAACAATACACCAGCGCGGAAACAAAACACTGTGCGCTCGGCTTGCCTAATTTCTCTCTTTCCTCTCTCCATCCCTTTCGTCGGCCCTTCCTTTACACAACTCTTCTGGTTTATGCTGACAAACACTAGTCTAACTGGAAGAAGGGAGTCTGTCCATCTGTCTATACGCGGCATTTCCTGGATTAGATGGATGTTCTATATTCAACGGCTCAGTTGTAGAGGGTAATTTAATAAAGAGCTCTTCCCTGAAGGTAAGACTCCCATCCCTTTCTTTTGCTCAAGCTCTTTGTCTTTTGGGAATTTGTATTTTGCGATATGTTCTATTTTCCTTTTCAATATTATGAATCTGCTTATTGGTTACATATTGTGCCTCGAAGAAGTAATTTCCTGTTGTACACATCTTCAGAGATCAAAAAACATTTTTGCCTATCATCTGAGAAAAATAATCCCAGTTCGCTCGCTGTTCAGTGAAACAACCACGATAAATGCCACACACTTAAGAGCGTGTCTCACTGGTAGATAGCTGCCTTGAAAAACTCTTCCAAAAGACTCCCAAACCACACCGTCAACCTCAATGATTGACTGAATTACACGTCTTTCATGTTACTTCTTCTATGGTCTGGTTACTTAGAAGTCAAAGGCAATAGATTAGAGTTCTAACATTGCTTTGAAAGAACCTTCCAGCCCAAGTTATGAAACACCCTCATGAGATTATTTCTTCCTCTTTGCTATTTGTTCTCCTTCGGTGCTGGAAGTTACACCCTCTGACTTACGGGCCTATACTCGTGATCTCTGAGAGACTTCCTGAGAGGTTGGTCAGTCCAATTATCAGAGCTGCTAAATAGATCACAAACATAGAAAGATGCAGTCACACATACAGATGGGATGACTATGAATGATGAAATAGAAGTTGAATCCAAAGCAGAGAAATACTAGCCCCCATTTTCCGTTTCTGAAAATTGACTAAGGAAAACCTCGGAAGATCTCACACTAGTTACTCGACTGCAGAATTTTAATCTGGGACCTCCCAAATACAAGTGTCAAGCGTTACTGCTTGAGCCAATCCACTCTGAAGAATTGTTTTTTAAAGTTCTTAATAGCTTGGTCTTAAAAGAGCATGTTAACATTTAACTTTTTCTTTCGGAATCGATACTTTCCTCATGTCTATTAAAATTGAACAAGAGATTTAAAGCAGTAAAAAGATATGTTTCAATACGCGTCTGCTCTTCTTGGCTCTGGATTTCATGATCATCAGATTTCGTCAAATGTAAAAATTCTGCAAAGGATTTTTTCTCTCTTTTTTCCTAATAACAAGCTGGTTTAGTGATTAGAAATACATAATGAAAAAATCATTGTATATTATAACTTTTCAATAATGCAGTAAACAACATAATTGCTTTCTTTAAATTTCCACCACCTATTCCTATGGCTTGAACGTGGGCAATTGATAATGTATGTGGTTTTTCGGCCTTCCAGGATGAAGATAGTCCTATTATCCTTAATTGAGTCGTTCTATTCCCTCATATAAGTTTTCGAGAGACATCATTAATATAAACAAAAAACAAATGTCTTTGGATTTCCACAGTCTAAAATGCTTCGGCACAACGAAACTTAATACATTTTTGTTGACTTTTCTACTGGCGTTGCATCTTGCGTTTCAAAATTGCTATAAGATTAGAGAAATTGCTTACATTAATAGTACAAAAACATTTCTGACTCTCATGCATTCTTTAACAATAATAATTCTCTAATTCATAACTAACTACTAGAGTATATATATATACTTTTTTGAAAGATCAGAAAGTTAAATTGCACATTATCTACAAGGCACCCTAGTGTTTTTGTACCTCATCCCAGCGGATAATATTTCTGGTTATGTAATGGATAATTTCGCAACCAATCACTTAATTACTTATACTTCAAAAAGAAATAAATAAGTCGAAGTATTAAAGAATGTTGATACTGCAGGATTTCTCTATCTATCTCTCTCTCTCTCCATCTGTCTGTCTATCCATATATGTATATATATTAGAGGGTAAGCCATTAAATAGGTTACAAATAATGTGGGGTAATATATATTTGAAGGTTACTGTCTCTAGATAGCATTAGTACGGTGTCAATTGGTGATATTCTACCTGACAATCGACGTTTACAATAGCGAAACAGTAGTTGCAAGATGGCGACGCCTCTGAGTGAGTGTACAAGCCTCGAGCAGCCTCCGGTTGCGCGATTTTTGCGGAAAAAATGTATGGAATCAAAGAATATTCATCAATAAATGTTTTCAATCTACAGTGAGAAGTGCTTGTTATGTCAAACTGTTTGCCATTAGGTGCAGAAATCCCTGAATGGCGGACACACATCGAAGACGAACACCGCGTCGGCCGGCCGACGAAGATTTGTCACTGAGGCAAATTTGCAACTAGTTGAAGACTTAACCTGAACAGACAGACAATAGCCACTGTCATTGGTTGTTCACCCGGTATGACCTACCTCATAATACATGACAGGTTATGTTTTCACAAAGTCTGTGCACAATGGGTGCCGCGCATACTGGCCCCACAACACAAAATGTAAAGAATGGGCTTGGCAATGAACATCTCAATCGCTACCAAGATGGACACGATATGCTAGCCCGAATTATCACAGGTGATGGTCTTGGATTCATCATTATCAGCCCGAGAGACAAGGCATACGTCTATGCAATGGAAACATCCTGCGTCGCCTGCTATGTTTAAAGTGACATCATCTGCTAGGAAAGTGATGCTCGCAGCCTTCTGGAATTACGAAGACATACTGTTCACCGCATTTCAGTCTCAAGGACAACCCGCAACTCCTACAGTAGCATACTCAGAAAACTTCGCAACGGAAGCGACTAGGACTCCGCACCAAAGATCTGTTGCTCTTGCATGACAACGTGCGTCCTCATACTACCGGCGCTGTAATATTTCCATATAGTCCCAAGCGACTTTCATTTATTTGGTCCTCTTAAAAGCATCTTTCGGGTGAACATTTTCCCGAATATGAAGCAGTAGCAAGGTCAATCACCGCCTGGTTCCTACAGCAGCTCAAAGAATTGTCTTCTGCTGGATTTCAGGAGTTTGTGAAACGATTGGGTAATGCTTCGTATACAGGGAAATTATGTTGAGAACTAAAGGTATTTTTCACAGCACTGCTCTTATTTAATTCCTATACCCAATTGTAACTTACATATACATATATACTCTGGTGTGTATATATATATATATATTATGGTAAATTGGGGTTCTTTTTAAATGGTTGTAATTTGAGCTCCAATATGTAACTTGTGATTTTTCAATACCTGTAAATAAAATTTAAATTACTGTATTTTCTTTACATACTTCATTTTATTTGTATTCAAGCTTCATGGTGTATAATACATACGCCAGTATTTATATTGAAAGTCTCTATAATTGTTCTAAATGTATTTTTGGTGTTTATGCAACTGAAAAATGTTTGAATACTATTTCAATATTCTGTAATTTAAAAACGGAGGCTCACTTTGTTCACTAATATTGAATAGTCGCTGTCCATGCTTCTGAACCGTAGGCAACAGTGGACACAGCCATCGTTTTACGAGTTTTTAACTTCATTACTAAGTCTTTTCTGCTTTGGTTTTCTATCGTTCATTGTAGTGTTATCATTATTTGGTTAAATGTAATTATTTTTATGAATTTGTTTCTTTATCAATTGCTATATTGCACTCTAGAAAGTTGAATTTTGAGACTTAGTTCTATAGTTTTATTTTCCAGAACTGTTTCAGATCGATCTAGATGCTTGCCTCTAAAAGCCATTCCTTATATTTTCTCAATTGAGATCTCCATATTGTATAATTCTTAAAGAGATTTCTCGGTGCAGATTATTAATGACAATTACTCGGAAAATCAGCCAGGGTTGAGACGTGCTAAAAGGTGCGCTCATATAAGCGTGATCTCTTCTATGTAAACGCACCTTTTAGCACACTCGACACTGGAGTACGCTGAAAAAGACCAGAGAGCTCGGTGGAAGCGTGGAGATCTTCACTCCCAGGAAATTGTTATTAATTAATTGTACATTTCTGCTATTAACTATATTTTATATTAAATATTTTGGAATTTATTTGCTCGTTTGAGTAAAACTTGATCATCTGCAAATTAATTCCTCTTTGTTTGTTATTTGCCTAATCTCATCATGTCGTCTATAGGTATATAAATTAAAAAGTGATGTTAGATAAATTGTCTTATTCCATTTGAGATTTGTAGTGGTTCCCTTTGCTTTACATTGCTTTTTGTTAATAATATAAATTTTTAATAACATTTACTTGATATGACGACATTCTTCTGTTTTCTAAAATCTCCCACAGTTTTATTTAGGCAGTTTAAAGATTTTTTTGTAGCCTGTAAAGAGGATATGTGTGTCCAGATTGAATTCTCTACGCCTTTATGATATTCTATATAACTTCGTCCCTACGTTTCTCTTTCATGTTTTATTTTTTCCCCCAATCTTGTTATTACTTATATCAGCTTATACTTTTGCATTTATGTTATTGTATTGCTGCATCTAATTTCTACTTTAATTGTTGTAACAATTTATTATATTTACCAGGAAAAAACAGATAGTATAATTATAATTATAATTATAATTATAATTATAATTATAATTATAATAATGATAATCCAGAAGGTAAACTGCTGTTTTCTTTGTGATTTTTGTGGGAGTGTCACTTATTGAGTTTTCTAATTTGTTGTAATATAATGCAAGGTATTTAATGTCCAAATACTCCCTCAAATTGGAAGTCTTACTGTAAAAGAAAATCATTAAAAGAAACTTCTGAGCATAAAACTATTTTCCCAATTAAGGAAACATTGAAGGGAGGGTAAACAAGCTCTTGGACAGATATTTTTCGGCGAATGCAATAAGAGAATATTTGTCAGATGCCTGTTTTTTCCTTCACCCGTTAATCAAGAATTCAATGCACATTTCTTCATTACGAAACAAAGACTGAGATCAAGCAAGGAGAAGGGGGAGGTAGACTGGTATTTTTTACATCTACAGACCCATTCTTTACATTCATATCCAAGTTTTCTGATTTGTGTAATTTTGGTTTTACTGTTATATTTCTCTGTGATTCCCAATAAATATCTTTGAAATTTCATTTTGGCATTTTCTAATTCTCCTTTTATGATCCCATCTCTCCCATGCATATGCAATTTATTTTATATTCTTTAATTTTCTTGGTACTTTTATTTTAGTCTACTGTGTTTCCTCATTTTACATATTGGTCCAAAAACAATTTTTACGTTTGATATTAGTCATACTTTATGTAATATTGTTAATGCCAAATTATATCATTATATAGCAAAAATACTGTATTTTAATAGTCATTTTGATGTACTAAATATCTTTTATGAGAGCTGTTAATCCTTTAATTATTTCTGTAACTTCCAACAGGCTCTATCTTCGCTACCGGGGGACTGGTCCGTGAGCAGAAAAGGTGAGTTTGTTTTTACCTTATATTTCTGAGATAACTATATGAAATAAATTGCTCATTCTTAATTACAAGAAACTGAAAATCAAAATTTTAAAAATTTAAAAATAATAATAAATTACACAGGGTGAATCGCCAAAAATCACCATGGATATCTCTTAAACGAGAGTTGCTACTAATGCGGATTAAAGCTCGGATATAGCTCGTCAGTGTAACGCATATAATGATTCTAACAATTATTATAAAGTGAATTGTACCACAAAATTACTCTCTCTTTTTTTCAAATGAAACAATGATAACTGACTTCAAGAAAAGAAAATTAAATCGTGTTAGAATGTCATTGAGACATTATTGAATAATTTTAAACCACGTGGTTTAGAGATATAGAAGATATCGTCATTGTAAAGTCGTGCTTTCGGACCCTTTTTAGAGAATTCCCAGATCGTTAGGCAAAAAGCAATGCAATATTTGGAGTGCTAGTCATAAGAAAAGTTTGAAGAGTTTTAGACTAGAAATGTATCGAACATAAATTCAGCGAATTTTCAAAAGAAGGAAGAACGCTGATGGTCACGGTAGGCAGGAATGTGCGGCACATTTTCAGTCCAGTACCACAGTAGTGAAATGAAGTAAATGGCTATTTAAAACGTTCATATGACTATAGCCCGGAATTGTAGGCCCATGCAGGATAAACATACTGCTATGTTTTCCTTAAATTATGGAAAATTTGGAACACATATGCATTTACTGCTTTTGACTAACAGTAGGGGGAATATGTTGCTTTTTGCATAATAATCACGGAAACTTTTTAAAAATGGTCTGAAAGTTCAACTATATTTTGAAAACTACTTGGCAAAAAAAAAAAAAAAAAAAAAAACCATTGATTTACACTTTTTGATACGATCTAGTTTTATTTTCTTAAATTAATTAGACATTTTTACATTAATTTTTTTTCTAAAGTACACTTTCTAATAATCGTTGGAATCGTTGTTTGGTCTACATTGATGGATTCTTGTCTGAACTTCAGCCAGTTGAAAATAACATCAATAACATCCTTAGTTTTAGAAATATCCCTGGTTGTAGTTTAGATGATTCACTCTGCAGAAATAGAAAGAAAAAAAATAGGTTGAAGTGAGCACTTTTAGTGAGTCTGAGAATGCAAGTGGTGTTATTTTGGATTTGAAATAAAATATATTGAAATTTTGTTAAAATAAATTTCAAAAATGACCCTCCAGCAGCGAAAGTAAAGCTACTATTGAAGACAGCGATACTCTACTTAATACTCATGAAAGAGATGCAAGGTTTTTAAATAGTTTATATATATATATCTCTTTATCCACTGTTGAGTTTGATGACTGTCTCTTTCGATACGAATTGTTAGTTCAATAATAGCTGTTTGCTGTTGTCTGCGTTGTATCTACTCCCCTTCGAATTGCAATGAATGCCTTCGTAAACTTCCCATCCCTTAGCACAAGATTAGCAACGACTTCACGAACTCTGTCGGACAATAGCCAAGCACACGTCCAAGGTTATGTAATTTTATAAAAATACTGTTCTCCTAACAGCGTAGATAAAATGGTGCAATCTTCAGCTTGAAATGTGTGTTAATAGACTCAATGGTTCATTTAGAAATGGAAAGAAGTTTACCAAAGCTGATGGATGTTACTTAACGTGTCATGAACCCATCAAGTGGCAAGTTCAGATCTTTTATGTACTTCTCCCCCAACATCCGTGTCCAGTTCTGGTGACAAATTGATAGAATAAAAAAGTATCTGAGAAGAAAAACGATCAACCCCAATGAAATGATGAAAAGAAGAGAGAAGATGTGAGCCAAGAGGAGTGTGTTATGTCTAGTGTGATGGATGACGTCAGATCCAGGGTGGGGTGAAACGGATATTGGAGGGTGAGCTAGAAAATGTAAGGGTGAATCTATTTACTATAAATTCTGTCACTCATTTTGATAGTACCGAGATATTTTTTTCGCCTTCTGCGTTAAAACTCGTAAATTCATTTTCTTCAGACCCTAAAAATATCATAAAGAGATTTTTAAGGTGTAAGAGACCTCGGATATTTCCTATCTGATCCCTCTTAATGCTTGCCCGTACATGAATATGTTGCAAACGGCCTCTTAGAGTTTAAATATTTTAGCACACCGTTTTTGAGACTCTCAGAATCTGCAGGATCATTTTTCAGGAGGATAAGTAGGAATTGCGTGTTTCTACTATCGGCAATAACTCGGGTTCTGAACGGAGTAGCTCAAGTTCTTTGTGGTTTAACCCTAGGCGCATAGGCGCGTACTAGGATGTTTTTTTTTTTTTTTGTTCCTTTCTGCGAATTCTCCCTTCTCCCATTACACCTCATTTCATTCCATTGGATTTGCTGCAAGGCAGCAAGTGTCATTCGAGGGGAACTAGTATCGTGCGGTGTGACAGTGGCTTGCATTTAAAAAAAATTATGTTCCAGCGTCTGGTGTGGGAACGGCCCTTAGGAGAGCCTCAAATTCGTTTGGAAGGGACTCCGCATGCATTTATAATAGCTGAATTCTCTTTAAACTTTAAGTCTCAAAGGTAGGAATGCCATTTGAATTTAAATTAAATAAATAAAAAGATGTGGCTCGCGATGAGAAGTAAAACCTAAATTTTAGTCAACATTTGTTTTAGGCCATTATTTGATTTTGTTTGAATTTGGGAAAAATAAATTTAATCAAATGTGAATAATAAAAAATAAAATTATTTTAGCAAAATTATAATTATTAATATTACAGTAATACAGATAATTCCTAACTAAGCCGCTTACATTATGTTCTTTCTTATAGAATATACACTTTTACTGAAACAATTACCATAAACACAATTATTAAATGCTCAGTAATTCTTATAGTATTATTTTGTTTAAATTAAAAAAATAGCAACAACAGTCCAAGATGTCAGGCAAGGATAAAACAAAAGATATGAAACAATTGCATCCTCTTTAAAATTTAAGCACTAAAAGGTAGAAATGCCATTTGAAATTTCAAAGTAGATGTGAGACGGTGAATCCTGAAATTTAATCAATATTGGTTTTAAACTTTCCCCTCAATATCTAAATTGACAAGTTTTTTGTTTAGCAGTTACTCAGCCAGGAAAGTATTGAAATGAAGAAAAACGTGTGTCTAGAATTTGCATTTTAGTAGCGATTTCAATTGATACCTTAAACACACTGCACCGTGCTTCATTGTCCAACCTTTTTAATGCGCATTCTATTCGTACGTGGGTCTTGTATGGAACGGTAGTACTAGCATGTGGTGACGACTCTTCTGTAGCCGACGGGCGGCGTCTGCAGATGTAAATGCAACAAGATTTATGGACCAGGCTTGATCGCTACCGATACTCTGTGGTCGATATTGCAAGTCATCCCAGAGGGGCTTGCTTGGATTTCCATTGCTTTTACTTGATCATCTCTCTAACCAAACCTCGCCCTTCAAACACTTTCCATGACCACATTAAAGTAATGGACATTTGGAAAAGAGTTTGTACATGCTCCACGGAATCTAAATCCTTACTGCGAGTTGTTCATGTGTGAGACTGTTTCGGCGTTTCCTATGTTTAGTTTGTTCTTTTATTGCCTGAGGTAAAAGCAGACCACTAAAACCTAACCGAGATGCTAAACCCATCCGTCTCGTGATATACTCACTTTATGCGAACTGTAGTATTCTTTAAGCCTCATTGTGAATACACAAAGTATTCTGGAAAGAACTCGTGATGTCTGCCTTTCTGCTTTCTGCATTGAAGGACGTGGGATCAAACTCACGTATTAAACACTTTTTAGTGAATTCCGAAGAAATGTAGTAGCTATTGCGGTTGCACCCATGGAAAAAATTTGAAAATTTTCTTAAAATACCCATCAATCCTATATAATAGACACCGAAAATGACAATGTGTGCACGCGCGCGTCTGTTAACGCTCTAATGGTAGCAATTTTGTTTTTTTCTCAGCGAAAATCGGCCTATAACCATCAATTAACAAACTTTCGTCGAGTTCATTAACCAGCAAAATTGGACCATTGTGGGTGGAGGTTAACCTAAAGCGAAAATTTAAAAGAACATTTCAAAATAGCTCTAATGACTGCAATTTTTTTTTGTTTTTTCTCAACGAAACTTGGTATATGTCATTAAAACAAACTAATATAAATAGCTTATGAAAATCAGGGTAATCGGGTTATTAGAAATGGGGGTATACCTGAAAACGGAAATTTAAAGAATGGGGGTTAAAACAAAATTTAAAAATCGCTCTAACAGCATTAATAAATTTTTCCCTACAAAACTCCCTATAAATCATTTAAATAAAACACAAAAATTCTGAAAATCAGGGAAATTTCGTCATTAGATGCGAGGGTTTATCTGAAACCCACATTTTAAAAATCACTCTAGCGGCAGCAATATTTGTTTTTCCGCAACAAAACTCCGCATATACAACTTAAATAATAAAAAAATAGTTGCTTAAAATTTGAGAAATCGGACCATTAGGAGTATACCTGAAAACCACAGTTTAAAAAGTGCTCTAGCGTTCAATTTTCTCTCTAATGTTTCAAAATAAAATGACAAATTAACAGCATAAAATGTGTGTTTATAATGATGCATAGGTTTTATATTTGACATAAGCATTGTCATGAAAATAGAAAATGTGAAATATTAATCTAATGTGTGTTTGAGAATTATATTCGTAATTATATTTGTATGCAAGAGCGTTTCTTCAGAAAAGGTTTTCGTTGTAAGTTTTTACTACAGTAACATTTAAATTAAATTTCAGTGCCACTGAAAATAGTTGGAACTTTCGATTGTTATTGTTCATTGTGTATATTTGCTTAGAACATTGTAATTGTTTTTTATAACATGTTTTTGTTTATTGAAACATATGAACATCTTCTTAAATACACAAAATAAGCCGAAACATTCCGTTATTTCTCTCTATTTTTCAAACCCTTTTCATGCATTTTTTTTTTAGATTAATAGGTACAGAGAATGTTTTTACATTAGTAAATTATTACTTATGGCATCAGTCCTTTCATGATCTTCTTTGATAATCCTGGCGAGCCCCAGCCTACATAGTTGCTACCGAAATATTATAGCTGTAGTCAGGGAACTGTGATGGTATACATATACAGAATGCGGAAAAACAATGTGCAGAAAGTTGTAGATTAGAAAGGCAAAGCAAACTAAGCATTTGGAGATCACAAATACATTATAAAAACATGTAACTCATACAAGTGTGTACATGCTGTCTGAACTAGAGTACTGGTAGAGAGTACTACTAGAGTTTCACATTAAAAATTACATGCGCTTGCTTAATTTACGTACTCTACCATTCATCTTAAAAGTGCTGAATGGAGAAAATCAAATGTTTGCGCATGCTGTACTTCATGGTACAACATGTCCAAAAAGTTCTGGTTGATAAATAAAATGCTTTTGCTTCTTAATGTGCAGTTACACAAAAATGTAAAAATAAATTGTGCTTTTCATGGTGCCACGAAGGAAAAAATCTAGAAGTGGAGGCACTTCGTTAGTCTACCATCTGTCACCAGATATTCTGTTTAGGTGATTTCGAACCGCAAGTGAAAAATGCGCAGGGTGTCCGTCTTGTTAAAGCCACAAGTTTCCCTAATTTCCAAACGAGCGTGCAGTACTGCCATACTACCCAGTAGGCTTTAAAACACAAATGCTGCATTAAACATCAGACACAACTAGCGAGAGGACTAGTGCTGTACAAAAGTGTGTTTTGTTTACATCTGACGCGCCACAAACAAGTTTCACAATCTGAGAATACGCAGTTAATGTTGACGCATGTAGCGCAATAAAAAATTCTGCGATCCCTTGTTCCTCTCCACAAAACGCTTAGTTTGGTATGTCTTTCTACTCTATAATTTTCTGCTCATTGTTTTTCCGCACCCCGTATATACGTGTATTCTGCCTGGTCTATGTTTCCGGCTTCTCTACTTGAAAGCTACCTCCGGTACAAGTTAAGTTGTCTCCAATTTTATTCTAATTTTCTTTACATGAATAAATATACATAAATTAGTATCGTATTGCATTTTCTTGTAATTTATTATTTGTATTTATAATTGCAAAAAAAAATATTGTTACTCTAGTTCTTCATGGTCTCTTTGGGAGAACTCCTGAAATCCAAGACCACACAGTTGACAAGCCCTGTGCTCTACTATTCCTACGCTTAAGGTCCTGTACCAAATTTATGGCCAATTGCAAATCTTATTCACTTTTTATTGATCTAAAATAGTGTGCTTTTATTACACAATTTTTGCAATGTTAATGCTTAATTACTGCAGACGTGTAGCTGTTCGCATTAGAAATAACGAAAATTAGCACAAATCTATTTTTGAAATATTATTAACACAACTTCTGAGAGATGCACTAGCGAAATGCAGCGATTAGTTAATCGCTTTTCGCTGTTTTATCAGAGAAGATCTGCAAATCTACAGCACAACGCAGGATTCAGATGGGGCAAAGTGAAACACATTGGTTATAGACACAATGTGGCAGTAATAAAAAAAAGGGCACAAATCTATTCAAAAGGTGATATATTCTCGGTTACACATATGACTCACTTTTTGGTTGTTTGCGAGCGAAATACAGACATTGCCAAAATATTGGAAATTTGCATTGGTTACGTTTAAATAAAAATGTCTGTTAAATAAAATCTTTTTCCGGTTATTGTTATTTGAATTATAGTCAAACACATGAACATAATAAACAAAACGAAATCAATATACAACGTAAACAGAACACACGTACAGTGTTATGATTGCTTCATAAAGTATTTTAATGTTACTTACAGTAGCGGAAAAAATTATATCACATCAACAAAATAGTTTATATCCTGTAAATGCACTGTAGAGATTGTATTGCACATAACTTAATCAAAGCAAAGTACATATAACAACAGTTATTTTATTTAATTACAATGGGCTATAAAACTGAGTCGTTACACTGCTAAATAATAATGAAATAATTGAGGAGACACGTGAGATAGGGGCAATGTGTGATAATGGTAATTCTCATTTTGAATATTTACATCTAAAAAGTCTGTTTGTTTAATGTTTATCCCTTTAACTATTGCATTTATGTTCATCCAAAGTTTTTAATAATATTTTTACATGGTAGAGGATTTTAGCGTATGAAACATGAGATAAATGTGTAAATTTACTATAATAATGTTCAATAAAAACAATTTTAAATATACGTATATTAATGATTTATTTTGTATAACCAAAACACAATTTTTATTTTAACATATAAAAGAGTAATCAGTTTTTAAATATCATTCTGTTATAATGCAATACGTTAACAACGAACATACGTTCTTCTTTCTCTTCCCAGAAACTGCAGCAGTTTCCTTCTTTTTTGTCTCGGTACCAAATGATGGACAATAACATTATTTTGTATATTTTATTTGTAGTTTTCCAGGATTCATTGAAAATACACTTTGTTGTGACAAGTTTAGTGCAACATTCGCTGATGATTCTGAATTCTTTATTAAATATTAAATTCTTTATTAAATTCTTAATGGAATTTATTTTACCAAAATTTGTCAATATAACTTACCGCCATTTTTTCCAGTTTTACAGTTTTCTTCTTCTAAAATTTTTCCTTTCTCGTCTTCTATTTTTCTCCATTATTTTCCTTTTAGTTGGTTCTTCTATTCAGCAAAATTAGTGCTGTGTTCATCATCTCATTCATCACGGTAGAACTGAATTCAAACAATGCTAAGAATAACTTAAACTATAGTTATTGACATGATTTACTCATATATTTATGGGAAAAGAATGATTTTTCTACAATGTAAAATGAAAGATAACTTAACAAAGAAATAATATTTTTAAACTCTTGAACCATCTAATAGATGGCAACATATATTTTTCCAACTAGCTCAATTAGCATTTGGCTGCCGATGCTACTTTTAAGTAAAATATAAATACAATTTATTTCAAATTGAGATCTCAGTTTTGTTAAGAGTAACATTTTGATCACTGTAAAATAATAAGCCATACAAATACTTTTAAAAAACTAAAAAACTTAGCATCTTGACAAACGTGTTAGCATTTCTGTTTTGCAAACAGAAAGATGGCGGATAAAGAAACCAATAAAGAGAAACGCTGCTTGTCGAGCGGCATTCTAATCCCTTGCTTCAGCAGAAAACACTCGACTGGAAGTAAAGTGCAAACGGATTGCTGCTCTGCTGTTTCCAAATGTCCTCCCATTTAAAATAACCCAAGATCTTTGCTGCTTTCCTGTTTGCAATGTAAAACGGGGAAACCTTCATCCCATTCCGTCTCTTCTTTATGGCTTTCAAAGGAAGGGAACAGATTCTAGACGATTGAAATGGGATGCAAATGTACTGTTGCACTACAAACACTAGGAATCGAACGAAATCTATGCAAAATAAGTACCACAAATAGCCATGCTTTCAAATTGACGCTGGCAGGCGAGGGTTTTCTTGACAGCAGCATCACCATCACCATTACCGGATTAAAAACATTTGCAGGGTGTGCGTACATGTTAACAAGTAGTGCTTTTCGCTGTTGTAAAAAAGTTGGCTGCCGTTTCTAACATGTGCTTTGTGGTTGCGTTTTATGTTCCCTTCCCACATAAAAACCACTGTAGATAATTGAAAACTGTAAAAGTGATAAAATAAATTTAAACAAATCATATGGAAATACTAGTAAAGAAATCAGCCTACTACTGCTGCTACAAATACAATTTATTATTTTTCTCTCTCTTCTTTCTTTCCGTTTTTCCTTCTTTCTTTCTAGTTTGAAGCATAAAGTAAAATAATTAACAATGGTTTCTATGGGCCTCCCTTGTCAGATAAAATTACCTGGATTTATATTTCAGAATAAGAGAAAACTCTAAGAATCGAATTCCGGCACATAAGCTCACAAATAGAGACACATGTCTGAGCTACGCAGTTATTAGAAATAAAAGTCTTAGAAATCTTTACAGTCAACAAGATTCTCTTAAGAAGTAAATAATAAACTCATAATTATTATGTGTTGAGCAGATCCTAAATATGTCGCTTTATTTAGGTTTTCGTTAGAAATTGCATAGAGATTTTTATCTTATCACATTACAAAACTACCTTTCAGAAATGTTAGATTTTCAGGGTCATTTGAGAGATCTATTTGAGCAAAAAAAAACATTACCGTAAAATGTAAACCAGCAGACTCTTAGCTCTTTTCTCCATATACTTCAACTGTATGTTATTAATAAATAAATGTATCAATGTTGATAACATTATCATCATATTTCTAAAATCTACTCTCTATTTTTGTCGATGACATGAATTGGTTTGATAGGGACAGAGTAGGTATTTTCGACACTTTAGGCATATTAAAATGTTGTGTGTTCAGAGCACCTTCACAATGGGGACATCTCCGGCAGGAAGGCATGGGATGAGGGAGACATCTAGCGGCTTCTTGAAATCCTTTCAAACCACAATCCACCGCCACACCGCACAAATCACAGCCCACCTCGCTTGTCACTTTCGATGCTGCAACAGAACAAACGGATTGCAATGAGGGAAATGGGAGAGCAAACAATTCGTGGAAAGGACAAAATCACCCCAGCTCGCCTAATCAATCACGAGAAAAGCCCCAAGGTCGGGATAGTCTGCCCCAAGTGATAGGGTTACCGCCTGAGTCACTTGGCGATTGAAGACAACATTTTTTTCCTTGTAATGTCTTTCTGCAATACTTGGGTCAGTAATTTAATTTCCAAATGCGGGAAAACTAGGAGTGAGAAGTTCCAAATAACTATAAAATGTTCTCAGAGTTTATGGCCTAGCATCTCTGCATTCTTTGAAGTGCCCACGCCAGTCTTCCTCGGGCATGCTTGCAATTTCTTACCTGGTTACTTCAGCAACCTCTTTAGCATTGCCATGCCTATCACACCTGAAGTTTCCCTTTCACTGTAGGACTGTAGGCAGGATGAGTAACTTACTGAACACGGACTCCTGCAGAAACTTACCTGTCTGTGTCGGACAAGAAGGCTTGAGATATCTGTTTATGATCCCCTCTTCTTAAAAACTTGTGGCAGTATCACAGCAACAGTCTTTCACTGCTACATGTAAAGAAAGTGGCTGGCTGGAGCTGCGTGCACGCTTCACTTTCAATACATCCCTAACTGACTTCTGGATTCAGCTTTCAACACCTGCTTGAGGCCTTGTTTCAGGTAGCGGCACTGTTTCAACCATCCTTGCTGCTGGTCTTCTGATAGAGAATGTGGCATCCACAGGAAGAAATTTTTCTCGCACGAATTTGAACTCATGGTGAAATGATACCTAGCGTATATTCTGCATATAGGCTGGTATAACGTTGTTGGATGTGTGCGTAGCTCATTCTCAAAGCCGATGCATTTTCATCGGGAATGACAGGATGGCCGGGTCTCATTTCGTCTTCCAAAAATGTTCTGCTGTGCTGAAATTCCGCAGAGCACCTGCAATTCTTGATAAAGCGGAAGCTAGAAATGATCCTTGCAAATGTTCGATTGCGTTTCTTCAAACCACTTGTATAATAATAATAATAATAATAATAATAATAATAATAATAATAATAAAATTGTCCAAAAGTTCCCTCTAGTCAACTCCATTGCAAAATCGTAGACAGCAACTGTAACACAGCAATAATTGATGTTTTATAGCAGCTGCATCAATTGAAGCCAAGCACTATCCTTTACTGTTTTACCAATTGAGGTACGCCCTTCCCTTTTCTACCAATATGTAACTTGTATCTAGCTTTTCCATATTGGGAAATAAAGTTAATATATATATATATATATATTATTTGGTTTATTTACGGAAGCTCTTTAACAGCTCAGGTCACCAGCGTCCCATTCAATTCAGGGCGTGAAACGGCTGACAAATTTTGCTCTGAGGTCTCCGCTTTCAGGCTTGAGGTTCTTTATCGTGCCGTAAATGTATGACATGGGACCCACGGCTTCACTTCCTTTCCGAAGGAAGCCATTCTTCCTTTTTTTTACGCCCGAAAAAATCCATCGATCTTGGCAGGGGTTGAACCCGCGATCTTGGGTTTAGAAGGCAAGTATGGTTACCAATAGACCACCAGGATCGACGTTGTATACTTTGCGGTTTACTGTCGGTGTGCCCACTCATTCTGTCTCTCCTATCATCCTGTCACTTTTCATCACCTCTACAATGAGGTTATATCAATTACGGGCTAAATGGGTACTGCAGCCGTCGCAAGGGGAAAAAGAGGAGATAATCGCTGCCCTTAAAGTTAGCATTTTTAATCTGGCATTTATATTTTATCTAATATTATAAGCGATGCTGAAAATGATGCCCCTCAGTGACAATAAATTGCCGGCAACTGAATAGGAAATTCCCGTATATCATTTAACTTTTCTTCCGTAAGAACACGGCCGTTAGGAATATGATTCTTGTAATTGAGAGATTCTGTCTCTGTTAACTTTTTAACAAACTGGCGAACAGTTTCTCTATCCGGAACACGATTATCAGGATATTTTCTTGCGAATCGCCTTACCGCTTCTCAGCAGGAATCCGTTTTCATATGTGTGCCTATATAAAAAGTTGTTGTTCAAGACCATTTAACTAATGAAGAACAATTAGCACACAATAAAAGCATCGAGTAACACATGAACGCATAATCACTCACTAACATAGCCTTCTTTAAACTAACTACAGGTACTACCTGCATATGCATTACATTGCCTTGACAACTGACATTTTTCAGTGCGCAACCGCGCTATGCCGGTCTGTAACTCTAAATACCTCATTCTATATATATATATATATATATATATAAACAGCGATAAAGAACGTTTAGGCACGAAAAGTTATGTTTTGTGTTTTATAGTATGTTATTTATCTGTGTGTTTTATCTTTCTTAAACATCGAACGTTCTAGTTCTTTATCTCGTGTATATGTATAAACTCTCCTGTATAGTTTAGTAGCTGCTATAATTGCAAATAGCGATGCGAGAGAAGGACAAATTGGTACGCAGATATCTCAAAATATTAGAACCTTACAAAGCCCCTTTTTCGGGCCTTCATTTACATGAACATTCGACCTACCTACAGCTGCTATCAACAGATTCAAAATACATGGTTGGTGACTGGCCCTGATGGAGCATTTTTCTTTTTATCCAGACATGGTACAATTACATGGAGGAGAAGCAGGTGTGATACGTTGCGTGATGGGACTGTACCGATGTGGCCCCTGCAGCGCAGTGCATCGTGTGCTATAAATATCTCTCACCTTAACACAATGTCATAACACCCGCGCCTGTAATTAACCACTCGAAATATCTACGGTCCAAAGAAGACATCGTATTTGTATTCATGGGCATGAATTGTGACCGCATATCTTCATGTATTTTACCTCATGTTGCGCTCTGTTGATTAGAAAGTTGGTGGTTTAAATATTGTGACTAAAACTTTTAAAATTTATGGATGCTTTTAATTTTTTGTTCCGCAACTTTGCAGCTAACTGTTTATTTGTAATGTGCGTACTTAAAGAAGATACCTGAGAAGAACGGCTAATTAGACGTCTCTACTTCTTCATTACTAAAGCTCAAGTAATAGAAAATTACTCTGCTCACTTTTACGAAATGATACCACCACATTTGTTAGTCAGACAACCAACTGCTCACTAAGTCAATCAGTCAGCTGGTCTTTCAGTTAATGGCCAACTGTCAGTCGGTTTCAGTCAGGCAATTGTTCGTTCAGTAAGTTAGTCCGTCAGAAATTGAATAAATCAGTTAGTCTTTTATTCAGTTAGCCAATCACAATGCCAGCTCTCGTCAGTAAGTTAGCCATTCAGACGATATAGAAAAACAGTTCTTTGAAATGGGTCATTTCACAGCTAGCCCCCAACCGATATATGGCACATAAGTAATGTGATTATAGTGGGTAGTAATTTGTTGATATATGTGTTAAAATCTAAGGAAGGCAGATTTAAGGGTAGCTCACCAAATATTCCAGCACAACTTGTGTTTTTAAAAGTTCCAGTGCTTAGAAAACTTTTAAAAATATAAGAAGGGAAGGACAAGAGTTCGCTAGAGGAAAGAATCTGCACCAGTAATAATTAACAAGATGAATGTATAAAATAATGGGATATAAAAGAGAGCAAAGCATAAAACTTTCTTTGTAAATATTGTACCCTTTTGTGACGCAGCAAGTAAACAACACCCTCGTGACGTTGTGCAGCATAGGGAAATTCCTTTTTAGTAAGAAATATTTTGTGCTTACCAAACGTTAAAATAGCATCAACCAATGCTAAATGCAGGAAAATTGTCAACAGCCTTGCAAAAAGCTGCGTGGTAGCAAAATTCCCAACTTATTAGCTAATAAAATAACATAATGTTGGAAACCTTGGAATTAAATCTCGTGGCCAACCAATAAACAAATACTTGTAAACTTTTAATACAAGATAACTGCAGTTAAATCAGAATCACCAGTTTAAGAGATTTTATGAAATAAAGAATATTTTGGAACAGGATGATAAGGCGCTCTTGGAGGAATTTTTCTGGACTTCGTCTGTGATTCGGGGACTCTTCTGCGATCACTCGGATGATCAAACTTTCATATTATTCAGGGACAATTGCATAATAAGATATTCCAGTATTCAGAATATTTGATATTGATGCTGTAAAAACCTCATGATCCAGAGTCCTTGCATTACTTATCACTGTTATGCTCTGTAGAGTGTGCTGATTGCTGGATGTGCTTCGCTGCCCTGAGGTCCAAATCCTTAACTACCACTTTCCCTCCCATGCTACCAACAACTTTGAGGAATATTGAACGGTGTCTCAAAGAAGTGCCATGAAGACTTCTGCGGCATAAAGTGAAACAAAAACTGTTCACTAATTTGGTAAAGAGCAAGGACAGCTTCATCTCGTAAATTACTAAAGTTGCGTGATGAAACGTTTAAGAAAATCTTCCTAAAGATACAAAATTAATGGCAAGAGAGCTTAGTAAGAGTCCGAGGCTGGTCAACTCTACTTAACACACGAGTTGACATAACGTTTTTTTCTCGTTCACATTCTAAGCATTTATATGACTTGCTATAAATGAATATGTTTAGTTGTTCCGTTTTCTTTGCTGTTATGCCACTATTGAGCCCATCATCTAAAACTGTTTAGACATAGAGAACTATTGCAGACATTTTAAAAATTAGTGGCGTTTATTAAAATTATTTCATGTGAATTAGAAAAAGTAGCAGCAAATGTTACACGTGAATTATTAAACCTAGGCAAATCTAAAAAGAGGTATGAAAAGAGATATTTAATAATTGCATGGTAGTTTTCAATTGTTTGTTGGTAAATCATATTTTCACTTACTTCCCATCGCCAACAGAAACCATCACTATTAAAACCCACTTACTTTCCTAAAAGCAACACATAATATACTTACTGGAGTAGGAATAGAAAATATACATCACATACTTCAGCGTGTTTCCCACAGTATTGTAGACTGCAAACGTTTCAAGGAGGAGTGTCGTTAGAATGATGCAACAAATTAACAAGAACAAGATGTTTAAGGCTAAGAAATGTTAAATAAAACGCACTATTTATATAATGACTTGCTCTTCAAAATATCGCGTGTTTTGTGTGTGAATGTTTATTATTTTGAACATGTTGTTAACCTGTTTATACCTACACAAACTTGTTATAGATGCAAAGATAAGACCATGGCGATACACTTGTCAAAAGATGCAATCTTAAAACCATTTACATATGTAAACGCTACAGCAGTTAATGGCTCATTATTTTGACTCGTCTGATAGCGTAATGGTTATCAGCGGAGCTATTATAATATCAGCCTTGAACTGTGGGTTTTCTGCGATTTAACTATAATTATATGAAATCGGACATCTGTGAATCTTAAAAAGGAATATTGCCTTGAAAAATTGTGTCTTCAAAGAAGCTTAAGAGATATATGAGTAGGTATGTGAAAGTAGTATGTCGTTAAGTACATTAGTTTTCTTGTTTTAATGCAATACGTTGTAAAAATCCACAATTTCGAAGGTTATAACCCATAAGATTAATGCTAATAATTTCAAATGAAGTTAATATCAACTAATTTTATACTTTCTATAAATAAATTTAGTAGACGTTTAATTATATTTGAAACACGAATCTAGCCAGTTGCGTCCATGTAAGGTGGAGCGAGAAGTTAGCTGTGCTACTCGACTTGAGAGTGCTGCCTATGTGATGATTCTAAATATGAAATTATTTTTCTTTATACTTGTTTACCTTGTAGCATAAATTTGAAAACTATACATATTTATTTGTCTTAATAATTTGCAAATTTTGCCACATTTAATTTTTCTTTGCCTTTGTGCGGAAATAAAACAGACGTTCCTCTATTTTGTACATTGACAATGTTTTACAAATAATTATGTTTGATATGAGTTTTAAAATGAGCTATTGCGCAGATTTTTATTTTCAGGAGTTCGAAATATATATCTATAAAGATAGGTTTATAATATATGATAAATTTTAAAGATTTTCTGCATGAAAACTTTTAGGCTTAGGATTATCTAATTTCACAAAAATATTACTCTTTATATGTTGTATTAATATAAAAATATATTAAAATTAAGTAATATGAGGTACTTTTTTTCAAAATTTTTCTTCAATATTGCACGAAGCCCTTCACATTTATTTGAATGCAAGTTTTGAGCAATATAATACAAAAGGTCTCGGGTATAGTGTGGTGAAAACAAACTAGTATATTGTATTTAACGAATATAAATCCATTCAGGACAAAATGCTGTAATGGAGTGCGTTTCCTGACTTTGCCCTTTTCTGATGTTGTAATCAAGTTCTCGACTAGTTATGTCGGTATCTTTTTAGTAGATATATCGCAGTTCTAGTCGTCCATGGATAGGTAAAGAACTCACGTCAGATACCAACGACAGAAGGCATATTCATGAGAAGAAAATGCTGGAAACACTATGTGTTGCAAGCGAATGCAGTCATAATCACCATCACCACATTGTATCGTAACTGAGTACATGATAGAAGCATGATACACATTCTCTACAGACCACGTATTGCGTATGATACATTAATCCTTCTCCCGGAAGGAAATCAAAAGGTGATCAATGGATGCATGATAGAAATACAAGGGGTGTTCTAAAGGTTCTCGGTCTTACTCGGGGATGTGAGGATGGCCAATTACTATGATAGTTGTTAAGTACCATATTTTAGTTGGCGCGCTCTAAAGTTTCAGAGTAGTAATAGTAGTCACTTGTTTGTGACGATCGTGTAAACCAACTGTTGTTAACCTTTTCTAGAAAATGAATAAAACTGAAATACGAGCTGTGATAACTTACTTCGTTTTTAAGGGTTTAACCCCAACAGAAATACAAAAGAAGTTATGTTCCATATTGAAAGATTTTTGCCCTTCGTTTTCGACAGTTAAAAAGTGGGTTGCTGAATTTAAGCGTGGTCGTACAACCATTCAAGTTGATGAGCGCTCAGAACGTCCCAAAACTGCTATGACCGACGAGATTTTGACAAATATTCACAATGCCGTACTCATTGAAGATACGCGAGTCGGCTGACATTGCAAAGACCTCCATAGAACGTGTCCACTTCATTTTGCACGAAGTTTAGTATGAGAAAACTTTCCACTCAAAGGGTGCCGCATTTATAAACAATGACTAAAGCGAATGAAAAGTTTGCAAGAGTGTTTAGACTTCTTTAATCGTAATTCCAGTGAGTTTTTCTGGCGTTTCATAACCGTAGATAAAACATGGATTCATCAATATACACCAGAGACGAAGGAGCAGTCCAAACAGTAGGTGACACCAGATAAAAGTCCTCAAAAGATTTCAAAAACGGTCCCATGTGCAGAAAAATTCACGGCTACAGCTTTCTGGTATTCTCATGGTGTGGTGCTCATAGACTATATCCAGAAGGGAAGAACCATCTTCGGGGAATATTACGCTTCACTACTGGACCAATTGAAGGAGGCTAAATCTCCACACCTTGCGAAAAAAATCTCTTTCATCAAGATAACGCACCTTCACACACGTCTGAGATTGTTTCTGCAAAACTGCATGACCTTCACTTCCAAGTGCTTCTCCATCAGACATATTCGTTGAATTTTGCTCCCAGCAATTACTTTTTGTTTCCAAAGATTTAAATCTGAGACAGGTGTTCATTTTTCACAATGGACAATCTTATTTTACGGAGGGTATTAAAAAGTTGGAAAGTCGTTGGACTAAATGTATTGATTTACAAGGTTGCTAGGTTGAAAAATAAATAAAAAAAGACATTTCTCTTAAATCTTGTGTTTGCTTGATCAGGTCGAGAGCTTTTAGAACGCCCTTCGCATGCTAAACAGAACTGTAGTTAGCCAAAGGCGAACTGAATATATTAGAACCTCTGTATTTCAGGGTGCAAGTAAACGAAGCTTAAATAATACTGGTATATTTCTGAATGTAGTCACAAACTCTAATAAAAAGCTGGTTTAGAATGTTAATGGACTACATCAGAATACTTTCAGAGAAGTGGAGGGATGTTAGACCAGCACTTGACATTTCAAATCTATGGAATTAAGTTTACAAAGAATCAGCACGTTTCGGATTAACGAAGTTTCCATTCGAAATGACGCCACACGGAGGTTGTGGAATGTGTTTCTTCGGTGCAGAAAACGCATCATTATTATCGAATATGAGTCCTGTTGTTTTTTTTTTTCTTTTGCTTTTATGTCTTATGTAAGAACATACTTTATTACAAAATTAAATAAATAAATAAACTTAAATTTGCCATCTTCAAAACCACAGTTTACCACCTTATCCATTAGACCACTACGCACAAATCACTTCAGTGCCGTACCAAATAATTAGTCGGTGATTTTAGAGTGTTAAACTTTTAAAAACCCCTGATGGTGACTATTGAAAATCGGAATATCCTTTCTCACGAAGCAGATTTAAAACCATTCTAATGAAAACGTTTATACTATTTGACATTGAACACCGACTTACCAGCATCTCATTTCAAGTTCTTTATCAGCACATAAGCTCTTTATGTTCCTTCGTGAACCATATACAACCCATCTTAAATTGCCTGTCTAAGTTCTTATAGGTTCTAAAATTATTACGAGTGTTCATGAAGTTCCGACATACATTTGTAAACAAATAATTTTTAATTTAACATAGTTTTGTGCATTGATAAATATTTGGTTCGTCATTAAAATAAAACAGAATGGAATTCATAAATTCATTTTCAAAATGGAAAACAGCAATATGAATGCATAACGTTAAAGATAATGGCATTGGACAGATGGCTACAACCAACAAAATCTGTTATCAATAGGAGTAAATGGTTAATGATAAATGGAAGAACCAAGCGTGAAAGAGAATAAGTCAAGAGAGAGTGTTAATTCCTATTGATGTAGCATACTGCAAAAGAAATTTAAATCTGAAAATAATTTAAAGCCGACATATAAATAACAATCTTCAGAAAGTGTTAGCATTTTTTAATTTTCTGTTTTCGTCACATTATAAATAAATAAACAAACAAATTCCATTATTTTTCTACATAAGTGCGTTCCTTTGTAATAACTTCCCCAGATTTTACTAGCTTCTTAACTCTGGCTCAACGAAAAACACGTATTTGGTACACATTGATACATAGGTGCCTAGCAACATATACGTTGCACATATTTATAGAACCCAAGGTACACCGCCACGGGTGGCCGAGGTCGTTATGGCGCGGACTCGTGAGCGGGAGGTCTGGGGTTCGATGCCCTCCCTGACTGAGGATTTTTCCGGGATTTCCTCAGCCCTCATAAATCACAAATGCCGGGGAGGTACCCTAACTTAGGCCTGGAACGTTTATTTCCTTAAAAAATCATTTCCCAATATATCATTTCATCTCATATATCATCAAAGTCCACCGCCTGTGGTGCCTCAATAGTAAAAATGGGCGTTAAACATCATTAAAAAAAATAGCTACATCCTATGCTGATACTCAACCTTAGTGCATATTTATCTTCTTTTCTCTAGTATCAGTTCCCTAGCTCTTTCTTTATTCTGAACGGGGTGACTTTGATTGCAAAGTCCAAGCTCTCTGCATTAGTTGCAGTTAAACAGAATAATTTTCAAGCTATTCTATCCAGTAACGCAGTTATACGGAGATTCGCAAGTGAGCTTGGCCGCTTGCGGCGCCGTACTGCGTGCGGCAGAGCCCGCGTTCATTCGGCCGGCAGAAGGAAAGATTGCTTATTTTGTGTTTAAAAGAGAGTACGTAAAGATATTCTACGTTGTGTCATTGGTGCACTTTACAAGAAAGAATTTTACAAACGCTTATTTTCAGTAAAGTTCCCCGATGTGTCTTCTCCCTCCAGAATGATTACGTGTAAGCACAAGACAAACGGAAGCTACCGTAATGAAAAACGACGTGTGTATATTGAACCGAAAATAGACAAAATTGGAAGAAGATTCCACTGCAATTCTAAATATCTCTTCGATGGCTTGCACAGAAAATATATAATTGCACAACCTATCTGTGATAGCTACAAAGCTGTTAAAAGCGAAACCACGTAGAGCTCTAATGTCGAGATATTTCAGCCAATTGGTGATAAGCACTGATTAAAGTTCTGAAAGTTAATAGTTAGAACTGTTAAAGAAAGTTCACTTAACCCTTACTTCACACTCACCGATGATGTTCAGTTGCGTAGAAGCATAACGGGCATTGATTGGGTCATGTACGAAAACTGGTGTGTTGTGCTTCTGTGACAAGGTGAGTACGGATTGCGACTTTAATTAATCTTTATGCAATGGCTATTTAAACTTAAAATAAAACCAGAATCTCAGGCGCAGTAATACTAGTAAAATATGATTAGGGTAGATCCAAGCTCACGTCTTTGTTACTAAAGAAAAAGTTACCCCATTATGCGCTGATGTATCTACAGTGAGATTATTTGAAATAGGGATCGCCTGAGCGTGGCTGCTTACTGGGAAATTTCAGCTGTCGCAACCGGAAAAGGAAGTTAGAGTAACCGAACTTAAAGTTTTTTTTATTTTAGTGTTTCTATTTTCATTGAAAGTTTAAAATGATAGTGTATTTGAAACTGATGGTAATAATAAGCACTTACTCTATGTTATAAGAGGTGTTGAAAATAATGCCACTCGGCGGCAGTACATTGCTCGGATCTGAGTAAGATATTTCCCTGTACTTTTCTTCCATAAGAAAGCGGTGGTTAGGAACACGTTTCTTGTCATTAGAGATCCCTGTCTAACAAGTTGGGAACAGTTTATCTATGTCGAACACCGTTTCCCCGATATTTTAATATGAATCGCCTTACTGTACCTTTGCAAGTATCCGTTTTTACATATGTAAAAACCAGTACCTCCAGATTATGTTAATGTAGTGGCATAACTAACAAAAATATATTAGCACACGATTTTCATACCCTAAAAGGATCTAATAACATATTAACTGCCTTTCCCAATACGCAGTCGCGCCTACCCGCTCGCAACTCAAATAACCTCACTGTGGAAGCATAATCAAAGATGATTGCATTAGAGGTTGGAAAAAGCAGATAAATGTGAGGACCGTGTTAAAAAAATTATACACTTTGTAAATTCGTAATAAGCTAAGATGGAAAGATAAATTGAGCAGTATTTTTTTAAGTATTCTCGAGTTTAAAGTAGAACTAAATTTTCCATTAAAAAAAGGATCTTGCAAGAATTACCAATAGATGGAACAGCGGTGAGTTTGTGTGTACATAGAGAGGGGGGGATGTGAAAGAATTAGTGTGCTGAACGCCCCCAGCTGCTTTGATATCCGTTCCGGTGGAAGAGAAACGTTCAGCGATCTGGGTGCGAAACTAAAAACAAAGCCCTGCATGATTCCAGTAAAAATAACGATTTTATTGCTGGAGAGCTTTAATCCTGTAACCGCAGCTGGATATTTGTTTCTTTTTGTTCACATTGTGTTCATTCTCAGCTACTGTCTAATCCCACAATTGCGATAAAAGTTCCCTTGTCCTTGTCACGTTCATAAAGTAATAAATATTGCTTTTTATACGATGTTCCCTTCTGTTCTAAAAGATACACTTTGAGAGATTATCTGTTTTCATCCAACCCTAAGTATTAAATAAGGATAACCTCTTTCCTTTTGTGTTCACTGATATTTTGTCTTCAAATTCGTTGTACAAACTATTATTTTTTATTTCCTTGACTTTTTATATTATTCAGTATTTCACAAATATTTTAAAACTGCTTTTTATCATAATAATGATGTTTCCTCTAACTTTTTCTTCTTCCTCCTGGTTAAACTTTAGGTGTTGAGCAAGCATTTTTATCATTCTCTCAGAACATACTTAAATTTTTTATTTATTGTAATATGACCGCAAAATGCAGTGCAGCATAAGATAGGGTGAATTGGGACAGAGGGTGAATAGGGATAATTTTGTAATATCTTTCTCGCACTCAAAATGAACCGCATGCAAATAAGTAATGACACCCGTCTAATGTCTATACTTGAGGTATCAGAAAACCGTCAAAAGGTAGTTTCGTTTTCTGCAGATCTCAAAATAAAGACCCGTCGTTGAAGGTAAGACGGCGAGAGAAGCATACATTTCTTGCATCCATAACTTTCTTCTGTTATCTGTTATAATGGATATAAGTAATTAAGTGTTACTTTCATTATGAATTAGTAATCAAGTACAAAGTAGTTATATGGTCGATCCTGGTAGTGTAGTTGTAACCATACTTGCCTCTTAAACCCAATAGCAGGTTCATTCCCGGCCAGGACCGATGGATTTTTTTTGGGCGTAAAAATTCTAAGTATGACTTCCTTCGGAAGAGAAGTAAAGCCATCAGTCCCGTGTCGTACATTTACGGCACGATAAAGAACCTCAAGCCTGAAAAAAGAGGCCTCTGAGCAAAATTTACCGGCCGTTTCAAGCCCAGATTTGAATGGAAGGCTGGTGACCTGAGATGTTAAAGAGCTTCAGTAAATAAACAAATAAACAAAGCAGTTATCGCATTAGAGATTATGCTGATTTCTTGTTCCTTGACAATTTGTTAAGCGTTACTAACCTATACATTTTGATTGAATAGAGACGAAGTACTTCGCTGACTTATTTATTAATATTTTCTTGCTGAACAGAGAGGGTCCAAAGCTATGAATGCACTAGAACTTTTTGGGGTCTTCACCGTCCAAGATAAAGCAGTTGGTATAATGGATTCTTTGATTTCTGTGTGTACTATTGGGTTAAGTTTCAACGACTAAAGGACTCTAAACATAAATTCTCAATGACAAGGATGAACTGGCTTAATGCTTTGCGTAAACATAATTTAAAATAACATTAACAAAGGTAGAACATCTCTCTTCAAATCGATGTAAGGGTCTCAACAAAACAGATGTGGAACAATATTTTTCATTGTTTGGGATAATATGAAAGAGCTTAATTAGTTGGATTAGATATATATATATATAAATTAGCAATAATTAGTAAAGTCGAAAAAGATAAAACACTAAGACAAAGTCACACTTGTAATCGCTATATGTCGAACTACTACAGTTCTTCTATGGCATAGCGAGTACAAGTGTAGTGTTTTATCCTTTTTCCTTTTCTGCTTTTATAATTATTGTTAATTTGTTACATTGTTAATAGTGCTACTTTATTTTTGTTTTTATTTTATATAATTATGACGAATTAATCTTTCAACTGAACAATAAACAACTAAGAAAAATTTGCAGAGGTAGGACTTGCGTGAAACGATATGAACTCATTACCATTGTTGCTGGCTAAATACTATTGAAATTTCACGCTCGCAATGACAATATTTAAAGGCAGGAAGTAATATATTGACATTTTCTGACTGTGTTTCTAATGTATTTTTACTCATTAATAACAAAGATAAATGAGAACGTTTTTTTGAGCTGGTTGAATTATTTCCAGGCTCATTGTGTTTCTGTTGATTCTGGATTGACCTGTTTCCCACAAGAGTTGCAGGAATTGCAGTTTTGCGAGCAGATTTGTTTACGGAGTCATAGGCTTCAGTATTTCACTTAATAAGTATGTTTATAATACGAGGGCTGTTCAACAAATAATGATATTATTTTTGACAACACATCTAAATATACTTTTCATGGTCTTTCTCAAAGTAGTCCCCTTTGGTTGCAATATACCAGTTCCAATGATTCGGCCAATCTTACTCACTAGCCTTCCCCACTGCTTCGGGTGATGGAAAATGCCCCACTCACGTGAAGGTGTTTTGTTCAACTTGGGGGAAAGAAAAATGTTATATGGGGCTAAATCTGGACTACAGGGAGGGTGAGGGACACACTTAACATTGACCTTTGTGAGATATTCAGCAACAATATTTGCGATTTGAGGTCGTGCATTATCGTGGAGCAGCATCCAGCTTGTAACACTAAAATATAGGCTTTTGCTTGCATGTGAAATTGTCTTGCAGAGTTTTCAGGACATCTCTATAGTATTGCACATTGACAGTTGTGTGTGTAGTAGATACGACATACTGGTACACTCCTTAAATATTGAAAAATGAGATGACCATAACTTTCCCAGCAGAAGCAACCATATTTGCTTTTCTTTCTTTCTTTCTTTCTTTCTTTCTTTCTTTCTTTCTTTCTTTCTTTCTTTCTTTTATTTTTCTTCTTTTTCTTTTTCTTCTTCTTCTTCTTCTTCTTTTTTTTTTTTTTTTTTTTGAAGATTTCCACACAACGCTTTGAAGTTTGCTCTCAGGATCGAAATGATGTAGCCAAGTTTCTTCAGCATTGATTACATTTGAAAGAAACTTGTCATCCTTCTATAACATCATCTCCAACTGTATGCAAACCTGCACACAGCAGTCTTGGAACCCGTCGTGCATAAACACGTCCCATGTACAACTTTTCAGTTACCAGCGTGTGATTGACATTCAGTTAAATTTTCAGTAATTGTCTTAATGTCATTTGACGGTGCTCTTTCACAAGGACAGCAACGGAACTTCTTCCGTTTGAGCACAAGCTGGAGCACTTGGCCCACCTTCCTTTGAAATTGTTTGCCTCCCCTCTTTAACGTTTTCATTCATCTTCGAGCTGTGCTATAGGGAAGAACAAACTCTCAATAGGCCGCCTGTAACATTGCATAGACCTCAGCTGAAGATTTGTTGAGACGAAAGCAGAATTTAAGAACAGAATATCGTTCGTCGCGTGTCAACTTAATTTTACTAACTGAACATATCTCAATTTACACACGTCTCACAGGCGGGAACCGGAATAGACAACAAGGAAACTATACATGTATTCAGTACTCGGTGTATGAAGGACCAAGTCTGAAATCAAATTCCGTTCAAACCATCTACAAGTACAAAAAATTGTGAGAGCGGTATGAATAATTTTCCAAACTGATTTGCATGCCAAATTCCGTCGTGACATCTCTTTGGGGGGGGGGGGTAGACGAGTCTAAAACCTTTTGAATCTGAAGTTTCCAAATTAAAATTTTACGTGCAGATCGTTTTCGTCTAGTTCTTCTCTTATGGAAACATTGAATTGTTCCCGATTGTGTGAATTTGCTTTAAAAGTGCCCGCTTACACGGTAGGTCTCAATGGAACTCTGCCTGGAAACGTCCATTTACAACTTTCACGTTCAGTCCTCCATTTCGATCTATTCCATGTTGTAAATACACTTCACAGATTTTAGTCTTTCTTTTTCACTGAGCATCACAGTGATATTATTAAATCTCCAAAAGAAATAATATCTACGATAGGTATGGTTTAAAGTATTAAAAATACAATGAAATATTGGTCAACTGTATTTAGATTTTCTACGATTAATTCCCATATTTTTTCTTCTTCCACTTATGGAAAAAAATAATTACTAATAAATATTTTGTATTAATTTTGCAACTCAGCAATTTGGTCCTAAATGATCAACAATCAAAACAGAACTTTGATGCTTAGAACACCAAAAGCCTGTTTCGAGTATTCAACCATTAGGACCAAATTGCAAAATTGCTCTTAGGAGTTATTTAGTTAATGCTTTTTCCTGATTTCATCCTCTAAGAGGGTGAGCAGGAGCAAAAAGGACTTGAAAATCTGCGTCCTCCTTCAATAAAAGTTGGTATCGACTATGCAGGATTTTTTGGGACACACATTGTAACTGTTTTCTTTTTCTCTCTCCCAAGATTGTCACCACTTAAGAACAAAAGATGTTAGCGCTGTTAATAATGTATATTTTAAAAATTATTTTGTAAATTAGAAACTAATTCCTTCATATTGCCATTGTTTATGTATCATTAATTGTTTTTATTTTATAAGGTTAAAGATAAATGAGTATTGTATATTAAGTAAATATATAAATAAATATTCCAATTACATAAACTAAAAAGCAACTATTGCATTTTAGAAAAAAGGAGTTACGCAGGGAAGGTTGACCTAGATTTCTGTGAGCTGTTGAATATTTTTATTGTTTAACATTTTGAATTTGTTGTACTATGACGTTACTTATAGCCAAATACGTTCTGCAAGTATTATCGTTTCACGTGTGAGGAGTTATACCCAGTTTTAGTTTCTATCAATTTTTAAATCTTCTGCCTGAGATATCCGGGCGAAATAAAATGGATAACTGAAGTCACGACGAAGCTTGCGGTAATTGTCTTGTAACACCTTGGCTCTGGTAATACCCAGTTCTATCGGATCGTCGGACGAACAAGACAACCTCCAAGCAGTAAATTTACCTCCGCGTCGTCCCCCTGAGGAAGAGGAAGGAGGGGAGAGAATCAGCACAAAGTTGCTCGCTCGGCCGAAGATAAAAAGTTGTTGCGGCACTGGAGTCCTCCAGTGTTATGTATGGCCCTATAAATCAAAACAATTCCTTCTCTTTCTTATTTCTTTTCCTTCACCCCACAGCTCCCCCCTTTCCTTCCTCTTGGTAAGGATGGTCAGTGGTTCTTCTGTCTTCTCTTTTATTCTTTTTCCTTTATCTTTTCCCTCTCTCTCTCTCTCTCTCTCTCTCTATTTTCCTCTTCAGCAGCACCAGCTCAGCCGGCGTGACAGCAAGAATTGACCGCACTTACATACAAAGACAAAGGACTGTTGACCAGGAAGGTCAATGGGAGTTTGTGTAGGGAAAGAAATGTTTGAAAGGGTGAAGGTGAACGAGAGGGTAAGGACGTTCAAGGGGTGGATGGACTGGCTTACACAAACTGTAAGCGGAGGATCATGTGAAAGTTTTGTTTTCAAAGCAAGTAAAACGTAAACTATTTTACAGATTAACAAATATGTTACCTCCACTAAGTAAACTA